>CM017195.1:41298842-41898842 GCA_004837865.1 Musa balbisiana | reverse complement strand
AATTATATCCAAATCTATAAAATAAATATACATTTTCAACTATTAAATAAGATCTAGAAATTAGTATCATTAAATGATTGTCTTAACTCAACAAGATTCTGTTGGATTCTAAAACCATTTCCTAATCTTTCATTCTATATCTTAATTGTATCAATGATTGATTTCCCTTTCTTTTTTCTATTTCCATTATCATTTTTTTTATTTTTTCCCTTTAAGAAATCAATGAACATCCATTAGAAGTATGCATATCTCTTTTTATTTTAAAGAATATGTGTCAATAAATCTTTCCACTTTACATAACAAAAAATAAAATAAAATAAAAGTTCCTCGCTAGTTGCAATTTTAGATTCTCATTTAATATGACCAGAATCTTGGAATATTATTGCTCTTAATCGATAAAAGCACATCAAGAATAAATTGTTTGAGCATGGAAAGCTAAAAATGTGGCCTTTCCTACTAAATTATTCATCTATTTTGATGATAATTTTTGATCATTAAAACACTCCAAGAACAGTAGATATGTGGTTATTGTGCCTATGTATAGGTGTTCTAAACCTACTATGTATAAAATATAGTAAATTGCTTTACGTCCAGAGGATAAATAGTGATGCAATAGTCTCATCTAAGAGGTTTTAGTATCTGAAGCTGGTCGAAATCTGTGGCGTCTCTTTTATCTCGGAGGTATGATTGTCTTTCTTATCATCTTTCAATGTATTTGCTTCGAGTTGTGATCTAATCGATCGGGAGATTAGTTTCTTTTCTTTTCTTTTGTTGTTTGTTGCATATTTGGTTTATGATCGAACGATGAAAACTGAGAAGAGAAGGGGTGAGGGTGGGATTAGGAGGTGATGAAAATGGTGAGATAGGTTTTTAGATACAGTGGCAGCAAATGGAGATGACAATGTGATGTCGAAAAAGATCAACGAATGATCAAAAGTGGGAAAGCCATTGCATGATCGAAATCTTGAAGCACAAAACAAAGAAAGAAGCATAAGACAAGAGTATTCCCCCACCAAAACAACTAGAAGATCTTGTCATGGAATGGAATGGAAGAAAGAAGAAGACAAGTCAAAAAATTCTCGATCTTTTCGCGAGCTTAATGAGCTTTAACAATTAATCATTGATTTTATGCTTTATAGAAAAATTTTCACCTTTTGTTTTATCTCTCCATCAAATTTTGGATCCCTAACTGATATGATCATTGTTAGAGTTTCATAAAGTATGCAGAAAATTCATGAGTAATAATAGCTAGTGATCATTTAAATTACTCATGAGATTAGGAAAAAAAAAAAGAAGATTTTTCGTTTCAAACTTTATCGTAGAATTAGGTCGGACATGTCTAAATAATGAAAGTTGCCTTAATCCAATTGGATGATTGGGTTCGATAATATTGAAATTGCCTAAAATCTATAGAAGATTATCCCTTAACCGATAGGTTCCAACATAATATTAGAATTTTAATATTTCACAAATGACTCAAGTCCGAAGTCGATAGCAAAGAATAGTAATAGTAAAGCTAGCATTCTATGGAGTGTGGTGGTTTGTATCTTCGCAAATATATCTATTTCACTAAATCTCTCTCTGACACGATATCATATCATTAAGACTTTCATATAGGTTATTCATGTTCTTCATCGTCAGTCTCATACAGTGTTCTACTAAGTTAACTCGAGTCGAGAGCCCAAGTCGGGTTCAGTATGCTCAACGTTATGTTGACCCGAGCCGGAGTTGAATCGACGGAATTCACGTCCAAGCCCAACCAAGTGTCGATTTGGGCTTAGGGTTCCACCGTCGTTTTGATCAAGTGCTTTAAAAGTAGTGCTGGCGAGCCGTCCCCATCCCAGACCACACAATTGGCCGGCATATCTACAAACACATGGCGATCATTGCACGGGATGAGTTCTACGGTGACAGCTCCTCCTTGCGGTGGTCGCATCTTTCGCCTGGGTCGTTCGAAGCGGTGTGTGCGGCCGAGTGAATGAAGACAGATTTGAATTCCTACCACGGCAGGACGCCACCAACCCACGAAAAGTAGCCTGCTTTCGAAAAGTAAGAGGAGTTGGTCAATGGCAGATGCCCACCATGTAGGAAGCTTCTTGCCCACTGACGCGAGCGATGGAGACCCCTCATTTTGGTTTCCTCCTCTGGAACAGAAGGGAGAAAAAGAGCCGGCATAGCAAGCTTCCAAACCTGAGCGGGTCACCGCATTGAACAGTGAAACCGACCTTAATCCTTGTAGAAAATGGCTGAAATCAAGAAGAACGTCTTCTGCGTCTCCTTCCTGCTTGTTTCGGAGTTGTCTGCTGTTGTGGTGACAGGGAAAGATATGATTGGCCGGTTCAAGTTGGTTACCGTCTGTAGATAGACCGGGACGGTCGGAATTAAGACCCGAGTGGATCGCATCATTACATGCGAGTTTGGTCGAAACGCCACGAACCGGATCGGGCCGGTTCGGACAAATCTGCATAGGGTAGGTAAGCAAGACGTAACATGGTATAATTATTGGGAATCACGACACATTTAAATTGACCTATCATAAAATAATTGACCTCTCTTGAAAATGTGTGATCGATTAGGGAAAGAAACGAACCGGTGGGGCCGGTTCGGGATAGACCAATAATTTAAGGCAACGTAGCCAAATTTGCATAGGGTAAGTAAGCAAGACCAAACATGAGTCAACCAAACCACTAAATCAAATGAAGTATATGCCACGCGTCTACTTTTGGGAACAATGACACATGAAATGGAAATTTTTGTGACATCTGGACCACTTGTTATTAACCTCTCACAAAGCATGTGTCGTCGACTAAGCATTTGGGTGAGAATACAATACATTAGGGGAATAAATACTTCGTTTTTTTGTGGATTGTCCACTAATCAACGACCAAATCTAAAATGTTCAACCATAAATTGCAATCTTATTTTTCTTCCCAAAAGTAACCGATGAGGATTAAATTTAATGTGTCAAGTAATCAATATTTTGTTAGTTAAGTTAGTTGTGATCTTCATACAATTTATACTCTTAGTATATCAGTTGTCATCTTCATACTTAATTATCAAGATTTTATTAATACATATATATATATATATATATATATTGTCTGATACATTATTATCAGATCAATATATATTTTTGAACCCAATCTCGATAAACAGATGTCATATATTTTTAAGTATTTTTTCAATATATTCTATTTCTATTATTTATTTTATTTTTAATAAAATTAAAACACACACACACATATATATATGTCCTAAAATGATTCCATCTTGAATTGGTTGGATGCCATTAATGCTGCTCAGATATAATTGCACAACCAGAATAAGAAGGACAAAAAGAAGAAACAATGGTGCAGATGTCCTCGTGATGTTGAACACCATCCTCTCACCAACCAATTATAATATATTGGAAAGCTAGTCAGAGATCGGCACACGACATACTTCATCTTTAAGGTTTGATGATCCACTGAGGTCCGTTAAGCAGTGTGTTGGGGGGGTTTGGTGGCTAAAGTGTTGTTAATTTTTAGCTTCAAAAAGGTTATGTTGTTGCATTAATTTTGGACAGGTCAACTGCTGATTTCTTTCTGCGTTTCTATACACTCACAAATCGACCCTCCTAACCAGATCCAGATTTGCACCAAAAAACTGTGTGCACGTCTTCAAACCTCTGATGCAGCTTTCGGTGCTTGATGATGCCATTAAAGAAATGGCTTCTTCCACGTGAAGCTCTTTGTTGAAATATATCATGAAATATTTATTTTGTTGTATAGAATGGAAAAGATAGATAGGTAGTGAGGGATAAAAGGAAGCAGAAGCAGAGGCAGATGATCGAGTGCAGGGTTTGGTTGGAGTCCACCGCGTGTCGTCCGACAAACCATCGTGGGGAGGATATACAAGGCATAAGCCAACGCAAACCGCAAAGGGTTTGGTCAAACTCCACGTGCAACAATCTAAATGGCCAACGCCAAGCGAATCTTTTCTCCTATATGAACGCTGGGGATCCTATAATGAGTATCGAAAAAGATGGCAAATGCTGTCAGTTGCCATTGCCGTGGGCCATTCAAAGTGCGGAGCAAGAAACGTTTGACCGCTTGCATGAATGGGTGTAAGGTTGTCAATACAAACTTGATCCCCAAGCATTGCGAACCTTCTCCCATCGTCACATCATATTCTTCAAAGCCGAGAGGCATGGAGCATGTGTATATATTTGATAGCTCACAGGCATAGTGGGGAAAGCAAAGACCTGTTTGGTCTGGGAAGGTGAGTTCTTTTCTGATAACTGTGTGTTGTTCCCGTCTGGTGTGGGGAGGTTGAGGACTCTTGATTTCGTAGTCTTCATCATCCAGTTGATCTTGGTTGCTGGTTTTTTTTTATCTGAAGCAGTTTCTGCTGCTTAGGTTGATTGAGTCTCTTATTCCCTGTGCTCTGGACCCTTTTATTCTCTACTGCAAAATCCCGTTTTTCTTCGGTCATTTTCTATTGCTAAACATCGATCGTTGCGTTTTCATGTTTTGAATCAATCATTCTGGAATACTTGATTCGTGTTAGGCTTTCTGCGAACATGTTGAGATCATGCTTTATCAATCTGATGTTAAAAGCAGAGCGTCTTTCTTCTTGTCAACTTTGTGAATCCATTTATTCACCACTACTCCTGAATATAACATGATGAACTTTTTGTTCTCAGAGACGCAGAGCGAGAGAGAGAGAGAGAGAGAGAGGGAGAGGGAGTTCTCTATCTCGTTGCAGGGGAGAAGGGGAGTATTGCCCACAGTTTACTATTCCAGTTAAGACCAGGCTATAAACGATAGACATGGGTGCTGTAGGCGAAAAGGATTTTGGTACTGTTGCAGATGCTGAGAGGACCCAAGAACAAGGATCATGTAGCAATTCTGCGTCGGACAAGCCGACAGCGAGTTCTTCGGAGAATCAAGATGTGGAGGCCAGGGGGAACAACAAGGATCAAGATAAGACCAATTACTCTGTGCCGTTCTACAAGCTGTTCTCATTTGCAGACTCCACAGATGTAGTTTTGATGATCCTGGGATCGGTGGGTGCCATGGGAAACGGGCTTGCCCTACCTATTATGACAATTCTATTTGGGAGTCTGATCCAGTCCTTTGGAGGAGCTTCGAATTTAGATGATGTGATTGATGAAGTTTCCAAGGTATGCGCATCATCGTGCTCAGAGCTTACCTTCTTAATGCTTCACATCTACGTTGGTTCCTCAATCATAAGAATTGAAATAACTAGCATGTTTTAATGGTTGTCTACAAATTAGATTAGGGTTCTTAAGAGGATGACTTGGTGTCCACATTTCATAGTGATTTATACTTACTCGTTGAAATGATTTAATAACACTCAGGTATCACTGAAATTTGTCTACCTCGCAATTGGATCAGGCGTTGCATCTTTCCTTCGTAAGAATGCTTTAATTACTACAAACATATGACAGAAAATTTACTTCCACCGATTGCGTTATGACAGTAGTTGCTGAAAAATTTCGATTTCTGTCAGAGGTGGCTTGCTGGATGGCTACCGGGGAAAGACAGTCTGCAAGAATAAGGAATTTGTACCTGAAAACCATACTAAGGCAGGAAATTGCGTTCTTTGACAAGGAAACAAATACAGGTGAAGTCGTCGAGAGGATGTCTGGCGATACTGTTTATATACAGGATGCCATGGGTGAGAAGGTACTTATTTCATGTTTGCATTTTCGCCTTGGATGGCATCATTCACTGTTTTTGAACTTTATCTACTGATATTTCAGTGTAATCCTTTTTCGTCGTAACTTATTTCCACTGTTTTTCACAGGTGGGCAAATTCATTCAGTTGACATCGACATTCTTCGGAGGGTTCATAATTGCATTTGCTCAAGGGTGGCTTCTCACTCTTGTCATGCTGTGCACTATCCCCCCATTGGTAATTGCAGGAGGCGCCATGGCTAACATTGTGACCAAGATGGCATCACGGGGACAAGCAGCTTATGGAGATGCGGCAAACGTGGTTGAGCAGACGATTGGTTCGATTAGGACAGTAAGTTTTGCTTGTTTTAGAGAGATGAAGGCATGATAAAATAGAATTGTCTGACAAAATTTCCCTATGGAATCTGACTTCTTACACAGGTTGCTTCTTTCACTGGAGAAAGACAAGCAGTAAAGAAGTATGATAAGTCTTTGGTAAGAGCATACAATGCAAGTGTTCAAGAGGGTTTGGTAGCTGGATTAGGCCTTGGAACTGTCATGCTTTTCATGTTTGCTGGGTATTCCTTGGGAATATGGTATGGAGCAAAATTGATACTGCAAAAGAGTTACACTGGCGGCAAGGTCATCAATGTGATATTCGCAATCCTCACTGGCTCCTTGTAAGTGTCGCTAATTGCAGTTTATACTTATTATGACACTGTCATAAGTGTTGCATAATGTTTCATGCTTCTTGTATGGTGGCAGGCTTGATGTTGATGGTGAAACAATATGCCTTATTAGGTGGTCTAAAAGAAAAGGCACCGAGAGTTTTCTCTCTTGGCATTGTGCTAACAAACTTTTCTAACATGCTAGTCTCTATATTGAGGCCATTATGTCTCCATGCAGCTATCGTTTTTTCCATAGAAAACTAATAAGCTCATAATTGTGATTGTTAGCTTGCTTATTGACATGAATTATGACATGAATCTGAATGATCGGTCACAGAAATGGTGCAATGAAGAGGAAAATGGCATCCAAAGCAAATCTTAGCCTTTACTCTGACACTGACAAAGAGATATGAATATGAACATGTTCTCCACTCATTCAAGTTATTATTATGCATTTTTTTTTAATGCATAGATGATATGGATGCACAACATCTGTAGAAGTAGGAACTTTGTTCAACCATTACATAATTGTTTGGTTTGTCTTGGCATTCTGCCACGTTAAAAAATTTCAAGAACTCATTTGTAAGATCAGATTATCTTGATTTCCTTTTCCAAAAGTTATGTGCACCATATTTTGAACTTATGTATCTTCATCCAATTCTCCAGCTCATTAGGCCAGATAGCACCTTGCATGACAGCATTTGCAGCAGGACAATCTGCTGCTTATAAGATGTTCGAGACGATCAAGCGAAAGCCAGAAATTGATGCTTATGATGCCAAAGGAAAGATACTTGATGATATTCACGGGGATATTGAGTTTAGAGATGTTTATTTTAGTTATCCAGCCAGACCAGATGAACAGATCTTTCATGGGTTTTCTCTATTCATCCAGAAAGGAACAACTGTTGCATTGGTTGGTGAGAGTGGAAGTGGAAAGTCAACTGTTATTAGTTTGATTGAAAGGTTTTATGATCCAAATGCTGGTGAAGTCCTCATAGATGGAATAAACCTCAAGGAGTTTCAACTCAAATGGATTAGAGGAAAAATTGGGCTTGTGAGTCAGGAGCCGGTCCTATTTGCTTCAAGCATTAGAGACAATATAGCGTATGGCAAGGATAATGCAACTGTTGAAGAAATCAGAGCTGCAACAGAACTGGCTAATGCTGCCAAATTCATAGATAAATTGCCTCAGGTAAGAACATTTCTGCTTTTAGGAGCTTCCATCTTTGATAAAAAACACCAAACTTCATAGACACTTCTTATATGTTAAAAACTAGGGATCTTCTTTTCTTGACTTCATATTAGCTTTTCTTCTTCTGAAATGATCAAATGTTGGATAAAACATTAATTTTCAGGGTCTTGACACCATGGTTGGAGAACATGGAACTCAGCTATCAGGGGGTCAAAAGCAAAGAGTTGCCATTGCTAGAGCAATTCTGAAAGATCCTCGTATTTTACTTCTAGATGAAGCTACAAGTGCGCTTGATGCTGAGTCAGAAAGGATAGTACAGGAAGCACTTGATAGAGTCATGGCAAACCGTACTACTGTTATTGTTGCTCATCGATTGAGCACCATTAGAAATGCTGATACAATCGCTGTTATACATCGAGGATCAATGATCGAAAAAGGTAAATATTTACTGATGCTATAGAAGTTAAGTTTTCCAAGGATCATTTAGCTCATCTTCATCAAGTTGTTGACAACCGAGCCATGAATACTTCTCTACGCTTGTTTAGATGAAAAAGAGCCAAAAATCCAGCCACCTTGTATGATGACACACAAATTGTTAACTTTTACTTATGTTTCCAGGTTCACATACAGAACTCTTAAAGAATCCAGATGGAGCTTATAGCCAGCTCATTCGCCTGCAAGAAGTGAACCGAGATGCAGATAATGTAAATGGACATGATTCAGAAAAATCTGATGTTTGGATTGGTTCAGCAAGGTCCTCAAGCAAAAAAATGTCTTTCCACCGCTCAATTAGCCAAGGATCATCAGGCAGGCACAGCAGTAACCATTCGTTCCAAGCTGCACTTGGTTTGCCTGTAGGAATTGATGTTCAAGATATGACATCTGAGAAAATGGATCCTGAAATTCCTAATGAACGGTCAAATGAAGTACCTCTCCGCCGACTTGCATATCTTAATAGACCAGAGATCCCAGTCTTGATGCTTGGCTCTTTTGCTGCCATTGTTAATGGGGTCATATTTCCCTTGTACGCGATACTCTTATCAAATGCGATAAAAGCATTTTATGAGCCACCGCACAAGCTTAAAAAGGATTCTAACTTTTGGTCTTTCATGTTCCTGGTGTTTGGTGGGATTTCTTTAATTGCCCTACCAGCTAGATCCTACCTTTTTGGCATTGCAGGATCAAAGTTAATTAGGAGGATAAGGCTAATGACATTTCAGAAGGTGGTTAGCATGGAGGTAGAATGGTTTGATATGCCAGGGAACTCAAGTGGAGCAATCGGAGCAAGGCTATCAGCAGATGCAGCGACGGTCAGAAGTCTTGTTGGTGATGCACTTGCATTAATTGTTCAGAACATTACAACATTGATTGCTGGCTTGCTGATTGCTTTTATTGCCAATTGGCAACTCGCTCTAATAATCCTGGCTTTGGTGCCTCTCTTGGGTCTGAATGGATATGTACAGATGAAGTTTGTGAAGGGGTTTAGCAAGGATGCAAAGGTATGGTCCCATAGTTCATAATGTTTCTTTGTTGAACTTCCATAAGATATCTGTAGATTGCATCTATTGATTTACCTTTTCTCTATGTATTTTCTATAGATTGACTAGAATTAATTACATAGTACTTCTAACTCCATCATTGAAACAAATAAACGTTTGTATTGTGCTGAATTATTTTAGTAGAAAACATATTTTAAAACCCAACCGGATGAACTTGTTTGGCATATACGATTTTGAACATATTTAATTGAGCTAAAAAATTGTTCTCTCTAGGAAAATAAGTTTGATATTTTCTACTAACGTGGAGAGTTCTCTTTTGTTAGAACCAGAAATTTGCTATGTTAATGTTTTCTAACGATTATCAACTAAAATGGCTGTAGATAATGTATGAGGAAGCAAGTCAAGTTGCAAATGATGCAGTTGGAAGCATCAGAACAGTTGCTTCATTCTCTGCTGAAGAGAAGGTGATGGAAATCTACAAGCAAAAATGTGAAGGCCCCACAAAGAAAGGAATTAGACAAGGGTTGATCAGTGGTGCTGGATTTGGTATTTCCTTCTTCTTGTTATTTTGTGTTTATGCGGCAAGCTTTTATGCTGGAGCACGGTTAGTTGAGAGCGGGAAGGCTACATTTGACAAAGTATTTCGGGTATGTGATTCTAAGAAACTTCTATTACTCGAGATTTTGTTAAAAAAAAAAAAAAGTGAACTTTTCTTGCATGTTTGATGTCTGAAAGCTTAAAATTTAGCTCGTAACACATCTTCAAGATATCAGAGTGAGAACCTTATCAGAAGATGCTCACAATCTTTAAAGCTGGAATGTGTAGATGAGTGCATCTGTTAACTCTAAAACATCACTCGTTAAAGAACATGTTCCCCAATTAAAAGACAATTTTTGCAAGAGAACTAGTTCTGGTTTTGCCTATGAACTGCATAATATCCAATGAAATCTTAAAATAAATCGATAAGTTCCAAAACTTGTTGATACGAACCATAATAAATTTTGCATGTTGTCTGCAGTACTTGTGATGCTGGTGGAACACATCAAACTTTTTGTAATTGCATTGTTTTCAGTCTCCTAATCGTTGCTCTTAATTTGCTTTGAAGGTCTTCTTTGCTCTTGCAATGGCAGCCATTGGGATTTCTCAGTCAAGTTCCTTCGCACCAGATTCTTCAAAAGCCAGATCAGCTTCGGCATCAGTATTTGCAATTCTTGACCAGAAATCTAAGATAGATCCAAGCGATGAATCTGGCATGACCTTGGAAAGATTGAAGGGAAACATTGAGTTTCGACATGTCAACTTCAAGTACCCTACGCGGCCAGATATCCAGATTTTCCAAGACCTGTGCTTGACAATCCAGTCTGGAAAGGTAAACCAATACTGGTAGATGCATATGTGTACTGAGCACACAAACATACTGATGTGACATTGGCTAAATTGCTAGACCAAGACAAAGCAGAACAAGTTCATATACTTCCAGATGAAATAGTTGCTGCTGGAAATTGCATTAAGTAATAATTAATGTTTACTTTTTTCTGCTGAAGTTTCTTTTACTGAAGTAATAGCAATCTTTGGTTTGTACGAAAGGAATTTTTGAGAAGTGAAAATAATTTTTACTAATGAAACTCTTATCAAGTATTGAAAGTATTGTGAGACCTGACCTTATAAAGACACTATCTTATGAAATTCTTTTCCTCTTCACAGACAGTTGCACTTGTTGGAGAGAGTGGTAGCGGGAAATCAACTGTAATATCGTTGTTGCAGAGATTTTACAGTCCTGATTCTGGTGAGATATTGGTAGATGGGATTGAAATACAAAAGATACAACTGAGGTGGTTGAGGCAGCAAATGGGTTTGGTGAGCCAAGAACCAGCTCTGTTCAATGATACAATTCGTGCCAACATTGCTTACGGAAAGGAGGGAAAGGCTACTGAAGCTGAGATCATAGCTGCTGCAGAGTTATCAAATGCCCACAAGTTCATTTCCAGTTTGCAGAAGGTCAGATGCCGAATATGAACTTTTGTTAGATTACAATTTATTACCTATAGAAATCAATTTGTTGCTAGTCTAATAATCTCTTCTCTTCATCCCTCAAACTAGTTGTTTCAAAAGGTTGATTTAGTTGGGTCTTAGATCCGATAGGTTCTAGTCGATAATTTCACCTCTAGCATATCAGGCCAGAATTTTATTTATTTGCCTTTCTAATTTAAGTCAAACCCTGTTTGTTCTGGGAAATCTGAGGAGCTGATTCCCCAAGATTACGGCAATGTACTAAAAGTGTTGTCCCAATGTCCTTGGTCATCTTAGTTCGCTTATTAATTCGTGAGACCAATAGATTTTACCATGTCTTCCTTGCTTCCATTATCATTTGGGCTAAATACTTCGAATTGCAGGGCTATGACACACTGGTTGGAGAACGAGGAGTGCAGCTATCAGGTGGCCAAAAGCAGCGTGTCGCAATTGCACGTGCCATTGTGAAGGAGCCCAAGATTTTGTTGCTGGATGAGGCAACCAGTGCACTTGATGCTGAGTCTGAAAGAGTGGTGCAGGATGCACTAGATCGTGTTATGGTCAATCGAACCACAGTCGTTGTAGCTCACAGGTTATCTACTATAAAGGGTGCGGATTTGATTGCCGTCGTCAAGAATGGAGTGATCGTAGAGAAAGGGAAGCACGAGAAGCTGATAAACATCAAGGATGGAGCTTACGCCTCCCTTGTAGCGCTTCACATGAGCGCTGCATCTTAATAATCTTTCCTTCCCGCTTCAGTTACAATTTTTAAGTCTTCAACAATTTTGTCGCCTCCCTCTCTCATGTATCTGTTACTTTATATACATATATATATATATATATATATACATGAAGATGTAAGACAGTAACATCTTATTGAAGGATTGGGTGAATTCTTTGGTAAGAAGCATAAACATCTATATCTTTTGAGAAATATTAGCCAGAACTTATTGTATAGACAGCACATGCTACAGCAAATGACAGTACCACATCAAATTGTTATTTAATTGAGACAGCTCCAGTGAATATATTTAAGAAAAAGTTAAAGAGAGAAATAAAAGAGAGGAAAAAACAGAGGCAAATAGGACAAGAGAAAGAAGAAACATCTACTGGTACATGCAAATCACATCATGGTTACATCAATGTGAGTTTGTAGATCTTGCATCTTCCAATAAACAATGATAAATCTCAATTTAGTTTCCATTAGCTTTAGACTTTCCTTTTAGAGAATCCCTTGTCCATTGGTAGCTTGGCACTTTTTGAGCATTAAGAGCTGAAGAATAATACCTAGGAGTCCTGAATGGTACAAACAAGGGAAGGGGACTTCTACCAACTTCATGGTTGAATGCTAAGGGAACTCAATGCTGTTTGCTTGTATCATTTAACTGCTTTGGTGCACCAAACTGTCATAGACCAGCTGCAAAGTTCTTCTTTGACCCCTTTTAAGCTTTGAAAGGTACATCATCCAAGTCTGAGTTTACAGAAAGTTTCCTTGCAGCTTCACTGTTACTGCATGGTTCTTGCAGAACAATATATTTTGGCCAAAGAAAAGAACAGGAAAATACACTGCACAGGTTACGTTGCTTCCAAGTTTCCTTTCATGTTAGCCTATAAATTCTGGTGCCACTCCATCTACAAGCAAGTAGTTCTGATACAGTTCATGAAACAGGTGGGTGGGAGATGGGAGGAGGTAGGAAATCATTGCTTTCTTTCTTTGGATTCACCAGGAAACCCTACCAGGGAGAGGAAGAAGCTGAACCAAGGCATCAGAGGTCAAGGAAGATTAGACGAAGCGACGAGGACGACAATGGCCACTGGTATGCGGAGCCTGATATAGACAGGAAGGCCAAAGAATACATTGAGAAAATCCACAGGCAAATACAATTGGAGAAGAAAGATATGGCAGACTAGTCTGTAGATCTTGAGCTGAAACATATTTCAGCTGAAGTAGACCTCTTGTCATCAATCTCCTTCCTTGTGTAATGATGGTATAGAAGATATGAAAAGTCCTCTGCAGTTTGTGTACCACTGGTTCTTAGATCAGTGGAAGGCACAAAAATTAGCTGTTATTTTGCTGTAGAACATGGAAAGTATAAAAGGAGACAAATAGCTCATCATAATTAAACCATCAGAGGCAAGGCATGGCCAAAGTCCAACATCATCGACAAAAGTATCTCTAATCTTAGACCTTGAATTAAGATTCAAGATTTCCATGCAATAGCTTTACTTAATTGTGAGGCATTCATTTACTTACTCTTTTAATATCTCAAGCAGCTGCTGCTTCAGCATCTTCATCACCTGTGCATGAACTGTTCCTTTGCTCATCTCAAGCTGCACTGCTTGTTTGCTTGCCAACACCTGAACATTGTGACACAACATTCAAAAAGTTCATGTCCTCATCACTTGTTTGCTGAGAACTGTCATTACTGATGCTGATAAGTGTGGTTTCCATTGGAAGCACTGAAGATGAAATGGCTGAAGAAGGAAATCAAACAAGGGACAGAACACAGCACCACCTTAGGATCTTTGATGAAAGAAAATAACATGCAAGAATCCTGTGAAGATCAGAGCAAGGAAACCACTTCAATTCATACCCACCTTGAAACCAATTATTATTATTTGTTTGTATGACTGTACATCTGCAAACAACCATTGCATTGTGTATACCTTTTTCTTTTAGAACAATGAATAGAGGAGAGGAAACACCCAACTAGTAAACTAGCTAATTTTGCTGCATGTTGTTCTAATTTTGATGTTACATGCAACCAGATACAAAAAAAATTGAGCTCAGAAATGAACACTAGCACTTGTCAGCCCTTGTGATCTTCAATCTCTTGACGGTTCTCAAGAACAACCTGTAAAAAAGAAGCAAGCAAGCAAACACTAAATCTAGAAGAAGCGAAAGGAAAGAAAAGAGATGGTGGTCATCGATGAGGATAAGCTGACAGGAATCTTACTCCCATGGGACATCTCCAACCATCATCCAGTCTCCTTCCTTGTCTTCATAGGTCAGTACATGAGCCTTCTCTGGAGGAACTCGAGAAGTATCAGGGCCTGGATCACACCACACCATTGGAATGATGATCAATGCTTCATGCAATTCCAAGGATGTTCATAGTAACATTGCTGCCTAGATCAAGTTCTTACATATGATCGTCGTCCTAAACATGCGTCGAAGTGTCCTCATTAGGCTGTCGTAGCCACTGTGTGAGAACAAGTCGAGTTTCCTGCCAATGGGAAGGCCCTCCATGTAAACCTTCACGAAGAATGTTTTCGAATGGCTTCGACGAACTTTCTCCTCGAGTGTGCTCCTAAGAAGTGGTTTGATCGGTGGCCAGTGAGATAATTGTTCCCTAATGACCAAAACAAGAACATTGAAACGACAGAGCAGTAATCTGAACAAGAACAAAAGCTAAATTGGATTTTGACGACTAAAACTGGGTGAAGACAATGTGAGATGCAATCAAATGGATAAGGCAGGAGCCACGTATTAGAATTGAAGTTACACTGTTGTAAGGAGCTGGAAAACCAAAGAACAGAGGATATGCAAAAGGATTTGGATTGATCGAACATAGAAGACACTGAGGAGGATGAAAACTTGGAAGGCTGTCAAACACAAACAACATGGATATGTCCAAAAATTCAGAATTGTAGCTGAAGAGATGGAACTTAAAGATCTCAGCTAGGCCTGTGTCACCATGAAGCGAAGAAGGCTGGCGCTCATGCAAGTGTATGGGTTGGGGAAAGGAGGAGGCAAGAAAGATTACAAAGAAGGAGAAACATCCATGGTGGTCTCACAAGATGCATACCTTTCTTTAGAAGAACAACCATGCAGAGCTGAAGTTGAGAGGCCAAGTCCTAGCTTTAGATCTGTGCTCAGCGGGTCTCTCCTTGTCTGGAAGATGGAAGGTGTAGAGCAGAGAGCAGGGTGGCTGCTGCTGCTGTCTATGGAGGAAGAAGGGGAATTACTCTGGTCTCCCATGGGAACTGTGGGATGCAAGAGGGGTAATGCTGGAGAGGAAGCTACCCACTCTGGCTTGTTGGTCACAAAAGATAGGAATGATAAAGCCAAGAGTCTCCAATTTATAATGCAAGAATATAATTAGGAGACAAAGGAATGGCATTGGGGGCTTCCCCGAAATAGACTGTTAGGTTCTTTAACTTCCATTGGTGAAACTGCATGGGCATGTGGCAGCAGAAGGGGAAGGCCTGAAACCTGGGTTGGCCAGTGGTGGTGAAAGCTTACCAGGGTTTGGCTGCTTGTCCTTATGGTTGGTCTGTCTTGCACAGGTAATCTTCTTGAGTGAGAACACCATAAAACACAGTTTGCACTGCAAGCTTTGAAGAGGCTGATGCTGTCTCTGATTGAAATTGATTGGAGAAAGTTCTCAAAGTAGTATCTGATTCCAACATCTGTTAATGATTTTGAAGTTATTAATTAGATTTTTCTTAAGACTCCAAGACTTGAGAGAGAGCAGATACATGCTGTTCACAGAAGTGACATGAGATTTTGTTGTCGACCAAGGTTGGCAATCTCTGAAACAACTCTGAGCATGAGGCTTGATGACATTACCATGAAAAGAGGATCCAGATATGGACTGGACTGGTTCAGATATCAAACAGGAGAAACACAACACACTGCTGAAGTTTGAGCTGAGCTACCATTATGGCTTGACTTGACTGCCGGAAGAACAGATGAGTTGATCATCCTTCAAGATTTCTTATGCGTTGGATAGAGAGAACAACTGCCACTCAACATGACACTTTAACCACTATTCTTTCCAATCCAATCCAATCCATGTTTAGTGTTTGGATGCTCAGTTTGGCTCAGATGAATGCATATTTTGCAGACCATCTCAAAGGACTGTGCAAGAAGACTTCAATGGCACGAGATCGAAGTAGCAAAAGCAAATTTCCTGCAGTGGGCAGACAAGCAACCACCTTCCTTCTTCCTGTGTTTCTCATATTTTCTTCTGCAGTGATATGCCAATAAAAAATTTCTATCTGCTTGGTTATACTTCACTTCCTAACTGTACCAACAGTAATGCATTGCATGGTCTCATGTCAGCACGTTTCCGAGCTAATTAATGTGCTGAGTGAAAGCAGATTTCCATGAAGTGGGCAGACAATCCACCACCTTCTTTCTTGGGATTCTCCTCTTTTGTTCTACAATCACATGTCAATTACAAAAAAAAGTTCTATCTTCTCGCTTTCACATCTTCCCAAGTGTACCAGCAATTAATGCTTTCCGTGGACTTGTATGAATGTTTCCAAGCTGATATGCTCAGCTTGCATGCACAATTCATTACCCTGGAGTTGCAGAGTTGGTTGTGCACACAGCCAGCACTTCTTCTCCTCTCTTTGGCTAACAACTGCAAGATTAACCAGTTCACCACTTGTCAACTGCTGCTAATTGTGTTAGCTTATGGTCCTAATCGATTAAAGTGGATGCAGCTGACTCCAAGATTAGTTTAGTTGAGTTAAATATTGGCTACCTTAACCTGTGAGGAGAAGGGGAGGAACAAGATGTGTAATTGGCCTTGAAGTCTGGGACAGACAACCAAGTGTTGAGGGCCTTCTTTGATTTGGTAAAAGGTTGTGTAGCTTAGGATAATGCATGAACCTCCTAAAAGAAAGACATGAGGGCTACTTCAAGGGGACATGCAATCAACCACAGCCCCAGACACTAGAAGAAGAAAGAAAAAGTTGACAACACCTTGGACCAGCCAACAAGCTGGAAAAGTATATCCTGCACTCATAGTATGGAACAGTAAAAAGAAAAAGAAATATTAGTTCTCTAGTTGTTAGTTAACATGTGGCTTCTGCACAGGTGCAAGGAAGATTACAAGTTGGTGGTGCTCTGAAATTTCTTTGCTTAGATCTCCAGAATTGAGCACTGGATTTGGTTTTCCTTTTATCCTTTCCAGTTTGAACAATGCAACAGTCTGGAGGCCAGCTATTCAAATGTTGAAGACAATTATAGAAGTCATATTCAGTTCAAGGAAACATTGACAGTGCTAGGAAAATGTCTTTGCTGGACTCCAAATTGGCTTCCGGAGGCAAATTTGCCTCCTGCTTGAATGCTCTCTTCCCCTTCTTGTTCTGGACAATCAAATAGACTGGAGGCCAGCTACACAACAGCTGAATGCTAGAGGATGAAGGACTGGAAGAAGCCATCAACCATTTACTACTGAGCATGAGGTTTTGATGCAAAGGAAAATTAAGACCATATGAGGTAGGGAAGTCAGCTGATTCAAGGAAACACCTGGCTTATCTTGCTCCTAAAGAAATGGCAAACTGAAGGATGATGCAGTAACAGGTTAAGAAAGTGGGTGTAATGTCCTCTCCTTTGTTTCTTTTTCATATTCCAATGTCCATGTTCAAGATGCATGTGGACAACTCAAGTGTGCATCCCCTTGATCATGCCCCCACTGCTTTGGATCTCTACAAGCCTGTGTTTCTCATGTCCCTCTTTGATCTGCCATCATTTTTTGATCAGTCAGTCTAAACTGCACGGCAAATTGCGCGGTGCCACGACGGTTTTATCGACCAATTTCCATGGATTAAACAACTCAATTATCCCTCTTATTAGGCCCACTTGGGACCTTGATTTGCATCCAAAGGTGAGCAGATGAGCTAACACAAGAATTTGGAGGTAGGGAAAGTGTATCATCATCAGGTGGGCTTGAGGGGGAGCCTTGTAAGGAGTGCATCTGGTCCTAGTCACCTTGGGCCACCATGCCAACAGCTCATCACATTGCCTCCATTGTGCCATACACTGGCTTCTTTAATTTATCTTTACAACCTTTTGGAGAACCCCAATGAAAAGGAGAAAACAACTAAGCATCTTTTCAAGACACACATCTTTCTTTACATACAAGCTGTTGATTCCAGGCCAAGTCTTTCATCACAATAATGGTGTCTAACCTCCCTTCTTGGAAGTCCCTTTCTCCTTCAACAGTGATTTGTTTTCAGGAGTCAAGATTCAGAGGAATGCATTTGAGTTCCCCACGCAAGCATGCTGTCCATGGTGAGGCCTCTCTGTCTCTGTGCTTCACTGTGTTCCCTGGGTTGATCCCCTGGAAGATGTCTGGAGATGTTGTCTCTGGATCTCTTTTTTTGCCAAAAAGTGCAACTGAAGTGAGCAATCAAAAGTAATCAATGTCATCTTTACATGCTTAGCTTCACAACAAAGCCAGATAGGAGCACCAACTTGATTGTTTGTGGGGTATATTTTTCCTTTCTCATTTGAAGAAAGAAAACATAATAATCATGATTGACGTTTTCGAAGTAGTTGCAATGGAGATTATCCCCAGAGGAACAGTTCATATCAGTTGATCCAATGGAACAACCGGATGGATGAGTCTTCAATAGTTGGAAGATATGAAGTTGGTGCAAGAATGAAGAAGAAGAAGAAGAAGTCTTCAACTGAAACCATTGTTGGGTGACAGAGGCTCAAGAGAAGAAGAGTTTTAGCACTGGCAAATTTTATGAACTATGATCACCACCCAACTACTAGCTTGTGGATCATTTGCTGAACCATCAAGAACAAGCATCAAGATTCTCAAAGATTCTGGTTCTTTATTGATCAACAGTTGCTAGTCATCAGTCTTTTCTCCTGGTCATCACCTCTGGGCACAGATTTCATGTCACCCTCGTACCATGAACTCTTCGTTGCTAGTTTCGAATCAAATGACCTGGAGCTTCTGTATTCGTCCCCGGTGTCTCATAAAAAGAATGAATTTTCGCGTCTCAACAACTTTCTCCTCATCCACAAAGGGGATTTATGACCCACTCTCATGTTGTCAATTGTGTATCTGCACTGGTTCTAGAATGCTACATCTCCGATTAATCATTCATTTCTGTTCTTATAATGACTGTTTTCGTCTCCAAGACTTCTGACTGTAGGGAAGCCAAGCAATGAGTGGTAAGATCAGCAAAACACTCATCTGCGAGCTCCTCACGAGTAAGACAAGCTCTGTTCAAGTAGTGGACTGTGATTTAGAGTATGCTGGTTGCATGTGCCAAAGATGCTGGATTTGAGTTTGTTTGTGGTGCAATGAGATAAACGGGAAAAGGAGCAATCTTGTTGGCCAAAACAAGCACTTCTTGATTGTGTTCTTGAGACTTTCATTTTGAGTTCATTCAGATCTCTGCTGCTTCTAGTTTTGGCTTGGCATATCTTCTGCTCTGTGAAGTAGACTGAAGAAAGAAACAAGGCATCGAAGATCTCAAATCTCCTCCTTGTGGATCCCATTTTGGTTGCAGCATCACTGCGGTTGTTGTCTTCTTTTATCGGTCGGTCATTCATGTTTACAAGTTATTCTCTGTCTGTGACAGCGAAAGAAGTCACCCAACGTAAGCTAAAGCTTCGATTCGTAGAACAATTGGTTTCCAGAGATTGACAATGATGTAGAAGAAGATTATGCATATCACAACGAAAAGAATGTCTTGTGAATAATATGAACACCTCCAAAAATATTACAAATCAATGACAAGGACGCCAATGGAAACCACAAAGAACTCTTCCCAGCTACTGATCAGAGGCCAACAGCTTCGATGAGTTCTCCCCCGGATTTGGATAGCTGCAGAAGCAGAGATGCACAAGCTTCATGACAGGCCATCAAATATCAGGCACATTTCTGGGAGGCAGGTTGCCGAACATGCTTAAACAACACAGAAGCACAAAAGAACAACCAAGAACAGAAAACATGAACACATTACACTCAAAGCCATGCAACCGTGTTCATCCAGTCTCTATCTACTTTTGTTTTGTGTCTTCAATTCCTTCAGCGGCTGCCATGGTCTTTGAACTTGGTGATCTCCCAATGATCGCCTTCTTCACCTTGACAATCGACTGCTTCACCTTTGATATTATGTTTCGTTGTGATTTCTTAGCAGGTGTTTCTGATTTAGGAGCCCCATCTGTTTTTGTAGCACCATCATCATATTTAGTGGAAGCAGCTAGACTTTGATCATAAACTTTGACACTCTCTTTCTCTTTGTCTTCTGTACTCTCTTCTACAAATTTATCCAAAAGGGTCTGCTTGACTACTGGCTTTGCTGCTGTCTCGGAGTCTTTAGGATCACATTCTTGATTCTTAGCAGATGCCTTATTTTCGACTCCAGCGAAGTCGATGTCTCGAGATGTTTCAGCCAATCTCAAGTCTTCACCTTCCGAATTCTCATTCTTCATCTCGCCGATCACTTTGACGTCTTCAGAAGCATTTACTTTGAGATTTGGTTCGCTTAAAACTGTTGCCTCAACATCCATAGTTTTTTCTTGCTCCTGCTTAATATCAACTACCGGCCCTTCAGTATGTTCAGCAACTTCAACTTCAGGCACAAGCTCTTCTCTTGCTGATTTCTTAGCATCCAAGCTCAAGTCTTCACCTTCCAAATTCTCATTCTTTGTCTCACCGATCACTTTGAAATCTTCAGAAGCATTTACTGTTTGATTTGTTTCACTTAAAGCTGTAGCCTCAACATCCTTAGTGTTTTCTTGCTCCTGCTTAACATCAACGACAGGCTGTGTGATGGGTTCAGCAACTTCAACTTCAAGCACAAGCTCTTCTCCTGCTGATTTCTTAGCATCCAAGCTCAAGTCTTCACCTTCCAAATTCTCAGCTCAAGTCTTCACCTTCCAAATTCTCAGTCTTTGTCTCACTGATCACTTTGGCATCTTCAGAAACCTTTACTGTTTGATTTGATTCACTTAAAGCTGTTTCTTCAACATCCATAGTGTTTCCTTGCTCCTGCTTAACATCAACTACTGGCTCCGTGGTACGTTCAGCAACTTCAACTTCAGGCACAAGCTCTTCTCCTGCTGACTTTTGAGCATCCAAGCTCAAGTCTTCACCTTCCAAATTCTCATTCTTTGTCTCACCGATCACTTTGGCATCTTCAGAAACCTTTACTGTTTGACTTGTTTCGCTTAAAGCTATTTCTTCAACATCCATAGTGTTTTCTTGCTCCTGCTTAACATCAACTACTGGCTCTGTGGTACATTCAACAACTTCAACTTCAGGCACAAGCTCTTCTCCTGCTAGCTTTTTAGCATCCAAGCTCGAGTCTTCACCTTCCAAATTCTCATTCTTTGTCTCACCGATCACTTTGGCATCTTCGGAAACCTTTACTGTTTGATTTGTTTCGCTTAAAGCTGTTTCTTCAATATCCATAGTGTTTTCTTGCTCCTGCTTAACATCAACTACTGGCTCTGTGGTACGTTCAGCACCTTCAACTTCCGGCACAAGCTCTTCTCCTGCTAGCTTTTTAGCATCCAAGCTCGAGTCTTCACCTTCCAAATTCTCATTCTTTGTCTCACCGATCACTTTGGCATCTTCGGAAACCTTTACTGTTTGATTTGTTTCGCTTAAAGCTGTTTCTTCAACATCCGTAATGTTTTCTTGCTCCTGCTTAACATCAACTACTGGCTCTGCGGTACGTTCAGCACCTTCAACTTCAGGCACAATCTCTTCTGTTGAATTTACAGTATCCAAGCTCAAGTCTTCACCTTCCAAATTTTCATTCTTTGTCTCAACAATCACTTTGACAACTTCAGAAACCTTTACTGATTGATTTGTTTCACTTAAAACTGTTGCCTCAACATCCATAGTGTTTTCTTGCTCCTGCTTAACATCAACTACTGGCTCTGCGATACGTTCAGCAACTTCAACTTCAGGCACAAGCTCTTCTCCTGCTAATTTCCTAGTATCCGAATCAGCATTACGATCATCATCTGTCCTTTCAGTGGATTCTATGAGCTCACTCACAGAAGGAACCACAGCAACTGCATCTGAGCTTTGCGATTCAATAGTTTCAATTGGAGGAAGTTGTTTTGATGATTCAGGACTGACCGCAACCCCATCAAATGCAGTCTCTCTGTCTGCTGCTGTTTCAGCAGCATGGAGTGCTACAGTTGCATCAGGAGCAGGCTCTTGGACATTGCATACAGTTGGTGATTGGACGGGCATGTCATCTGTTAGTAATGGAGGACTAACTGCAGCAGAAACTTCAGAATATTCTTCAGCACTCATTGATTCTTCAGTCACAGTTTCTGAATGAGCATTTTCTTTCGGTGTTTCAACTGGTTCTTCTGCAACAGATGGTTCTGAAATCTCTGTTGGTTGATCTACTGGTTCATTCAGTAGCTCAGGAGTGACAAGTGCATTAGATTTGTCCTTCAGTTCCTTTTCTTCAGCTTCAACTGATGGTACTAAAAAAAACTTTTCTTTGGCTTCTTCCTCCACCTCCTCAATTACAGTGGCCACTTCTTGTTCCAGCTTTTCTTCTGGTTCAGCTGTAGGTGCTTCAACATTTGTTGGATCCTTCTTCGCATCAACTTTTTCCTCATCTTTTCCTTTCGATATTTCCTCTTCATCTTTTCCTTTTAGATCTTCAATCTTTGAGAGAAGAGCCTCATCAGCATTATTTATGTTATCAGAGACATTAGTCCCCATGTGCTGCAAAAGGTTTCAATCATTCAGCTATCAACAAAATGTCCTGACAAAGAAATATAGAGCAAAACCACAATGTTCTTTGCATGAGTAGCATACTAAACTTTGTGAAATCACTGTTGCCTATGATGACCAGTCTCAAGAAGAGGTAGAGAATTTGTGTTTTTGTTTAGAATAATGTGTCAAAGTGAAAACTTCAAAAGATATTTTACTTACATTAGAACTTGGGATAAAAAATTCAAGTAATATGGTAGATTAGCAAATTATTTTGCACATCACTAATTGCCCAACTCGATGCATCAAGGTGAAGCTTGTTGCTTGAAATTGAAAATAAAAGGGTAATCGATTTCCGGGAGCAGTTCGATAAGAATGATTACACATGACAATTAATAAAAATAGTGAGGAAGTAAATTGGTGTTTCAGAAGTTGGTAATGACATGCTTCCTTGCATAAAAATAAGAAAAATCTGATGCTTGATACAATAACTAAAAGAGGGTGTGATTGGCTTGGCATAGAGGCATAGTGCTGAAGGAATATTAAATCACTGTCTGGTTTACTTGAGACTCTCTTCAGGGTTTTCAAAATTGAAATTTCATATACTGCTGAAAGAGGCAAATGGTGAGGAAGTCATAGCAAAGCTTTAATCAGAGCAATCTAAGAATCAAAAGACCCATAATTCTCTATGACTGAAAGGCTAAAGCCTATTGTTGGATAACATAGTAAGAAAACACTAAAAGATTACCAGAAGATTTAATTTCTTCTATCTCACTGATGTGGTTTTATTTTCATGATTTTTTGAATGATAATTAGCAGGGATCTTGAAAAAGAAGATGTTATTCTGTATACCGAGTAGCAAACAATTAAGAACAGATAGGAAACATAAAACCATGAATTGTAATCATCAAACAACTTGCTTTCCTATTTATTTCCTCTCTCTTCCCCCCATCCTTCTTGGGGAAAATGGAACTAAAAGCCCATTGGAAGATTCATCGGCACTTCAAGAGCTTATAAAGCAAAAGCTTTTAGGATCAGAAAACAGATACCTCTTAGCCAATGGAATTGACTGACTCTAATCTCCAAACACAGGAATCAGGTTCTCCATCAGATGAAACCAGTTGCAGCAGTTGCACTTATGGCAAATATAGCAAGAAAGACAAGGAAAGAAGGATTTAGAGAAGGCATTTCTTCTTCACTCACCTCATTAACAGTCTGATCTGTCACAGAAGCTTCAGAGGCCATGGAGGCAAGATTGGGTATAATGGCTGTAATGGCAGAGAAAGAAAGGACTTGGAAGATAATAAGAGAAAGTAGAGCTGGAGTAAGTGATGGAGAACACCACTGGATCAACTAGGAAGCATTGCAAACATGAGCTGGCATGAGTGGATACACATGCTAATGCTACAAAGAAAAAGGAAGGACAGAAATAACAGACACTAAATACAATAATGCAGCTGTGCATTGTTTATTGATCTCCATGGCACACCAGTGGCTGCTGGATAGTGAGATCTCCATTGCTTCCCTGGAAGCCTCAGGCCATGAGGTGGCTTGTGCAAGTGACTTTACAATGTGTGGGTGACATAAGTGGAAGGAATTTTTAGGATCCCATTAGGGTTGCTTTTAGTTGTGCTATAGAGCTTTTTACTTTCCCACAACTTCAAGGGAACTTCTACTTCATTGGCCCCCTCCCTTGATCAGCCTTACTTTCCAGGTCTCTGTTCACTGCTTTCTCTCTTTGAAGAGTTAAGGATATCATCTTCTTTTATGGCAAGTGAGAGAGATCCATGAAACTGGCTATGCTTCATGCAGTGTGATGGGCATTGTCTTTTAGCCCCTGGTTTGGTGCCAAAATGTGTCATCTTTGTTCTGAAAAGATACATTTAACCCCTGCTTTCAATCCATTTGTACAGAATGCAAGATCAACCATTTGTAGGTACATATGTGCATTATACTGGTAGATTTCCACAATAAATCTACCATTGTTGTGTTTGGCAGAAATCAAGCATCTTTAGTGGTCTTTGATTTAGATCCACTTGAAGTTCTCTAACAAATCAATGGTGTTTGTCCCTAAAGTAGTCCAATAATTAGGCCTGGCTGCATCAGCCAATGTTCTTCAGTGTCAGTCAATTTTATTGAGTGAAAATGAATGAAAGGCCAAAATTTCCATGCAGCATCAGATCAGATGAAGAGATGCAGAGATGAGGGGAAGAAATGCTTGTCTTCTTGGTATTGTTTATATTTCTTGCAGTAACCACTGCCACAATCCCCTCGCAACTCTTGGATTCCTTCTTTGCTCATGATCATCAGCAAAAAAGATGAAGGTAGCTTAGTGGCATGCATGGTGTTCATCTGAGTGTAAAGACCAAGTAATCTGTGCCCTTTTATCTGTGATCCCTTCTGTTCCAAGTACTCCATGGCCTGGCACAAACCCACACTGCTTCAAGATCAAGATTCTTGGGACAGTGGACCTTACCTAAGGCCACATGCAGTCCCAAACCTTCAACTAGACCAAGTACCCCCTACTTGCAAGCAAAGACAATTAGGGTTCTATTCACCAACACCTTCGGGACCTTCTCAATCGATCATTGCAGAAAAAGCCAATAGGCTTCTCTTTCTTACTTGATCAGAAATAATCTTAAAGCCAAAGAATGCTGCAGTCTGTTATCAAGAGTGAAACAAAGCATCACCATCTGGTGCCATGAGAAAGCACCAAGAGTTCGGTGGCATGACAAGAGGGAAGCTCCATGAACAGTTCTAATAAGCTTCAAGATCAACCATCATCCACACACACACACACACACACAAAAGAAAGAAAAAAAGAAAGAGGAAATCTTATGTTATTTTGAAGGAACAAAAGTAAAACGATAGATTTGCATTTTCTACAAGATTTTGTTGGATAAAAAGAAGACTCTTGGATCAAATTTCAGCATTATCCATGCTCGAGTTGAGGTCCTGAGCTGGAAACTTTGAATGCCAAATTCTACAAGAAATATAGTGTGCCACCTACATGTTTCGTATGAAAATGAAATCATCATTATAAGTCTTCCGATTGTCTCCAAAAGTGGTAGAACGGAGTGCAGACAGTGGGTAATTTAGCTTGCTTGAACATCACCTTGGCTCTGTCCTCCTCAGAAAGGTGGTATGGTAGGGTTGGAGTGATTAATCAGCACCATTCAGTTTGGATCCCATTTATACTATAAGTTTTTGGTCTCATTCAAAGTGCTTTACAACTTTCCATTTTATGTCAGATCTTACTAATGATCAATAGAATAGAAGTCTGACTATATTAAGATTCATCATGAGATGATTTTGATGAGAGAAACTTTCTTAATTATTTACCTTAGTTACTATATTCTTATCTAAAAATAGATAGGATCTCGACATAATTACATAATAATTGAATATGCATACATACGAATACACATGTATGTAAATATATAGATACATTGAGAGATTAGTTAATAAAATATTATAAATATTCTCTCATATTTTTTTTATCCCTAAATTCATCCAGAGAGTTTAGTTCTCTTTGCAAATCGTATCATATAAATATGGAATCCCACGATGATGCGCTTGTAGATCAGAGAAATTTTTTTTAAAGAATATTGAAAGATACGTAATTTTTAGATCTATTATTATTTGATTTTAAATTTTGACATGGCTTCTGCTTAATAATAATAAATTATAATTTTTATGCTTATATTTGGTCCCATCCAAAATGTTTTAAAATGCTTACTATAGTGTCGATCTTCATTATCATCGACACGTCCGATGAGATTTTGAATATGATCCCTTTGACATTCAAGTTAAACTTTTGAAATATATTAGACAATAGAAAAAAAATATCTGACATTATTAATTGTATTTATGCTTGTCTTTTATAGTCAATCTTCCCTTAACTTTTGACATGATAATTTGATAATTTTATTCTATTATTTTCTATTGGTTGGAACATGTGGAGCTTTGATTGGAACCCAAGTGCTTTTGGTAGAAGCTTTTGGTCTCATCCAAAGTGTTAATGTTATGTTTATTTTCACTAAAACTAATATTCAAGTTAGACTTTAAATATACTACTTTCAAAATAGATTAGATAATAACGAGAAGGATTAGATGTTGCCGATTGTGCCCACCTTCACCTTTTATAGTCAATCCTCATTTACCGTTCGACATGATAACAACACAATAACGCAGTGATCTGCTGCAATTGTTGCAGACTCCACAAGGCACAAAGATCTGGCAACTGTGAAGCCCAACCAGCAACGTCTTCAAGAGCCACCGCATCGTGCTCCAAGAATCGTGCAACATGATGCGATTCGTCGATATTTGCACCACGTCCATTGACAACGCTGTTCCTGGTCCACGGTGTCTCTGCGTTCTACACTGCTCGCTGTGGCCGTGACGCGTCCGCGTTCACGGCACCGTCGCCGATAACGGCTGTTTGGTCGTCATCAGAACTCTTCTATGTTGGGGGGGGGCGGGGCCACCTCGAGCTCCGTCGGTGGGGGACGTTGACGCGCCACCGAACGACGACCAACTGTGCCTGTAGTTTACGTGGAGTCCACGGCAAAGCGTGGCGTGGATTTATGGACGCGGGTGATGGGTGGTGGCGCCCGCATTGACGGTGGCGTCGGTCGTCTCGATGGCAGGTCAGTGGGCCATAAGGCCACGAACTCGGCCGCGGCAGATGCTGAGATCGGAACAGCGTCCGCTCCTCTCGACCAACTGGCGCTTGCCGCGTCAACGACATCGTCCAGTCTCTCTCGCTGGGGCAGTCCACGTCACCCGGGTTCGTGGCGGGCATCTGGACCACGCAAGGTCGGCCGGGCCGGCTCCTATGACACCGCCGCGGGGCCCACGAGGAAGGGGGATGGGCCACCATGAGATGGACGCGTGTACCAAACCGTGGGGCCCTTGGCGAGGTCGTGGTCCTGTGATATGCCGCTGTCGCCATTAGCCGGCGAGAACCGTCCGTTTTGAAGCACGTTGTCATTTGGACGGCCGTGCTTTGCCCACAAGTCTTGTGATGCAAGATCATTAGAATTAGCATTAAAATATAATAAATAAACATAAAACATTTCTATAAAAAGCTTATTTCAAGAGGAAAAAAAAAGAGAGGATAATTTCCTTTTGGTTTCTGCTAATGCCTCCAAAGAGAACATACTGGAAGGAATCAGGCTCCTCTGCTATCTAAACGTGAATATATTAAACAACCATGGAATATGCATCAAATACTGGATTCAGTATTGTATTGTGGCAGAATCCAGCTAATTCTGTTCAATCTCAGAAGCCAGCAGCTGAGGTTGGTTTGAGCTTGAAAGTGAGAGATAGGAGGAATATTTCTGTTGCAATTGAGAACTTGCTGGTTCATATTCAAGCTGAATATTTATGGACTGTGTGAATCTATATAATGATGTTCATTTTATTAGAGTAATGGTTTCATAATTTTCTTTCGGGTGGGCCTCTGAAAAGAACAAGGTTTGTCTTTTAGAAAGCATTCCAAAACTTGTGACACAATCTTGATAGGAATGTGATTCCTACGTTTGTACTTTTGCTATGATGTCACTCTACATTTTATGACAAAAATGGAGAGGATGCTGAAACCAAAATTGTCGCAATCAAAGACAAAAATTGGCTCAGTGACGTTAGCTGAGATGAGCAAAATCCAAGAATACTCTGAAGACTGCCATGGATAGTCCTGCAGGGATTATGCAGGTGATGAAACCTGATGTTAAGTAGAAGGGTTTTTTTTGCTGGGTGAAGAACTTTATATTTGTTCTTTCTGTTTCATAGAAATTAATCTATTTGGATATCAGATTTCATTGGGTTAGAATTCAGGAATTTGGCTGTTTACTTGGCTTTGGATCGACCATTGAGTCTCATCCATCCCCCATGTGTTGCTACATATTGAATAGTCTCCATTGACTGATCTCATCGTCTATGGAGCCAAATCTTTGCACATGCAAGGAGGTAATGGTTTGACTCCCTTTGCCACAGGGTACGATCTTACTTAGAACACAAACAAGATACAGTGAAACGGTAAGGATTCAGCACCGAACTCTCTCTAATGGTTGACTTTAACGTCCTTGGATATATATATATATATATATATATATATAAAGAGAGAGAGAGAGAGAGAGAGAGAGAGAGAAGGGGGAGTTATCGATCACAGGTGAAGGAGACAGCAGCAGGAAGAAAGGAAGCACAGCAGAGGTGGTTTAGAGGATGGAGCACGGGTTGGGTTCATCGTACCACACCACCACAGCCTTGCAAGCGGTGCAGCAGGAAGGCAAGGGCTTGCTTGGTTCCTTCTTGTCGTCGTCCTTCTTCTCGTCCTTATTCTCCTTGTCGGGTTCTCCGACGCTGACCACCTGCGCAGGCCGATTGTTCTTCCTCAGGGCCTTGACGATGAGCACCACGTCGACGTCCCCCACCACCGTCGCCGTGCTCTTCTCCGCGTCCATGGCTATCGACACCACCCCTGCATGCAGTCAGATCGTACGTAAGACAGGATCAAACGCAGCATGCATGAAGACGGATCGGAAACCCATTCCTCCTCCACTTGCCCACCATGGAATTTGGAGATGATGGTCATGATGCAGCTCTTGCACTTGCCGCACATGATGCTCACCTTCAACACGATCTTCTGCAGCAATCGGAAAGCCACAACAAATCACAACCACAATCATACGATCGACATGGATGCCTAAGATTGCTACGGCCACCAGTTTACCTTCATGATGACACCACGAACGCTGCAAGACGCAAGACCAATAGTGATGTCCCGATTCCCCAAAACAAGTCGAAGCTTATATAGCTAAGCTGCATTTGCTACGCCTCGTTCTATGTATGTACGAACGATCAATTCAATAATGAATGATTGCTAATGTCAATTCAATGTTGAATGATTGTTGCCACTTATCAATACAAAATGCTCCACTGCAGCTTCGAGTGAACTGCTACGAGTCAAAAGCTGCGTGCCAACGAAAATAGACGCCACAACGCACAGTAATCATGTCCTCGAAATCCTTCCTCACACAAGTAAGAGCCACAAAAATACAGGCCGATCCACTCCATCATATCTGCATGATGCGTGAATCTTGAAGCAAAACACTATCATCTCTTAGTCAACTAGTACTTGTATTCCCTTTTTACACCACAAAAACAAAATTAATATCTACATGCTAAGGTGACGTTCTCTCATTCCTAAGTCAAGATTTATTCCTAAGGTGACGTTCTTATTGATTTGATAGTTGTAGATTAATATCTACGTGCTACTAAGGTAAGGTAACTCAGAGCCGCAGCAACAATAGATGTCACGAAAGGAACCCAAGCAGACTTTATTTGGATGAATTAAGAAGGATTGCAAACGGAAATAAGTGCGAGAAATGGGAGGATCACAACACGAGAGAGGAGAAAGAAATCTAAATACTAATACTATATACGATGAGATCTATGGAAGTCAACGATCCTTCATCTCCGAATTATCATTTTGCCTCGTCCACCGCTTAACCTAATTAAACTCGAAATCATAATTTAATGCAACAACATTATATTAACATAAGAAAACATTTGTGGTTCTCGTTGCCGTCCGCGTGAATTGCTTTGAACACAGGAGAAGTTCTTCTCACACACGTTGAATGATGACTGACTTCAGTTGATGTGCTCCTCTCTCCTACCGGAGAACAGATCACAATCAGATAGTGGATAATACAAACTTTAGTGTCTTGTATGCGTCACGACGGCGGCTATGAGATATAGACATGTATGTACATATATATATATATATATATAGGTGAAATTATTTGGATGATCCTCCGATTCTACTTGTTGAATCATGTTGATCAACAAACGTCAAGCCAGTCTTCGTTCAATGTAATGTTCAGATTCTTTAGCTGTCCATCACTTCCATGCAGCACCCTAATCAATGAGTCGGATTAGCAACGATGAATTCAAACAGTATCTATCGAATACAAGACTTGCAAGGAAATAGGGGGACTAATTGGTCAATCAATTTCACTAAAAAGTTGTAAATCTATTAAACTATAGAGGGGAGAATAACAACTATGATATGATAGAAAGGGCATAGGTTATGGTAAAATTGATGTTCCTTACCTGTTGTTGTCATATGAGAAAAGACTTTTTGTCTTAGATTAGTCTTTTGAAGCTGCACTAAGTTTCTTCTTATATCCAACTAACTAATATTGACCATCGGCTGGTCTTCTCTCCGAAGGAACACCAGCGAATCTTTTGACCATTCTACTGCTGTTCGAATGCATGTTTCCAACTGGCATTTGGTGTCATCTGTGAGAACCAAAACGTCTACGACCACTGAGTCGAGAAGATCTTACTCGAATCTAAAAGGCTGTGGTTGTAAGGTCTTCTTTCTATGACTGACTACTAATTAATTGGCCACATAATGCACGTTTCCAAATGGCATTTGGTGTCGTAAGGGAACAAGATCTTAGTCGAATCCAAAATGACGTGGGTTTATGGCTTTTTTTAACGTGTAATTAATCGGCCAAATGATGCATGAGCAGTGAGTACGGGTGTTGAAAGAGATGGGAACCGAACAATCAAGATTCAAAATAATCGGATTAAATTTATATTAAAAAAAATAAATGATTCGATTAAAGTAATAAGATACTTTGAATCGAAATTATTTTTGATCTATCTAATTAAATCAGTTGAAAAATCGATTAATCGATTTTTAATTTTTAATCATTCAAATATATATATATATATATATATATATATATATATATAAATGAATCGATTTAGTTTAATTGAACTAAGTCAGAATTTTTTTCTAATTGGATCTACATTTTTTTTATAAAAAAAATTTATATCACAAATATTATTTTAAATATTTTAAATAATTAAATTTATGGGCAAATGATTTTTTAGTTTTATGTTGAGAGATGCCTTAAGGGAGCAATGACTTCACATGTAATTTTTCTTTAATGATGTTTTTTATTGTGAGATTATACAGTAATAATACATACAAATCAACAAAAAAATATCATAAAAATCAACAAAGGGATGATTGTTAATGAAAAAAAAATGAGAAAAAAAAAATAAAATTTAGGATTTTTAATGGCTTTTGGATTAAGTTGATATTTTTTTAAAATTAAAATCAGGTCGATTCGATATGAACCTATTAATCGAATCGAAAAAGAGGTATACCCTCTCAAACTATAATCATTTATAGTCTTTAAAATTAAATTATGAATGAATTAGTTCGATCAGGTTTGATTTTTTGATTCGATTTGAACATCCCGTGATTACTAATTTATGTTTGAAGAACGATTCAAATAGGAATCAAATCAACTTGAACTAAAACCAAATCTAAGTTAATAGTTATTTGAAACAAATTAAAGTCGAGGGTATATGAGGTTTCAAACCGACTAAATATGAAAAATAAATAAATTCCTTCGTATAATGAGTCAAATGACCTAAGTTGGATTATTTTATTTTATTTTTTATCAATAAAAAATCGACGGTTCCACAACCGAATTATGATCGCTCCAACAAGGAACAAGATAAAAGATATAAAATATGCTAATATTTAAATAATTTTTTTATTTTATCCTTTATCAAAATTATATATAATTATTAGATGATATTTTTTTTCTTTTATCTTTCATATCCATTCTATAGAATTATTTCAGTATTCTCATCTCAGCTATACAAACTTTCCTACCTATTATACTATATATATAATGATCGGATACGAAGCATGTTCAGATTATTAAATGCTTGATCAAATTTTAAAATAAGTAAGCTTAAAATCAGCAAGCATTCTACATGTTGTCATCCCTATCCAACACTATCTAAGTCGGGTTCGGACCATATCCAAGTAATGCCCAAACCCAAACAGACATGTTTTCGACCTATCACAACAGCTTAGACTTTTGATAATTGTGATTACCTAATCAAATAGTTAAGATGACATCAAAAGTATCTCTATAGTGTTTTTTTTAAATATAAATTTAGTATTAACTTTGTACGTTTAGATGAAATAATCCTTTAAAAGATAAAATAAAAAATCAAAATAAATTGGTCGATGCAATTTTTATCTTTACAAGAGGGAAGCAACTTTCATTAATTACGAAGAAAGAAGAAGAGAGCTTACTATGACACCATGACTTCCCCTTCTTTCAGGTCCTAAATATAAGGATCTAAGAATCACACGTGTGTGTAAACTAAGAAGCCACCAAAGCTTCTTGGGTCGATCAGTTCATTAGCAAGTGAGCTGCTATGCTACCTGTGGTTTACTCAACATGATGGTGGTTTGGATTGGAAGAGAACTTCTGATCCATATGTTGATGCCATGAATGGTTGCTTTGTCCCCCCCTCACTGCCCTCCCTCCTACAAGACACAAGCTAAACTTACAAGGCAAGAACCAAATCTCATATCAGCTCTCCATCTGCTTAATACTGCAAGTTATTACCTAATGGCTGATGCTATTTTCCATCTGAAGATGAGATCCCTTACAAGCTAACAAAGAGAGAGAGAGAGAGAGAGAGAGAGAGAGAGAGAGAGAGATTCATATTTATGTTGGCAGACTTGTCATTATTTATTCATGCCAATGCCACATATACTGCTGCTTTCTTACCTCTGTCCACGTTTCTTGGCTTGTGGAGGACCATTTCATGGCTTCGTTCTTTCAGTATCACATCACACTTTCCCGTATTATAAATACCATCATCTCTCTCTCTCTCTCTCTGTGTGTCTCCTTCTCGGCCAACAAGTGAAGTCTTCAACAGCGGCAGCAGCAGCAAGCTGGTGGCATGGCCAAGTCTTCCCTCCTCGCCTGCTTCTCCCTCTTCCTCGTTCTTCCTCTCTGCCTCGCTGCAGACCCTGACCTGCTCCAAGACATCTGCGTAGCAGATCTCAGCTCGAGTAACAAACACTTCACTCCCCTCTGTTTCAGTGGATGATGATGTCTTGCGTCCCATCGATCGAGATTGTATTCGTGCTCTCGAACGCTGACTTGTGTTGCAGACGTCAAGTTAAATGGCTTCGCATGCAAGCCAGCCGCGAGCATCACAGACGCGGACTTCTTCTTCAGGGGCCTGGCCGTGCCCGGCGCCACCACCAACACTACCACGGGCTACCTCGTGACCGCTGCCAACGTCGAGAAGATCCCCGGGCTCAACACCCTCGGCGTGTCCTTCTCTCGCGTCGACTTCGCCCCCGGCGGGCTGAACCCGCCCCACACCCACCCGCGCGCCACCGAGATCGTCTTCGTCCTCGATGGCACCCTCGACGTCGGCTTCCTCACCACCGCCAACAGGATGGTGGCCAAGACCATCACTAAGGGCGACGTATTCGTCTTTCCCCGGGGGCTGGTCCACTTCCAGAAGAACAGCGGTGCGGTTCCTGCCGCCAGCATCTCTGCCTTCAACAGCCAGCTCCCCGGCACCCAGTCCATTGCCATCACACTCTTTGCGGCCAGTCCGCCGGTGCCCGACCATGTCCTCACCGAGGCCTTCCAGATCGGAACCAAGGAGGTGGAAAAGATCAAGAGCCGCCTTGCACCCAAGAAAGCAGCAGAAGAGGCGGTCAACTGAGTCGACTGTCTTTAATTACTGGAATGTGGTCGGCGGCATAACGTTTGTTCATTGTTCATTCCATCATTAGCTAAATAAGATTTGCTGCAGCTCTGAAGCAAAAGACTAATCGTTTCTCTTCTCTTTTCTCCTCATACGATGATTCCATCTCCAATGCAAGAGGGATCACCAAAACAAACCATTCTATGCCTCCTATTCTGGCAATTCAAAAGGATTTCCTATAAATTCCACCAGCACACAAGAACAGAGGTGATAAAGACAACAATCATGGTAGCCTTTTACTTCAAATGGGGGCTTTACTCAGGTCCATAGTAATCATCATCATCACTAAGCCATCAAATAAAATGGGTGATACCTTCCTTTATGCATGACCCAGAAGAGAGACAGATATCTGATAAAAAAGGGTCTGCTTTTGCTGAGACTGAGGGGATCCTCCACCACCACAATTTTTCATGCATGGCTTGAGCATTTGGTTCTCTGATTTGTATCAGTTCATCCCCAGATTGCATCAACCAGTAAGAGGGAAACTTGAGTTTTCTGTGATAGGTTTTTCCTTCAATATATAATAGGATGAGTATTTTGTCTTCCAACAATTTGTTTGATCATTCTAAGCTTCCATATAATCACTATAAAATTTTCTTTCTTTAAAAGAATATATATACATTTATGGTGATTCTATCAAAACCATAAAAATGCTGCCATCATACTTCTCATGGAGTATCAATACAAGATTTCTAAGTCACCTAAAACACAATAAAATTGGATTTGATTAACTACCATTGCAAAATAGTGTCAATACACAGTGCTTTATCAAAAGATACATAGTCTGCTCTATATTAAAATATTATGATTATGATCATCTCAAGATTACGATAACCATATTGTTTCAAAATTATCTTAAGGTCTAACTATCAAACATTAATCCTTTTGCCAACAGATCCTAATGATGTTTTCAGAAGCTTGTAACGAATGATGCATTGTACAAATAAAAAATCTAAGTTTAGTTCAAGTTTTATGTGAAGGAAAACTTCATTTTATTAGTTAAATGCACAATTCACAAGGGAAACAAGCACATTCTCTACAGCAGAGCCTCCCATAAAATTCTAGATATGACATAACAAGATAAATCATGTACTAACAATGAGGCATTAGAGGAGAACAGTATTCATGCCAGATGACCATCCAAATTCTGGAGTGATTCCTTGAGAAGCCTTTGTGCCTCCTCTCTCCTCCTGTAAAAAGTTAGATCCAAGAAATCAATTAGTCCACAAGATTACAACACACAAATTTTTCTTAAGAGACACAAGCTTGAAGAAATTTTGGTATCTGATGAACTAAGAATTTGATATACCTTCCAATTACCTCGGTTACCATTACATAGTGTTAATTAGTTAAACAATGCTGAAAAGTAAAATCTTAACTGTGCCAGGTTGATGATGATCATTAAAATGTCCACAATTACATGGACTTGCCCGATTAGGTGCTCCTCCCCATTGTTTGCACTTTAATGGCATATGTTGCCAACGTCATGCATATCACAACGACAACAGAATCTCACATAGTTTAATTTTAAGAAGCTATCAGCAAGCATTGCATTAGTTAGAGAAAGGTTTCTCACACTTATCATTTAACATAAAAAATTAGATCAGGTAATTGAGAATGTTAAATAACATCACAGAAAAGATGCCACACCATTTTTTGATCTTCTTAGGCACCTAACAACAAATAACTTGATGGTTAGATGGAAATCCTGGATGTTATGACTTAAACAATAAAACCTATCTGTTTATCTTCTATGAACTCATAATGTCTGAAGAAATATTTTAGATAAAGTTCATGTCGAGTCACCAAACAGTATAGAGAGCAGTTTAGAAAATAAGTTCATAGTTCTCTCTCTCTCTCTACCTACATTTTGTAAGCAACAATGATCCCTCGTAATCTTCAACAAACAAAAGACCTCAAAGATTTTGCCATAAAGATAGAAGGGAAATTGCTTAGGTTTTCCTTTTAACACATCAAATAAATGTTATTTTATTCTCCATATGGTGTGGCAAGTATTTGCCAAATGGAAGTTATTTGAGCTTATCAAAATTAAGTTCAACAATTTAAGGTCAACAAAATTACTCTTGAGAAAGACAACAAAGATGTGTAACCCTTGCTAACTAATGTTGGAAGCCCTCCAAAATTTTCTGCACCCAACTATTTTTGGATTATTTATGATCAATTGGTTATGAACAAAAATAAATCTACATCCTCAGAGAGAGAGAGAGTATATCAACATTTTATGTTGAAATACAAACCTTTTGATATCCTCTATTGCTTGCTTCCTCTGTTGTATCTGACGTTCTAGAATGTGAATGAGTGTTGCTCTCGCCTAAAAGTAGAACATCAAAATAACAACACTGAGAGCATGAAGAAGATTCCATTGAGAGTGGTAAAAGAAATAATCTGAAAAATATTTTACAGTTGAGTTTGAGCATCTAATCATGTACCTGATGAGGACGCAATGAATTCAGAAGATGATGCAAGTTCTTGAAAATAAGAGAGATGTCTTCAACTCTACGTGCGTATTGAGACGGTCTCTCAACTAGAACATCTGCTAACTCGAGAATATGCAGTTGAAGCTCTCTATTGAGGGATGTTAATTCCCGCTTGAAGTCTGAAATGAAAAATAATATATCCAAGAAACTAGTCCAAAATCATAAAACAACAAGTGCAGAAGAAACAGGAAAAGATTCTCATGTATAAAATGGTCACGAAAGAAATCTGACAAAAACTATGATCATGACAAAGAGGTGATACAATTATCGATTACAAGGTATCATAAAATTGCTCCACAAAATAAAGCACATCATTGAAGAAAAAAAATCGATGCGCTACTGCTAGATTAAAATATGCACCATAACAAATTCCCACAACAAGATCACAGCTTTAGCTATTGCATGTGCGTCCTGCCAGACAAGAGAACTCCAAGTAGCACGGACATTATCTAAGCAATCTAGACTTTATCTAAGCAACCTAGACTAGCAATCAGTAAATTAACATCCTTATAACAGTTCGACAATAAAGTATGATATGATATTTTCACATCATTAAAAAAAATATCAAGATGTTACATATGCATGTGCACTATGAAGTGGCCCCACAACCTGCATATCATTTACATCTTTTAAAACCTTGTCTGCATTCTCTATAAAGGTCAAATGGAGAATTTCCGAAATAAGTCACAACGGGTCAACTAATTCTAAAACTGATGCTATCTTTAGGCCCTCAACATGTGAGGTACCTTGAAATTTTAAGCTTCAGAATCAAGCTTGCTTCAAAATAAAAATTAAAGTTCCAATTTATAATGTTGAAAATTTTCAGCATTCAGTTCTTACAGCAGTGTCCAGTTTTACAGAATTATTTTAGGGGAGATCAAAAGACATTAATTATTCCTAAAAGTGTATTGCAATATTTAAACACTCCAATTTGTCCATGAAAAGTTGAAATGAACATCGAAGTTGCACAAAAATCATAGTTCCTCCAATGTCAGTGGCATTATCTTTTGCTACTTGACACTGACAAATTAAACCCTTTATTTCTTCTGCTCTCAATGACACACTTAATTTGGAATTTTGTAGACATCTGTTAGTAAAATTTTAATATTTAATTGCCAAAAAATAAACACTTTCATATAAACCTATTTGATTCTTGATTTCTTTTTCCTCGGATACTAAAATGCATTTAGCTGAATAGCCAATACCAACAAGAAAAAGAGAAGAGGCATAAGTAATACCAATGCTGGGGCCTTTGGGGTAGAGCTGACGTACTCCCTGATCCTCCAAGGTCGGCAGCACCACATCCGTCTAAGATGCCAGAATCGCCAAAAGAGAAAAAAAAAATGTTATCATGATGGAACTGCATTAACGGAACCCTAATACGAGGACGAAGATGAAGGGGAGAAAAAAAGAAAGAGGGAAAAGAAGATATTTACAGTGTAGGTGGCGCCGAAGAGAGGGTAAGTCCCCTGGACGGGCGGGGGAGGTTCGGGAGCAGACTCGGGATCCTCGAGATAGTCCTTGTACAGGCGATAATACGGAGGAGGTGGCGGATACGACGACGATGTTCCTGTTGCCATCAACACGTTTCTCCCTCTACTCTTTCCCCAAGCAGTTGCTGCTCGCAATTGGGAGCTTCATCAACGATAACAAGGATATTTTGGTAACTAGGGCATCCAAGCTTCAAGGGAAAAAAAAAATGAAATTTCGAACGCAATCGGAAACACACTGCCGATAATCTCTTGGGAGGATCGATTTCTGGAATAAATATATGAGGGAGAGAGAAGAAGAGACGGAAGGGGGCAAGTAAGATCGGGGCGAGCGGGATTACCGGGCTACGACAGGGTGCGCCGGACTGCCGCTGTGGTGGTAGCTGCGATCGGGAAGGAGAGGGGGGGAGACTCGGAACCGTAGCGAATGGAGGACTGGGATTAGGTGAATAGGAATATGAGTTACTATGGACGGTCATGATCGCATGACATTTACTCGTATACGTACAGGGTTGTGGTCGTGTCATTATTTTAATTTACCGAAAGAAAAGCAAAAAAGAAAATTAAAAGTACACAGCATATTGCGTAATAATTATTACCTGATACACACACCTTATTCGGTTGGTCTATTATCACATTGATGAAAAATAATGATAATATTATTTCTTCTTAATTACATTTTTAAGATTAGGATTTGTTCATAATATCGGTCTCGAGTGAATATAATAATATATCATGCATGATAATATAATTTATGATTAAGATATTTAAATATTATGTTTTGAATGAATATATCATTTAGATTTGAATATATCATGTACAAAGAATAATTTATCTGATAAAAATTATAAAAAGAGGAGGATGTAATCGATCAATCAACAAAAGGAAAAGAATAATCTTATAGAGTAGAGAAGATAAGGAAAAACCATCGATGACATTCTACAAGAGAAAATAAGATCGATACAACGGATTAGATGTGTGAGTGAGCCATCTCGACCGTTAAAAGTTGCATGATAAAAATGAATCTTATCACATAGTTGATTGATAAGTTTTGATCAGCTAAGCTAAATTAATATAAATTTTTCTTTAAAAAAATTATTTTTATATGTCACAGGAAAATCTCAAAAAAAATGTCGAAATATTAGGGCGGATATAACATCGGATTCCATGTCGGAAATGGGCGTAATCAATCCGGCTTTGACCAGCGACTGGTTTTCTACCACGTATAAACCATACCAAACCCCTGCACTGATCGTTAGCCAATCAATCTCGTCAAAGCGTCGAAAGGAGGAGAAGTGCCTCCTTTGTGTTCGAGCAAATGCTGTAGATAAGATGTTGACGGAACGCGGGGGTGAGAGCTCTGCGGACGGGGCTGGGGAAGCGGGAGCGCGTCAAGGATGATGTTTCCGCGGCTGGAAGAGCGCGAGCAGTCTCCCCCTCCAATCCCATTCCTCTTGGACTTTATCTCTCTCTACCTAAGACTTCACTCGATATTATTCCCACCTTATCTATCTGGGATTAACCTCTCTCCATACACATCTCCCTCTCGTCTACCTCGTCGCCCTCGTTATTCATCTCAACGCTGCTTCTACAGGTTCCAGCTCTCTCTCTCTCTCTCTCTCTCTCTCTCTCTCTCTCTCTGTGGTTTTGTTTTGAAGATGGACATGTAGTCGCTCCGGCTTTTGTGCATCATCTTGATACCTGGGGAGAACACCATGCAGCAAGTGGGTGCAAGTATATTATTAGCCCATGATATGTGAAGCTGTGTGTAAATCTCAATTCATGCACATGATTCACATATTTGTAGGAATTATATCATCTTAGATCTCTTTTCACCCCATATATGTGTTCTATCTTGTCTATTTTCTTCCTTACTTTTCATCCCATAGATAACTCTAACCATAGGTTAAAGATCAAAGAAGTTTGTTGATAAGAACTGTTGTTATTTACTTGCTGAATTTTGGATTCCAACATCAGATAGGGTTTCTCTTTTTGTATTCTTAATTCTTCTTCATTCCTAGATCAGGCCATGAACACACCAATATCCCCCCTATCTTCATGGAGTTGCCTACCTACATGTAGTTGAAGAAGAATAGATGCCTTTTATCTGCCTTCCAATTGCAGATTTAAGTTGTTCCATCTCCATTATTGTCATGTTGTTGTACTTCTACAGAATTCCTGTAAACAGTAGTCTCCAACATTTATACAGATGAAATGAACATAATCTTTATCTTGCACTACTGTCCTCAATCATTTGTCCTAAAAATCATTGCAACATTCAATCATATATTGGGAATCATAAGTTGACTAAGTAACAATTTTGCAGATGAAGATCTTATACCAGTCCATTAATCCAAATGGGCAACCAGCATGCCCTCTTAAAGGTTCTGCCATGGATGCCTGTCAACAACGTTTTCAAATGGGTCTGCCTCTGCATGGTGTTTCCTCCCTGAAGGCATGCCCATTAAGCTCGTTGAAGAAGGCCTCTGTCACCATTGCAGGCAGGGAATCCAGACAAGGACGGCCTTCATATGCTGTATCTGATGTTGGAACCGATCCTGATGCGCACATTGACATATTCGATGGATCCACCAGTAGCATTTGCAATCTTTCTCATTCACTCGTATACAAACACAAAGTTGGGCATGTCGAAAATTGCAATATGCCGGTGTGCGGCCTGGAGTTTCAGCCTTTAACTCCGAGTTTCATGCATGCTATCATGGAGGATGAGAAGTTCAGTGTGACACAAGATGCCAGCAAAGAGGGCGATCAAAACTCTTCCAAGCCAAGTGATGTTCTTGTCATTTCTGTCTCTTCTGCTGTGAAATTGGATGATAGGCAGATCAATCTCATCTCAAGAAAGATGCAGAGGCTGACAGGGTTCAGAAAATTGAGACTGGAAAACATTGTCGATCCATCACTGATTGCAGGCTTTGTCATTAGCTACTGTGACGATGGGTCACATATTATTGATCTGAGCGTGAAAGGTCAGTTGGCTATGCTCGCAGCAAGGCTTGAATCCTCAGATCAGAAGAGTGCTATCACAGTTGGAGATTTCCTGACAGCATGAATTGAACTGCATCAAGTAAATACTCACTAGTTAAAACCATGAACTAAGACACTAGGAAGAGGCTTGATCTTGTTCTGTTCAGATCTAAGTTTTTAGTCTAAGAGATGTGTATACTGGTAGGATGTTAACTTTTTCGTGTATTAATAGTAAATATATCAATGGAGTTTCTAATATCCATCAAATGCATGAGATTGCAACACAGACAGGATTTGCATGGGACCAAATGTGTGGAAATATGCATGTTCATTTGGTGGTAGATCTCCGCAGCCTAAAAACTCTTTGCATACACTTTTGAACCCCAATGTAAGATTGGTAGAAATTGAAGTCAATTAGATTCCTACCTACTCGATTTCCCTATAAGATAAAAGCTCTATCCTTGATTAATTCTTAGCTTGTGATATTATCATGGTTTGATTTAAAGCACAATATCCACTGGTGGAAAATTTTGCATATTTAATTAAATTGTTATATTATGTTCTCTCTAGATGTCAGCATATTTGCTTCTCGCTTACTATTGCAGTGGACTTGATTAGATTAGTTAGTGTTGCACATCATAAATCAGGCACCTTTGTTGATCTATTAGATTATCCCATGCCTATCCGAGAAAATTAGTGTTCATAAATTTATCCTGCTATAATCCCTTCCAAGGAAAAGCCCACTACAATGAAGATCAAAACATAGTTTTTTAGGCATAGTCAACGTTACAGATTTCAGCTCTGATTGATCCTAACTGACATATACCAAAAGCATCAACGATCCCATCTGTCAGAAATCTAAACTAATCATGCAAGGTATCTGGACATTGTAGACATACTATACAACAGAGAAGATGAAGGATGAAATTTAGTAGTGCACCTTATAATATGCCCACTCTTGTTGACCATTGGAGATATTGTGATAGTCCTAGCAATGGGTGGAAAAAAAATGTTCCTAGTACAGGACCTGCTGAAGAAGAGAGAAAACTTGTGTATGCTCTCAGGAGCTGTTCTCCCTTGTCATTCCCATGTCCCACCCTTCTGCAAGAACTTTTGTTCCTTGTGCAAACCTAGCCAAGGCTGTATCAATAACACTAGGACTGGTTCTAATTGTCAAACAAAAGATAACATGAACATTAATGGAACATTCATATTTTTGAAACTTCCTGTCATAGTATCTTATTAACCTAAAACCTAAAATCACAACTGCGAATAACAGATATACATCTTAATTAGCTATTTTTGTTATGCCACTTCTTCATTTAATGCCCCATAGTGTGAAGTATCCATTTGTTGAACTGACAGAATGTTGCTTCATAAATGAAATACAGAAGAGGATTGATTGACCAAATTGAATGTCGGTTGGCACTAGAGGTGGTAATAATACGGATCTTCTGAGACAAAGGTGTCACAAAAAAAAAGGCCAAACAGCCAACCAAATCCTCAAAACACTCTCAAACCCTAAACCAAATGCTTCTGCACTACTTGGCCTACACTTCATAAACCATATGATATCTTGTCTAGGTCTGGTGATCCATACATGCTTAGTCCATTGAGAAACTAGGTAGGTCCAAATTCAATCAAATAAACTGCATGTGAATAAAATATCATTTAATCTGTTCAGAGGAGCCTTACTAGGCACACCCCCAGCACATTGCAGGAAATGTTTGAACTGAGATTGGATAGTCATCTTATGGGTTCGAATCTATGGAAGAATTTCACATCTAAGCAAGATATGGAAGAATTTTGCATCTAAGCAAATCATCTTTTGGGTTCGGTCAAGGCTCCCTGGTTGGACATCTTCTCTAGTAAGGCATCATCTTGGTCAGGCTTCTTGATCAGCCTTCTAGATCTCACTTCACTCAAGACGAACTCCTACCCAATTCCAAATGTGACAACATTAGAAAAATGAGTTGGATTGGAAAATGATTCACATAATAGCTTGCAAAACAAACACAAGTTTCACAAAACCAAGACATGATGAGACATTATATAGTAGATACAAATGAAACAATATGAAATTTAAGTCCTGCAAAAGGTCAGTTAAGGAACACATGATCAACAAGCCTGTGAGATAATTTTTACCAAGGCAGAACGCACTTCTTAGTTCCTATAAGAGGATAGCTTATTTCTTCTCCATATGAACCTTAGTTCTGTCTCTGAACTCTAAAGGAATGTTTCACAAGTAAAAGGTGCTCTTTTTGACTAGTAATAGGATCGTTCAACCCCAACAACTTCTCCCCAGACAAACTTGTAGAGGGACATGATGAATCTTTAACAGGCAGCAACGTCCATGTTCCAGATTTGAACTACATAGGAATTGATCTAAATTTCACAAAACAAGGATTTAGATGGGAAGGAGAAGCATACGATGGTGCCACAAATTTCCAGCAACGCCGCCTGCCTTTCTCCCGATTTCTTATGGTACTAAGCAAAGCACCTTGAGAATCGCCTCCTTGTGACCTAAAGAGAGAAATCAAACAAGGGAAAATGTGAGAACGGAAAATTAAGAATGACTAAACATTCCCGAAACGATTTCGTTGGCGCTGCTGCTGTAGGGAACGAGGGTAGAACTCACCTAAGGGTTTGGGAAGCTCCATCACTGACCGGATGATGCCTGGTTCAGATTGTTAGCATAGCGCCCTGCCGAGGGCCCGGCGGAGGCGGAGGCGGATCCGTGAGATGTGTTCGACGGGGACGATCACCCAGTCCCTGGAACCCTTGCTGCTGCGGTGCCGGTGGCAGTGGGTGGCCGGCAAGCTTGCCGTGGCCCATCAAGAAGACTAGCCGAATAGAGATGGATCGGAATCGATGGAGAAGTATCGGGTTCGGTGGTCTTCTGATCTGGTAGCCCACCGCGGACACGTAGACGCAAAGGTGGCTGTTGTTGGACGAGCGCTTAGTTTGCCCACGCAACGAGGAGTCCCGCCAAAGATTCGGGTTCTGGTGGCCCACGGGACACGCAAGGCCGAGAGGCGTCGAGCCCCAACCCTGTGCGAGCCCAACGCGTGCCGGCACGTGTAAAACCGTCTCCCATCACACACCACGGATAAAAGATTAAACGGCCGTTTCCAAACAGCATAATCAACCATTAAAAGCTTGCCACCTCAGCATGAACCGGCGGGTCTTTCGTATCAAGACAGGAATCGGATTTCGTAGTTTGTAGCTGATCGGGTCAGCATGGCCACGTTGGATGCGATAGGAGGAAGAGGCGTGGGGAACGGAAAATTAAGAATGACTAAACATTCCCGAAACGATTTCGTTGGCGCTGCTGCTGTAGGGAACGAGGGTAGAACTCACCTAAGGGTTTGGGAAGCTCCATCACTGACCGGATGATGCCTGGTTCAGATTGTTAGCATAGCGCCCTGCCGAGGGCCCGGCGGAGGCGGAGGCGGATCCGTGAGATGTGTTCGACGGGGACGATCACCCAGTCCCTGGAACCCTTGCTGCTGCGGTGCCGGTGGCAGTGGGTGGCCGGCAAGCTTGCCGTGGCCCATCAAGAAGACTAGCCGAATAGAGATGGATCGGAATCGATGGAGAAGTATCGGGTTCGGTGGTCTTCTGATCTGGTAGCCCACCGCGGACACGTAGACGCAAAGGTGGCTGTTGTTGGACGAGCGCTTAGTTTGCCCACGCAACGAGGAGTCCCGCCAAAGATTCGGGTTCTGGTGGCCCACGGGACACGCAAGGCCGAGAGGCGTCGAGCCCCAACCCTGTGCGAGCCCAACGCGTGCCGGCACGTGTAAAACCGTCTCCCATCACACACCACGGATAAAAGATTAAACGGCCGTTTCCAAACAGCATAATCAACCATTAAAAGCTTGCCACCTCAGCATGAACCGGCGGGTCTTTCGTATCAAGACAGGAATCGGATTTCGTAGTTTGTAGCTGATCGGGTCAGCATGGCCACGTTGGATGCGATAGGAGGAAGAGGCGTGGTCCACGGAAGCAAAGCGTGGGAGATTGGGATTCGACAGCGCAACCCGCCCCGGTTCTCCGATTCCGTCTCGGTTCCTCATCAGTAGTATAAAATCGTTGGTCATCAAAAAAGGACCGAGAGGGTGAGATCGATCTCACCTCTCTTTCCGGCGATTCTTGATCACCGCGACATCGAAGTGCAGTTCGATTCAAGATCGACCCATGGCGTCTTCGTCCTGCGCCTTGGAGCTCCGAGCGGCGGGGTTGGCCGGTCAATATCCGGCGGTAAGGAAGCAACGAAAGGGTTCTCCTCTCTGCCTTCTTCTGGCAGGCACCAAGTCCCGGCGGCGTGATTCTTTTCTGGAGATAAGCAGAGGCACACGAGCCATCGTGAGGGCCGCCCAAGCCGTGGGGCACGACAGGACGACGGGGCTCCCCTTCTCCGCCGTTCCGACAGGACAACCAGCGCTGTCTGCTCCTGCAGCGGTGTACATGAACAAGATGAAAGAGGGGGGGGAGGTTGTCACCCCCGAGAAGCTGGATCGGTGGATGAGGGAATCAATCGGAGAGGTAGCGATCGCTCCTCGATCCCTTCTGTTTCTTTCGTTCTCCCTTTTCTTTGATTCCGCTAACCTCGTGGAACCAATCAATGTAGATTGTGCGGAACATCGGCGAGGCGCCCTTTCTCATGCACATCTTCTCCGACGGAGCACGAGGGGGCGCCGCACCGGCGCTGCGGCTGGAGAAGGAACCGGCGTCGCCACAGATGTGGCGGAGGATCAAGAAGCGGTGGGACAAGGAGGGCCGCACGCCCGACGCCGTGATCCTGGTGGAGGGGCTCGAAGAGGGAGAGGAGGAGGACGGCGCTCGCGTTGAAGAGGCCGCGGTCGGCGTCGTCTGCCGCAGCGTCCCCCGGACGTGGGGCCTGGTGGTTCAGGGTCGGGGGATGGACTGCGTCGCGTGCTACATCCTCAACATCACCCGGGTGATGTCGTCGATGGGCTTCTGCACCCACTTCTGCCTCGTCCGTGCCAAATGCTTCGGCGAGCCGGCGGAAGTGCAGCTCAGGAACGTTTGGTTGCAGGGGAGGTAGATGGCGCGCCCACTCACCGGTACGATCGCTGCATCGGAGCCGCCAAAGACGAAGCCTGATTTGCCTGTATTATTATTATTTTTATTATTCCCCTAACAAAATTCGGCAAGAAATATTATTTTTACTCATTGCTTTTATTTAGATTCAGAAAGGCAGTCTACTATATTTTTTAAAAATATTAATATTGTTTCGTTGTGGGACCCACATGGGGCCGTCTGATTTCTCCAATCGGTACGTAGGTACACGAGGGGTACGATAGCAGCGGGTGGAAGAATGTTTTCGGGCAACAAAGATTGCGTGTTCCGCGTTGCGCCGAGGAATACTCATAATAGGTAAAACGGTAAGCCCACCCACCCAATACCTACCTATGTAACCAATGGCGAAAATGGGGGCTGAGAATTGGGCCCCACAGGAGCCCAGTTGAAACGGCGTTGACCTACCTATATCTTTGTCGTGTGGGGGCCGTTTCAATGAATTAATTACATGGCACGCCAAAAATTGGAATCTCCGATGTCAATGATCGAAACGATTAGTCAAATCTTGAGAACTGTGATAGTTGCATGCTATTAGATGTCACTTGTGAGGGTCATAATAATGAAAAGTAAGTTAAAAGTGCATTACACTCTTTCTATATTGTGTACTACAAAGGAGTACGATAAAGATCAAAATTGAAATCATGTTTTCGCAGTTGAAAGATCAAGATTGGAATCATGAAAATAAAACAGCATGTATCTTCTCATATCGGCATTCACTGTATTCATGTCGTATTCAATCCTCGATAAATGAACAAATGTGGTTCATAAATTCTGGTCATACATTAAGGTTGGCTGTGCACAAAATCAGACCTTAAATGAATGAACGGTGGGGGTCATAATTTATTGTCATATTTAAACATTCCTACTTAGAGGGGGATGCTCTAAGTAGGTTATACACCCAATAGTAACAATCACTATTAGATTTTTAAGAAGCTTTCATTTATTGTGATTCATGTTTAAGTCACCAACCCTTGAATCTTCTTGTAGCCAATCAAATTTTGAGGCCACCAAACCATAATGAGAGAATACTGAATATAATAAGGTTTTATGTACCTTTCATCCTTCAATTAAGGATTTATTTAATATATATATATGTATATTAGAAAAAAAATTTGTTGATATTTTATTTTCTTAAATGTTCAAACAGTCTAATTAGTAAACCAAAGAAGAATAAAAGAGAGAGAGAGAGAGAATGAAAATGGAATGGAGCTTAATGATTTATAATAATTGAAATAATTGAAATTTCAAACAAAATCCTAATTTCAAAAAGAACGAGTCACGATAATTTTATTCAAGTGATTTGTTTTATTATTTTGTAAATATAATCTATAAGTGCAATGATGATTTATACACATTGGGATGGGATAAAATTCAAGAATGTGTTGAAAAAAATAATTTTTTATTTTAATATAAAAGAACTTTACAACTTAATAATCCCAATTTAATTAAAATTTTTTAGTATTATCATATTATAAATTATACATGATATATGTATTCCGATTATTTGAATCTTTAGTAATGACGTGCCATGATAATTAATATATTATTATGTAATTCGTACGATTGCAACTTTCATGTCATATGATAGCATAGTACGTAGGGCTAATTACATAATAATTTCAGTAATTAGTTATTTTAGTGTTTACGTTCCTATAGAAATTATATTGATATCTCTATACTTATAAAAATAAAATATTTAACTTTATTTTACCTCACGTTATCAATTTTATTGATAAAAATATCGTACGTACTCAATGATAAATTAAAGTAAAGTAGAATCAGTATATAATTAATGATAAATCATATGATATTTTTATCAATAAAATCGATGAATTGAGGAGAAACAAAATTAAATATTTTAATATTATAAACATAAAGATAGTAATATAATTTTTAAAGTATAAAAATCGAGACGTTAAAAATGACTAATTATAAGAATTAATAAGTAGTGAGATGTCGGTGTGAGTTGATGGCTCAGCAGTACTTCATTCTGGAATGGGAGACGATTTGGTTAAGAAAGCGATGTCCTCTTTTGACTCCATGCTAACCTTTAACTGCCTCGTTTCTACTTGACCTTTCCTCGTTCAAAGCTTTGAACGGGTCAACACCTTTGACTACATATAGATTCCACTTCGGCTGTCAATATATTCAGCGAGAAGCCTTTGCACCATGATTCCTTTTTGCCTCTGTAGTAAGATGATGTCGTTTACACACTGTGTTGTTCTCTAAGGTGGCGATTGTCGCATCCATTTGGTGAGGTAGAGGAGCGTCAGCATCGTCGCAGGAGAAGAAGTCTGTCATAGTCCCAGAAGAATGTAGTACAGTAGGGTGATCGGAAGAGCTATCAGCATCCCAAATATAACCCTGCAGATTTCACAGCATGATTAGTGGATACTTGTTGACGAAGAGAGGATTTCTTCGGTCTGGGTTGAGTGCTTACGCTGTGCTGAGGATGGCAGGGTGGAGGTTGTACTCCTTGGCGAAGACGAAGGGCACGATGCCCTGCGGCAGCGCCGCCTACCCAAACAAAAGCATTGCGAGTCCGTTAGTTACTGCGTCAAAAGATCAAACACAAGGTGTGCAAGAAAGAAGAGCTCAGACGGCAGCGGCGAATCGACCGACACCGAAGTCTCCGTCTGTTCCCTTTCCGTCACCATCGAATCAGAAGGTGGAAAAGCAGAGCGCAGAACCTGCACGATGGCGACGTGGAGGAGGGTCCCACGCAGGCCGACGGCGACGGACGACACGGCCATCGTCGCGGGTCCGGCCACGAACCGGATCACCATGGCGAGCGCGGCCACCCTGTTCCCGCACGCTATTATCCTCGGCTGCAGCGCCATGAACAGCCCTGTCGATGATTCCACAGCGCTCAACTGTTAGCCAAAAGAAGGATCACCGGCTACTGCTGTAGAAATAGAATTGGCGGTCTTTGGGAACTCGCCTAAGCTAAACATGGCCATCCCGAGGCCCGCGTCGGAGAGTATGGAGATGGACTTCTCTACAACCTTCGGCATGGTAATGTTCCACCTGCACGCCAAGATTAACGATACCATCATCATCATCATCATCATCGACTACGTGCTTGGTGGTGGTACGCACCGGAAGGCGACGAGGGACCAGAGGAGGCCGACGAGGCTGGAGCAGGTGTTGGGATTGCGGACCAGCTTACGCCACACCATGATCAGGATCAGACGGGTCATGACGCCCGCGGGGGGCATCTGGTGTGGCCCTCCGTCGCTATCGGACGGCCCTCCTCCTTCTCCTCCTCCCGCGCCGTTGTCGTTGGCCGCCGCCTCCTCGTCGAAGCCTACAAGCAACAATACAGACATGATTAGGAGGTGGCTGTGATAAGAATAATGACATATTAGTAGTTCAACCTTTGGTAGTGAGGCCGTTAAAGGGCACGTCGGCAGGCACCACCACCGGAATCTCCTTTGCCCCGTGATCGACGTGGTCCGACACCGGCGACGCGCTCGAGCTCCACACGAACATGTGCAGCTCCTTCGCGTCCGTTGCCGCTTTTACCGTCGTTGCTCCCACCCCTGCTCGGTGGTTGTGATGGTAGCTGGGTTGCGGAAGGGGCGGCTTCTTCGCCGCGGCTGGGACCTCCGTGGGGTAGTGGTCGTTGTCGAAGCTGGAGTGGAGGGAGTAGATGTCGGCGGGTCCGAAGCTCGACGAGCGGAATGGCGGTGTCGGGGAGGGAAACTCGGCGTTGTTGCAGTTGGATCCCCTGGGGGTGGTGTTCCGGGAAGAGCTGAGGGAGTGGATCTCAACGCCGGTAAGGTTGGACGGCCGGGGGTTCGTCACGGTCGACCTCCTGGACGACGTTGACTTGCGGACGGTGACGTAAATCTTGCCGTCGCCGCCGAATTCTGCAGCGGTCTCGGCTGCCCCGGCGTCGAGCGAGTCGACATCGTGGTCGACACGGAAGGAGACGATGGAGGCGGCGGTGTCGGGGAACTGGTCGGCGACGAGGAGGCGAGCGGCGCGGTACTCGAAGAGGAAGAGCATGAGGGTGTACCAGATGATGCACTGCAAGACGACGACCTGGACCATGAGGGAGCCGGAATAGGGCCCGTACATGGCGACGAGCAGGGGGATGCCCATCACCAGCGTGTTGGGGAGGGTGGAGAGAGAGAAAGCGGTGATGGACAAGTCGAGGGATGAAACGCCGCCAGGGAACGGGCGTCGGCGGAGGAGTTTGGACCAGGCGGCCAGGGCCGCGAGGACGAGCAGCTTCTGCAGGGTGTCGGCGGCGACGAACCGGAGGTTCATGGCGTAGGGGTCGTTGGTGGAGACGAAGTGGAACGAGAGGAGAGGCACGGCGAATACGGCCACGAAGCGGTTGATGCCAGCGCACTGCTCCGGCGAGAAGATCCCCCACCACCGCACCGACCCATACGCCAGCACCATCGCCACGTACAGCGGCACCACCGCCACCAACACCGTGTTCAGGTCGTGCCACGAGATCATATCTCTGGCTAGCGCTCGCTTCTCGGTTACAGTCTCTTTTTCTCTCTCTCTTGGAGATAAAACACTCCCCAAGACGTGGTGGAGGGGAACAGAGGAGGAGGAGGAGGAGAGTGTGCAATCTATGGATGTCTTCAGACTTCGGGTAGAGGTATTTATAGATATGCAACACAGAGGAAGCCAAAAGCCTCTGTTATGACGTTATGCTGATTAGAGCATCTTCACCTTTTTGATAAAGATTTTTAATGAAAATATATGTTTTATTACATACTTCACAACACAAATTTAATATATATATGTATATATATATATATATATATATATGTATATATATATATATATATACACACACACATATATATGTATGTAGAAGAACAAATTATAAGTTTATTTAAGTTAATCTAAACTCAATGCTAAATCGGCTTAAACATTCTTTCATATTAGTTCCGAAGAATTTTTTTTCATGTTCTCAGATATATGAAATGGGATGTTATTGGAACAACGAATCATTAATATTTAGGATATCTTCTTTTTGTATTATATTCCTTCCATACCTGAATTTGTTGTCCTGTTCATACTTCTATCTACTTTAAGCATAATATGGAACATATATTTTGTCCAAAGCTCCTATCAGTCTCCATCACTCATAGTTTCAGGAATTGTTTACTTGTCTCTTTAGAGTGTTTGCTCTCTCTTGATTAAAAAGAGTATCTTTCATCCTTCTTTATTATAATATAGAATATTTCTTTCACTTCTCTGTAGTAGAACATATAGAATTAATTAATGATATTTTTATTGAATCCTTATAGTTCAACATTAAGGAGAATTTTCATGATAATAGAATCATGGATTAAAACAAGAACCAAATCCAACTCTGTTGCTTTATTTCAGGCTTTCTCTTACCTAATAATCTTTGCTTCAGAATTAAGACTTCATATGAATAATGAATCAACTGGTTTAATTGGTTGGAATAATTCAGTCAATCAACTATTTTGAATTTACTATGCTTAATCAACTTGATCTCAATGAACTGCTTTGAACTTGCAATATAAGATCAATGACTCCACACACTGACCTCTTTATGTCAGTGTTCTGATCTAACCACATACACACAGAGAGCTTCAACTTGATCTGAATGAACTCTTCACAACTTTCAGTATTTAATGAATGATTCCACAAAATGAATTCTTTTGAACATACACTTATATTTGTCAGTATTTAACCAAATCTACTGAACAGAAAGATCTGAATAAATTCTTTACTCAGATCTTTCTGTTCAGTAGATTTGGTTAAATGAATAAATTCTTTACTCAGATTCTTATCTGAAAAAGAAAGAAGAGCTATTCAAGTTGATTTCAGTGAAATCAGTATTTGAACATGCAGTATCAGCATTGCACCAGTCAAACTGCGAGACTACATGAATGATGATGAGCAGCAACTCGCTCTCCTTCTGTTAAGTTCTATCATGAGCAGATCACTCATTCAAAGGTCTTCACCATCACGGTGGGCAGCTTGATGGATGGAATCAGAAACACGGTCAAAATTCATTGATCTTGTTCTTTCTCACTTTTTTGCTCCCTTTCTGTGCTTCATTCTAGGATTCGGTAGGCCATCTACAGCGACAAGCGTTGAACACCACTCACACCATAGCCGATCCTTGTTGTCTGTCATCAACAATAAAAAATGTTAAACACTTATGCATGATTCTAATTAAAACCATAAGTACATCTGTCCATATTACTGCTTGGGTGTTCTTGGTCCAGATGCAGGAGCTTCTCTGGCTCCAGTGAGTTTGGGATAAGAGTCAAAAGAATTGAACAGGTCTCAAGGAAGGAATCCACACTTCACCTTTCCCTCTACCTTTAACTTTCAAGTGGGTTGGGCAGAATAAGAACCTGTTGCCTCTAGATTTTGGCTGTGGATTCCAAAACCAAGAATAGATTCCATATTGAACATTGAAAAGGATGCAAACAACATGAACATTGACATTGCAAGTCCTTGTTCATTACTGTGATTTGCTTAAAGAACTTCAAGACATAAAAATCGATCCCCAAGATCCATCATCTACAAACTCGTTTGGAAAACAAAGGTAGCCTGAGCTCCAGTGAGATCGATATTAATATGAAATCTAGCTGTTAGGAAGCATGCAGAAGCAAGATATAAAGTACACCGAGTCCAAACTAAACTGATCAAAACTAGCATACATGCTAATCAGACACTATTATAACATAGGAAGTTTAAGTTCATTGAGTTATGGGTTATATATCAGCCCAACTCTCTTTTAATTTCTACATCATATGGGATTATTCTTGTAACTCAATATTCATCTCACATATAAATATATTTCTGTTGTCCCTCTAAAATCATCATTTTCTGCATGCTTTAGTTATATAATCTGATTCATAATTTTGTTGAATGATGTTACTCTCTAAAGTTTGATGGTAGCCATCATTTACTGAATTCCATATTATTAATGTATAATAAAATTTATTCCAAATTTTATTCTTTCTGTGCTTGAACAGGGCATATTACAAGGCACAAGGAAGTCACATAGAACCCATTATAATGAAGTGAAAGTAAATGATATGCTTATTTGTCCAACTTGAGTTATAGATGAGCTAAAAACCTATATAATATTTCTTGGGGTGGCATTCAACTCTGAAGCATCTGCAGTGGTTTTATAGTACTGTAAGCTGCTGATCAAACATGTCTGGTATTGCAATACCATTATATTGGTTCAAACATATACTACAGAAGCACTGCAAGGCTTTAAGAACAGGATCCATGAAACTTCCTTCCATGAAGTCACCACAAATTGTTATTGAAAGAACTAAAAACAAGAACTACATTTTATTTGACACTTTAGAAACATGGAAAAAACATATGATACTAAATGGAAATCTTAGCTATCTAAGTAATGTTTGCCTGGATACACCTTTAACCAACCAGATCTGCCTGAGCTGCACCTAGTAGATCACAAATTTTGTGTTCTTGTGATGAACAGGGGATACATGCTTCCTACTATATCACCGAGCAGAAGTAAACCAAAGAAACATTACTCCAAAAATGGTGGCTAAGATGAAAGAACACTATCTTCTTATGAGAAAACAATTTTTGAGTTAAGGTGTTTTCCATCAGAACTAACCATCGTACTGTTGCTGCTCTCCTTGTGCTTCACAGGGATTAAAGCGAAGACAACAAGCCCACAGTGGATGGCAAGAGTGAGGCCAAGAACATTGATGAGGGTGAACTCCAAGGAGGACCGTGGGATGCCATGTTTGGTGTGAAGGAAGGCCATCTTCTCCATGAGGCCGGACTCTGCTGTAGCTACAGCCAAGCTGTAGGTGAAGATGCCAACGAAGATGTGCCATGGCAGCAACAATGTTCTTGCTCGTCGTCCCTCTCCCCTGTTCCAGAAGCTGAGGAACCCCATTGTCCACTGGCAGAAGCAACACAAAGAGATGAAGTCTTACAATAGTTGGTCGTTGGAATGCATGCTTGCATACCAAACAAAATTATTAAGTAATTGGGTTTAATATCTAATGCTTCTTACAAGTAGGTTGAACATTATCAAAAAGAAGTTCAATAGACCAAATCAAACTTCATGTTAGATTTTTCACCCCTTTAAAGTTGAGAATTAGTAGTAAGGCTTGAATTCAGCTTAATTATTTTTGGATTGTTTTCTTGAAATTCTTTTACTTTGTCTCGAAAGAACACAATGGTCATAGAAGCTACAAGTTAAGGATAGACAGAACAATTTCAATCAGCAAAACTGCAGTTTCAGAAAACTTAATCTCCATCAATCAAGCTTTGATTAGGCAATAATACCCTCTTGCGATGCCCTTCAAGAACAGTTAAGATGGCATTTTGCTATTTTGAATCTTGGTAATCCATGATTAATAGTATGGACATTGATGGGAGAAGAACAAGTGACAATCTTGATATTTGGAGGGACATATAAACTAACTTAAGGTTTGTAAAGGGAAAAATGTTAGATTCTATGTTGTTGCAAGGATAGACACGCAAAACACCTTAAAGTTAGAACAATTGAACCTTTTGCCATCACTGTTTCTGGGGGCATGCATACTGAGGGATTCGATGAACATCTAGAAGGCATTCTAGATGGATGTCCGCCAACCAGATATGACCCAGTAGCAGGGCCCATCAAGTAGTGGATTACGATCCGATGTCCACCGTACCGGAGGCCGGAGGAGCAGTAGCGAGGAAGACGGAAGGAGAGCGCGTGACAGGAAGAGAGAGAGGGATGGACCTGGGCTGCGAAGAGGAGAAGGCAGAGCAGACCCATCCAGGAGTGCAGGCTGTGGAAGTTGGCGAGGACTCCCTTCTTGCCCTTGAACTTGGTCCACACCCCGGCGACGCCGAAACCCAGAGCCGCCCCCTGCAGCCAGAGGTGCGCTGCCTTCCTCCGGCCCCGTGCCCAACCCAAGCCCACCCCCCACCTGTGCGCCAGCATACCTGCCAAACGACCAACCACATTAACCATCTCCTCCCCATCCAAAGGCTACAGGGGATTGCGCCGGTTACCTTCGCCGCCGAAGAGGATGAAGCCGATGACCATGAGGAGAGTGTGGAGGACCTGAGGCAAAGGAGAGCAGGAAAGCGAGAGTGAGGGCGCTTCGATCATTGCTCAAGGAGGGAGAAAGGGAGAAGAAGATGGTCAATTTACAAAGTATAGGTGGTCGAAGTGCGCAACGGCGGTAGCGGTGGCGGTGGCGGTGGCGCCGCCGTCGACGGATGTGGAATAGAAGCGCAGAAAGACGGTGGTGCGGAAGGCGAGCGCCCACAGGAGGACGAGAACGGCCACCAGCAGAGCCGAGATGTGAGAGAGAACAATGCTCACGGCCATTTCGACCCTCTCTCTCTCTCTCTCTCTCTCTCTCTGTGGACTCCTTTAGATCTGCACTACCAAACAAATGCACTATAATTTACTATATTGCTTTGAGCCTAATATAATATATTTACTATAAATTATAAATAATAAATAAAATCTCCATTTCCTTCTCCCAAAAGATGACTCCTTATTTTCGATTCAAATAATATCTAAAAAACACTCTTTATCAACCAACTATGATACAAGTGTTCAAATCGAATCGAATCGAACCTCAATCTATAAATAATTCGAATCGATTTATCTATCTATGGTTTAGTTTCGAAGATTATAAATATTTTGATTAGAGGATTTTTTTTTATTTGGTTAATCGATTCAAATCGAATTGAATCAGTTTTAATTAAAAGAATATCAATCCAATTAAATTCACTATCTTAAATCTATTTGAGAACACTATAAATAATACAAATTGACTGATAAATAACCTCAATCAAACTTATTTCAAGTCTAAAAATTTAATACCGTAGTGGTTTATAAATAATGACGAACAAAGAGATACAATTTGATGTCACTTATAATATTTATTAATAATTTTATAATATTTTTAATATCATTATAAAAATTCCATGATATTATTAGAAAACAGAATCAAAACGTACTAAAAATCATATTATGATTTTGAATAGGTATTTATAATAGTTTAGGCACAACATCATCTAAATAGGGATAAAAAAATTAACATGTTCAAATATTTTCGTCACCGCAAGAAAAAAATTATGTAAAAGCTATTTGAAAACAACTGTAAATGATTCATATAGACTCTTAACCTTAATTAAAAATATAATATTGATAGGGCGTATTTTGGCCCTAGATAAATCTCCATCGTTGTAAACTAACAACCATGAACGTAACACCATACACCACCAGAACCACAAGGTGCATACCACGTCAAGCTTCAACGGCACAACTGTGCGGCCTAACCACCCCATGAGCTTGGGGTGGTACCATCTGCTATTAGGGCAGTGTCGTGTGATGCTGCTCAAGCACCCCCGAAGACGTCATCTCGTTAGAGAGGTTGTCCCTCCTTCCGCGAGAGTTAACGGCCATGTCGAACCAGGGCCCAACCAATTCCCGCACATAGGTATAAATACCCCCGACCCGATCCCGAGTAGGGAAGAGGAAAGAAAGAGACGGGAATCGGAACCAATCTAACTTGCTCGTCGGAGGGGCCAAAGTCGGGACTCATCCGACGAGGGCCGTTTTGCAGGGAGGTGATCATCATCAAGCTGTGAGTGTCTTTATCCTAAAGTTGTCACCCAATACGCAAAGGAGGGTGGCCCAACGATTCGGGACCTGGCCACTGCCAACCCGCACCTCCCATCTCAGGGAGGCGCCCACATCACGCGGAAGATCGCCAATTATCCCTGGGACAAGAGAACGTATCTCGCCATAAACAATGCTCAGGTCGACTGTCTTTGGAGTACTGACCCCTAGTAAGGACCCGACTGATCATGCCGCATCAACCCTCGCTCGAGATGCTCGAGGGACGCAGCCACCTCATCAAACCACTTGTTTCGCTAGAAGTTCCCGACGTGGGTAGGTGGGCCTCACTGTGTTGACACATCAACCACGGTACTTTTGTTCATTAATAAATATCATAATAAACAGTAAAAATAATATAATGCTAGTAAAAATTACTAAATGAAAGCATTATAATAGTTCACGATTGATGAAAAAATTAGTTAAAAATAAACTAAAAAAGTACTATTGGGTTGATTGAGGAAGTATTTTAGGTATTTATTATATTAATTAAGGACACCATTTGAAAAAAAAACAAACAAAAAAATAGGATGCACCTTTTGAAAAAAAAGGAGACTTTTTGAGGTAAATCGCCTATAATATCAATCAAGTAATATATATATATATATATATATATATATATATATATATATATATATATATATATATATATATATATATATATATATATATAGTACATTTATTTCTTAAATATGAATATTCTTGTTAGTGTCATCATTGATGGATGTCATAAAGTCAATTCGACCGACCACTCCCTACCTTTGTCATATGTGTCAATTACATGCCCATCAAAATTATTCTAATGTTCAAATCAAATCAAAATCTTATATAATTATTAAAAAATAAAAATTTAAATCTTCTATATGTTTTAGATTTATAAAATGATAAGTCGATGACTATTGACTAGGCCAAGCAAAAAAAAAAAAAAAAAAGATCAACTTGATCTCCTAAGTTAATTATGGCCACGACCCGAACCCTCTCCACTCATTGAATCAAATTATTGTTATTAAAATTAATTATCAATCCATATCATTGAATCAAATTGATCTAACTCATTTTTCGAAAGTTATTAAGTTTTGATAATTAGATCTTCAAGAAGGTACAGAAACACATGTATCTTTATATATCATGATATTGATCTTATTAATTCTCTACGTATATCTCTTCTTTTTATGATTCATCTAAAATTTAGATTAATCAATACAAAGTATCTAAAATACCTCTATCATTTTAACAAAAAAAATTCTATAGATATTTTTGTTAATTGCATGTTAAAGCATAGAAGGCAAAAGAAAAAAAAAAGTCTAAGTTTTATATCATAAAAGGATAAAAAAAAGTTTATTGCAAACAAAAGGATAAAGAAAAAGTTTTATATCATCATTACTTGGCGGCAGTCAATGCAGTGATGAAAGGCGTGACGGAGTCTTTATTTGTTTTCCTTTGTGTGAGCCTTTTGGTTGGGAGGAATAAGTGCCGTTCTCTTCATGCCTGAGATGCTACTTCGATGTGCTCTATGGTTTGATCCAACTCGATCGAAAGTAAATCTAACCAAACTCACCCATAGATTGAAGAAAGACTCGAGAAATATCACTAGAATTTTTTTTATCAATATCAATGCTTCTAGAAGCTTAAGCTAATGCCATTGATGAGATAAATTATCATAAATATATGTTCATATTTAAAATATCTTCAAAATGAAATCAATTGATAGTGTTTATTTTATTTACATTTTAAGTGACACAGGAAACTTCGATCAAGACAATTGAAGTAGAAAGAATCATGTTAGGTCGGAGTAGAACATGTCAGAAGATTGGACGTCAAGCCGGAGGATTAGTTGACGTGTCGGCAGAAGACTTCGGACCGAGAATTCGAGCATCGGGTCAAGAAAAATAGAAATTACGTCAAGAAAATCGGAGTTACAGAGGTTAACTGACTAATTGGACAATAGACAGCAAGAGAGGACGATGTGCCGAAGAATCGGACGAAGCATTGAACCAATGACATGACCAGATAACATTTGATGAGCTTTGTAATAATTATCTAGATCGAAGTAGGTTTTAGGCCTAATTGAGTCGGTATTGGGTGAAACAATGCCAACTCAATTAGGGGCTAATTGATCCCAAATTGAAAGTGATTTGGGCTCATTGAGAGGCCTATTCAATGACCCAAATATGGGGCCAGATAATGGCACTGTCAGAATTAGCGATAGAACCGCCTATGAGTTGGAAAATTCGAAAAACTCGATCTTCAATGCTATTAGGCGGTGGTACCGTTAGACTGGGCAGTAGTATCACCTAGTGACAGTGTGTTAGGCGATGGTACCACCCAGTATCAGGCTGCAGGCAGTGGTACCGCCCGTACCCTAAAATCTCAAGGATTTGAATTTTAGGTTCCAAATTTGAATCTATTTGGGGCTATAAATATCTCACTCTTCCTACTTAGGATAGCAAAAATTTGGTAGAAAGAGAGAAAGTATTGATTATTCTCCTGTAGTTCTTAGAGTTTAGAGTTCATTTTAAGATAAGTGAGAAACTCGTAAAAGTTCTCTCCTAAGCTTATCAAAAGGAAAATAGAGTTGTAAAGAGATGATTGGTCTTCGCCTATTGAAGGAAGACCGATAGTGGATATCGATAACCTCGACGAAAGAGAAATAAGAGTGGATGTAGGTCACGACGATCGAACTACTATAAAATCTAATTTATATTTATTTTGAGTAAATTATTTTCACAGTACACTTCCTCCTTATTTCATTTTCAAAATTAAAAATTAAGTATTTTCGAAATGGATTTAATCGAAATGAAATATTTTCGAAATTGATGATTTTATCGCCCTCCCCCTCTCTTAGTCTCTTAGTGTCGACTCCTTCCTAATATACAGTTTTATTTTCCGATATTCTCATCCCAAGATATGATCCAAATTATTTCTTCCAAATCTTAAGCCATAAATCATGGATTAATCAAGAGAAATAGTAAACAAAAGCACAGATAACTACTATAAAATTAATCTTTATCAAGACATCTTAATGATTAGCGCACAAATGCATAATTAATGATTCTTAGGTTCGAATTTGTACGTTGATTAGTGTAATAAAACCATATAGCAGATTATATAATATAATATAATATAAATTAGATAAGATCGCTAAAAAAAAAAAACCATATATTAGATAAGATAAACTGCTTAATACAACCGATAGATTTAATAAAAAAAATCAATGGCCATTAATGAGTGTGTTACATTTAAATCAAACCATATAAAGTTGTAATCAAATTCTGACACTAGAGATACATTCCAATCAAATTTAAAGTTCAATTCAATAGTAGTAGAAGATGCAGAATGCAAACTATCTTACCACCATCAATGTGAAGGCAACCTCAGTTGTCATAAAGTTGTAGGAACTTATTCTCTTCCCAACCATCACAGACAGTCTATGAGAGTTGCATCTAATTCCCATCTCAATAGCTACTGACACATTGTAATTATTATTCCCCATCAACATGCTACAATTATTCAGGCCAACTGTGTTCCTCAGTTTGCATCCAATTCCATATTCCATCTTTCTGGAATCCAAGACTTTTGCTATAAATACCTCAAGCCATGCGGTTGAGCTTCTCAAGCTAAGCACCAAACTCCACTCAGTAGCTTCTTCTCCTGTGAGAAGGAAGAATGGCGTCACTGAAGGCCGCGAGACCTGCTGGGATTACGGCGCCGAGCAGAGAGCCTGCCAGGGTCGGAGAGGGCCCCGTGAAGCCGCCGGCGGCGTCGAAGCAGGCACCGAAGAAACCCGAGAAGCCCCGCGAGCCCAAGAAGAAGGTATCCATGTCGTTGCACCAAAGAGAATATTATAATTTATATTAATTCTGAAAGAGAATTCCCAGTGATATCCTTCTCCTACAGGCAAGGAGTGGCAAACCGAGCACCAAAACTGATGATGGATGGCAGCAACAACAACAACAACAACAGTGTGTTTTATCTTCAGATTTCAGCGTTTGTGTTCTATCACTGTACTCTGGATGTTGCTGCTGTCGTGGTGTGAGCTTGTGATGTGAAGTGGTTGAAGTATGCTTTGATGTTGTGCTCAGCCATGCAAGAAAGTAATGTAGAATCATCACCAATGGTATATATATATAGATATATATATATATATCTATATATATATATCTATATATATATATAGATATATATATATAGATATATATATATAGATATATATATATATCTATATATATATATCTATATATATATATCTATATATATATATCTATATATATATATCTATATATATATATTATATATATATATAATATATATATATATCTATATATATATATATCTATATATATATATAGATATATATATATATCTATATATATATATCTATATATATATATTATATATATATATAATATAATATAAATTAGATAAGATCGCTAAAAAAAAAAAAACCATATATTAGATAAGATCGCTAAAAAAAAAAAAAAAAAAAAAAAACCATATATTAGATAAGATCGCTAAAAAAAAAAAAAAAACCATATATTAGATAAGATCGCTAAAAAAAAAAAACCATATATTAGATAAGATCGCTAAAAAAAAAAAAAACCATATATTAGATAAGATCGCTAAAAAAAAAAAACCATATATTAGATAAGATCGCTAAAAAAAAAAAAAAAAAAAACCATATATTAGATAAGATCGCTAAAAAAAAAAAAAAAAAACCATATAGCAGATTATATAATATAATATATATATATAATATATATATATAATATAATATAATATAATATAATATAATATAATATAAATTAGATAAGATCGCTAAAAAAAAAAAAAAAAACCATATATTAGATAAGATCGCTAAAAAACAACAACAACAACAACAGTGTGTTTTATCTTCAGATTTCAGCGTTTGTGTTCTATCACTGTACTCTGGATGTTGCTGCTGTCGTGGTGTGAGCTTGTGATGTGAAGTGGTTGAAGTATGCTTTGATGTTGTGCTCAGCCATGCAAGAAAGTAATGTAGAATCATCACCAATGGTATGATGAAATAAACTGCTAAGTTTACTGCACGCTTTGGGATTTCTTTTCTTGTTCTGAGATATATGGGTTGGGTCTCAATGACACATTATATATATATATATATATATATATATATATATATATATATATATATATATATATATATATATATATATATATATATATATATATATATATATATATATAGTGAAAATATTAAAGTTATATTTTATAAGTATTTTTATTTGAGATATCTTTTCAACTCAGTAGTGATGAAAGTGTGTTTATATTTATATTTAAAAGATATAAATTTTTTTGATGAAATATGTTGAGATGATATCTATCTATCAAACAAAATAGTGTTGGCAAAACTAAGTCAACCACCGCGTTGGCTAACCCCTCTGTCCCTCTGTCCATCTCTCTACCTCTTTCGGAAAAGAAGAGAACCTGCGTGCGCAACGGCCACCGCCCACCACCTCAAACCTCTCGCAGCCGCTCAATCGAACAGCCACCGCTCCTCTCCTCCTCTTGCCACCATCAGCAACACCACATCGACCATCGGCATTGAGGTTGTCGGAGGTGATCGAGATCGATGGGTGGCGGCCGGCTGCAGGGCGAGCAGTTGAAGCAACTGCGCAACATATTCGACCGCTTCGACATGGACGGAGACGGCAGCCTGACCCAGCTGGAACTCGCTGCCCTCCTCCGCTCCCTCGGCCTCAAGCCCGACGGCGACCAGATCCACGCGATGCTCGCAGGCATGGACGCCAACGCCAACGGCACCGTGGAGTTCGACGAGCTCGCGGCGGCGCTCGCGCCCGTCATGACCGAGCAGGCCATGGTCGACCAGAAGCAGCTCCTGGAGGTCTTCCGCTGCTTCGACCGGGACGGCAACGGGTACATATCGGCGGCGGAGCTGGCGCGGTCCATGGCGCGCATGGGCCAGCCTCTGACCTTCGTCGAGCTCACCGACATGATGCAGCAGGCCGATGCCGACGGCGACGGTGTCATCAGCTTCGAAGAGTTCGCCGCCGTCATGGCCAAGTCCGCCGCCGAATTCCTCGGCCTCACCCTCGTCTCCCATTGATGGCTGTTGATACTGTTACCATTACTATTTCTTTTGGTTTGGTAGCAGTGGATTGGAGTGGAGATCAATAAATGTACAGAAGCAGAGGATGATATAATGGAGTTAGGATCACGTACAAAGCATTCGATGAATCCATACTTCTCATTCATCGTTCTGCATGTGTGTAATGATCACGGCTTTGCTTTGATGTTTCACTGAACACTACCTTTGATTTCTCTTTTATTTAGCTTCCCAATAATAATTCGGCTTGGATTTGATCTGGTTCTGACAATGATAACAGGATCTCATGTATAGAACAAGACGAAGCTGATTTGTTCGCCACTGTTCTTCCTATTGTTACTTTGGAACTTCAAGAACATCACCATCACATGAAGGCCAAATTTGCATGTGATCTACAGGGTTTTAACAATCGCATCACTGGAACAGGAAAAAGAAATCAGTAGAGATTTGATGCAGCATGAATTCAAATTAATTATATAAGGGCGTCTGTATTTACTCCCATTGATCACAAGACCCAGAAATTTACGGAATGGTTTCATGAAGATTGCAAAGTTCCTGCAATTGGCTGTGGCACAAACCATAAGAATCAATAGAAAACACCATAGCCAAATGATTAAAGTCGAGTTCCAATTTATCTGAGTGGTTTTCTGTCAGAACAGCGCTATCATCCACTGACAAAAAAAGATGACGTTCAGAATTTGTGGGGGCAAAATATTGCAAGCTGCCTTCACATTCTCTTCCTATCCATTTCGTGCTCTTCTTCCCTCTACCTAAACCACCATCTCTGGACTGCAGAGATGGGGCTGTTCAAGAAGGGGGTGTACCGGTAGATGTATGGATTCACGGCACGACCAATCCTGGCCCAAACGCTCTGGTGATAACCAGCAGTAACTGGAGCATGGTACATGAGCTTCAGGAGCTGCATCAACAATGGAGAAGAGGAAAATTAATAAAATTAAAGAACACAACCAAATAGGCTAGCTAGGAGATCTGAATGGCTTCCACCCAAAAAAATGGATATGAGGGGCAAAGATCTCTCTTAATGATTCACTGTGGAAGTTCGAGTAAGAGGTGAAAGTGGGATGGACAATATCGGTATGAATCCTAAACCTCTTCGTACATAAGCAGAGCCAGCCATACATTTAAACATCTCAACATACTAAATTTATCTCTATTAACCTATCAAAACTTATTATTTAATTGGTTTTTTATGTCACTATATTCCATCTTTCTCTCACACTTACTTTTCTCTTCACATATACTATTGATTTGAAACATTATCATGCTTATTTATAGATATTAGCCTTGATTCATATAATATATACATTATATCCACCCTAAAATCTGATTCTCACTAGTTCTAGTGGAGATTTATCTAAGCCTATATATTATAGTCAGGCTGATGCCTGATTGTTTATTGCTACCATGGACCTGTTTTTCTGTAAGCTAGAATACAATCCACATCATAAGTTTTTAAGTCTCCTGGTTGTTCAACGTGGCAAGGGTGTTAACATCAAAGCCACCAACAAATAACGATGAAAAATTTGATACTGGTTCTGTTTAAAAAGAAAAAAGGAGCTAACCTGCCAGTATATGAACGTTTGGATTATGTTGCGTTGCAGCCTGCATCAACGAAACCAAAAGTTCTATAGATCAGGATCTGAAAATTAGGAAAACAGCAAAAACAGAATAATATAAATTGACTGACGAGAATAGAGATATGATGAGAAGAAAGCCCAGAGCAATCTCAGCATTTGAACTTAGGATGTTTAATGTAGTTCCATTTGCCTCCACCCATATACAAGGCTCCTCTAAGTATTTCCTGTTCATGAAATGAGTAACCATTACTTTAGTTAATTTTTCTCATCATATATTCTCGACCAAATAAAGCATTTCAGAAAGCTCAATTAACAAATAAAGCAACCCAATATGTTATATAGATATCAACAAGTTTTCTCATACGGTCATACTAAATCAGAACTAATCAGATGATAACAGGCATCAAGTATTATTCCTATCTCTTCTCATGATATTTTATCTTTCCTTACATTCTATCAACTGATACCAGAAACAGATAGGTACCTCCCTTTGGTAGGGAGCCACATTTAAGACATGAAATTTTAGTCAATAAAATAAAATTTACCTTAAAAAACATACTTTTGCTTAGAAATCAAAGCAACCACGAGGGAATATCTAAGCACCCAGAAGCGGCTAGTAACATTCTGCATTTTTTGGGTTTCTACATATCAAAATATCTTAAATTTGCAAAATAATGTCATAAATTCAGGAAAATCACGACCACCAGCCAACATACATGAGATTGTCTGCTGTACTAGAAAACTTCACATCAATAATGAGAAATTTGTACATCAAGGTTCTGGGCTCGAATCCCGCCTTTGTCGTCTACCCTTTGTACCAAAAAAAAAAAGTTACAAGTGAACTGAATCACATTTGTCAGGGTCGATGTAGACTAGATCACCTTTGAAAACTACAAGTGATGTCATCTTTGACATTACTGATTAATGGGCTTCAGAATAGCAGAGTCCTAGTTATTTTGATGATGACCATAATTCCTACAACATTCTTTACCTACAGATCCTCTTCTATGCAACTTAGTAATTTTTTTCTCCAAAACATCTATATGCTTGCAAGTAAACCATTCCTAGAACCAAGGTTCGTAATTTCGTATCGTACCGGCATATCGAGCTTTGCTCGATATAGTACGGTACGAGCGTACTTAGTGGTATGCCAGGGGTGTACCACTCGATATATATTATATATATATATAATATTAAAATATAAAATCAATATATAAAAATAATATATAAAAAAAGGAGGCACACGTTGTCTCAATGACATCGCCTCCTTTTCTTCTCCTCGTCACATTAGACAAGGAGAAAAACACAGTCTTCTCCTCATCTGCGACATTCGGGGAAGATGTTGAAGGCCGCAAACATCTCGGCCTTCAGCGAAGAAGAAGCTCAGCCGCCGCCTCTCCATTACCCCCTGGATCGGGATCGCCGAGGGAGGGCGACGCCAGATCGAGAAGCATCAAGATTCTTCCGATTCTCCCTCTTCTCCCTTAACACTTTTTCTTCCCTCACTGTAGCCAGGCTGATATCGCCCGATAGCAGGCGGCGACGGTCGAAATCGATCGTTACCGCCCGATATAGCCCCATATTTCCTAATACGAAGTTACATCAACGGTACCGCCTGATAGCGGGCGGTACCGGTCCACATATTGGTTTACTGGCAGACTAGTACGTATCGCCCGTATCATTCAAAATTAAAATCCTTGCCTAGAACACTCCTAAACACAAAACTACTATGAAAGTGAAAATTCTTCGAGATGAATGTTGCAGGCTCCCATTTAAAATTTTATCTGTGAGTGATCAGAATTAATCTCATGTGTTAGACAGCTTTTACAAACTTTAGAGATTGAATTTGTTGGCAAAGAAAATATTGAAATTCCATGCCTTTTAATTTTCTTAGTTACTTTTCCGATGATAACTGAAAATAGCTGACTGTACACATAGTTCTGCGACAGCATACTTGGCAGGTCTCAATGCTTCGCATATGTATTTGAACTTAATTTAGAACAATGGGCTCAATAAGTCAATATTTATTTTAGGTGGAACATATACCCTCCTATGCATTTCTAATAAGCCATGCCGACCAGCATGGGTCAGCACAAGTACCATAGAGCATAGAAAGGTATCAGCAGGCATCATGCCAATCCATTTAGTCATATATTTAATGCATGGCCAAAGTTGCATCACGAAAGAGGTTATTGTTCTCTTCCTGCCAAACAAACAAAAAACAGCTGAAGCTTTAGATAATTTTGCTAAAAAGAAAGAAGGAAATAAGCAAACTTGTCCCATCAATGTCAAAGGCCAACATAATTGCCTGCAAGAACCAAATAGAAAGTTGAAAAAAAAAAAGCATATCATGACAAACTTCTTTGGGTGACATTGACTGCTCAGTCTCACAGTAAACTATGACAAACTGAGCCCAAGTGTGCACATGACAATGCTGCTCTTTATCATAATTTTAAAAATTGGCTGCCTCAATCTTAGATCGACCATAGCCAACTAAAAATCCCAATAAAATTTTATTAGTCAGCACTAAGCAGAATATAATACATATTAGCATGCAAGATGATCTACGTATCACGTAGTAGCAAATATAATAACATAAAACAATAGAAAGCAATAATGTATACAAAAAGATTGCAGGTAAATAACTAATAGGAGTCATAAAATACAAATATATAATGATAAAATAAATCATAGCACATATAAAATCATAAACTAATGCATATATGAAACTGAAACTTACATCATAAAAATTACAACATATTAAAAAAATAGCTTCAGACTTCAAATTTAATTGTTTATTATGAAATAAAAATAATTAAAAATCAGTGTTAAATATTAAAATTTTGCCAAAATCCGATCCTGAAATCTGTCTCTTCCAATTTGACCAATCCAATGAAAACCCAGTTTTAGCTTAAATAGCTTATCATGTTTCCAATTCTGATTTTTAGAACAATTCTGTTAAAAATCATGAATAGGTCATTTCAAGAATGCAAAATTTTGTCACGAAGTTTTCTAAATCTGTTTCTGGTATAAACTGTTTTGTTTCTAATGAGAAATCATTCCATCAAAATTAAGCTCATTACCTGTATAAAGTTGAACGTGCAAAATTACGCCTTAGAAATCTGGCCACATGATCAACAGCCCAACAAAACACAGGTATGAGAGCAACTGTCATTTGAAAAGCCATCAACAAGTATTAGTAAATAATGAGTATTACGGAGTTCTAGGAATTGACAAGTTAAAGGGACACATTATTTGAAACAACTCACACTTCAAGTGTAGCTTAGATGTAATAAGTGTAATACAATATATAAAATGGATAAAATCCTTCGCTCCAATAACCGTCTGAAACCATGTCTGAATAGCAGGCAGGTTCCATGCCCTTGGTTTCTGTAGAGAAAAAATAAATAAATCATATATACACAATGGTTATGTGAAATTACCCTGCCCAACTAATATAACAGAAATAAAACTACATAACGCAGAGCTTTTAGTTGCAATTACTATTATACCAAACTCACCCCATAGACTGTGTATAGTGAACAAACTGAGGAACATGCAGTACCCAGCAATGACAACCGATATGCCTTGTTTGAAAGATTTCTCGGCGCAACTGGAAGCATTCCGAGTGTAGCAACAACTAGTACCTGACATGAGCATATTTCCAAATTAATAGAAGAGATGGGAAGCAATATAAAGAAGGCACAGCATGATACTACAATCTTTGTAACAATCAACTTCAGGGAAAATATATACATATATGAAACACAAGCACTAGGATATATGAATCAAAGTTTTTTAAGATTAGATGTTAGTTACCAGTTTCTGTGAGAAAAATGCAATTTACAGAAAAAAAAAAGAGTTTATGATCTCATCCTACTTGGGAGACTTCGGAATCTACAGGATCTGCAGCATAGTAGAGCTAGTAGAAGACTGCAAAACAATTTTATAAACATGAAAGTTAATATACAAATTTTATTTGCTATTTAATCTATTATTATACAGTTTTAAGCCTTGAGGGTTTAAATACATGACAACACCCTGGTGCATCTTTAAGCGTCCAAACAATCATAAGATCAGATAAATTCTTCTTGTAGACACAAACATCTAGATGCCCTACAAGTCATATAGCCAAAAGTGTTCAGGCTCATGGTCCCCAGCCCATATATGATCCCAGTGCATACTGAATAACCACATGGTAATAGCCACTCCTAGGATCAGGAATCATGGATCCCCATCATCTCAAACTGCTGCAGCTAGCTGTTGTCATCATCAGCAGGCCTCCTGAAAGCACTAAAGAAGATGGACAATTCCCAAGTACTTCCTACCTTTGTACTTATTTATATGTACACACATTATAGATATGCACACAAGGACATTTACTGGGCCCTATCCACACCCATTTTTGTTCCACTTCAACCTCCTGACAAACTAACCTAAAGAAGTAACAGCAGAAAGATGGGAACAAGAAATGAACAAATTTGCCATAGACAAAGATAAAACCCACCAAATTGCTTCACATCATCAGGTTATCTTGTTCTCCTATGAAATGAGCTAAGATATAAAAAAAGACTCTAGTTCACGTTATATATTTTCTGCAACCCTACATTGATTGTGAAAAAATAAAGATACCATCCGTTCCATAATTTTTTTTCAGAATTATAAAAAGCTTAACAAGGAAAACTGAAGTCCAAGCTCACATCAAAGAACTAATTATTCCACTATGTTTCTTGATATCCACTTGAGTGTACCTGATAGATAAGAAAAATCTTGTCTAATAAGAACATCAATTGGGACCTGCTCTGATTGAAACAATTATTGCTTGATCACTCAAACGATTGCAGATTGTGCAAAGCTATGCTGATTGGAAAACAGGCTTCTTATTTTACTCAACGGTTGCAGATCTAGCAGCTACATCAATGTAAACCTACTCTTTAAAAATGGACAGTTATCCACAAATATCTACAGTTAACATGAGAAATATAAATGCACAAAAACTAGGATTTGATAAATAAAGATAATATTTAGATCAAGCTACACAGACAAACAATTTCTTGACCATTTGCTCATGTCAGGTTATTTTCTCGTATCACATTACAAAATTAAAGGATAAATCCAATGCACAAGGCTCCCATTAATGCAGGGTTTGGGAAGGGTGGATGTACACAACCTCAGCTCTCTATTTTGGTATTGCATTACATGCATTCTTCAACGCGCTTATATTCTATGTGTACATTCTATAAGAATAATGAATTTAGAGCAGGTATGTTGATTACAAATTCTATCAAAGACTGAAATATCATTTAAAGAAGAACAAAATCAAGCACAATATGCCATAAACAAAGACAAAAACCCCGGCAATCAAACACTAGTAGTATGTGCTAGTACTTGTGTTTGGCCATTTGGCAAGGAAATGTTTTACATACCCAAGCATTGACAGAAAATTGTATAGATCGTTGATCCAGCCTCAATGAATTTATGTTCCTTCCTGTTGATGGAGCTCTTCCAGTACTTCCACTACCGGACCCTGGACAACATGTTTGAAATTCAAAGATATGTTTTCTTTTCTAAAAAAGGATGCCTAAGATACATCTGTACAAACTCTAAAAGGAATTTCTATGGCGGAATATTGTACAGTATAAGAAATGAAAAGCCTTCTGAGTTCCAATCCACCTGAATTTTGTGGCCTCAAATTTTGAGCAGTTGTTTGTGATGAAGGTCCATCTGATGCTCTTGATGATTGAGAAGAACTAGTAGAAGACATGGCCTCCACAACTAGATCAGGATCCTAGAATATAAATTGTGATCAGAACATGAAAGGCAAACTATGTAACTATATTTTGGGTCATCTTGCAACATTAGCAGCTTTTGGAAGTAGCTACAAGCTATAAAGGCAATCGGTGGATAAGTAGCTTCAGTTATGCCAAGATTACCCATATGTACATATTATACAAGTCAGATTATGGAAGATCATCAATTTATACAGGCAGACTGTTCATTTTGGAGAATTTTAGTTGTTTGACCAAAAGAAAGTCCTTAAATTCCCAAGAATACCTGTCTGCATTACTTTGCGAAGATACCAGATTTGAAATGAACGGGTCGACCAATGTCCAATCTAGCTTTAAAAAATTCTAAACCATTATGATTACCAACAGACAATCAAGATAATAACCAGTGTAAGAATCTGAAAAGCAGTTAAAAACCTCACGCAGACTGTCCATTCTTTTTGTTAACATTAGAAATAACAAAATTGAAAAATGAAGCATGAGAAGTAGAACAATCAGGTAGTGGAGCAGCGAAGGCTGAAGGCCAGAAAGGGTGGACAAGGCAGGCATGTGAAGAGATACATTCACTGCCAGTGTTAGCTTAACGAAGGTAACAGAAGACATCACAACCGAATGGCCAACAAATATGATGTGAGTGGTCCAAACATCTTGAGGTGGACCTTACCCACTGCTGTCCAGGTATGTCTGTGCGGACTGTGTGCATGACATCCTTTCCGATTGGGCAGCCAGAATTTCAGGGTCAAGAACGATAAATTTTTCCATCAAATCCACAAAATCAAGTTCAAGTCTATGGAATATAAAAAATTCAAGAAGTAGTAGCCCCATAGCCTAATAGGCAAGCAGGAAAAGAATAGATGTTACCACCATCTGCTTTAGATCTGACTGTGTGCAGGCTATGCATGAGAGAGGGAAAAGGAAAAGAAAAGAAAGATTTCTAATCATTATATTTAGGTGAGGAGAAGGAAGAGGCAAAGAGAGAGAGAGAGAGAGGGCAGAAAATGAGGGATGCAATGTATCAGCAACTTTAGAATTTGAATTGAAAATTATGTCGATCAAATCAAAATAACCGAAATGTTATAAATCCTAACTCAATTAGGTTTAAGGTTGTCACTGTATGTGATGGGCCCTAATTTTGATTCATACCCATCTGAATCAGGGCCAAACCAGTCCTTGGTCAGGATATGGTTCATCAATAGGTATAACCATAAACATCCCATGAGGCTGATATATGATAATCATTTGACTGGAAGTCAAAATCTTGTACCTTCAAGAACATCAATATCGTAGCCTAGCGATTAAACATGACAATAAATAATCTCATCAAATAAAAAAATTTTAAGCTAGATGATAATTTCAGATTTCAGCATAACTTAAAAGTAAAACCACCAACACCGGGACCTATTTGATCTAGTTGGAGTTGGAATTTTTGCTATGTTAACGAGGAGCATGAAAGAGTCCTGCCCATTTGCTTCTTAGAATCCCACTAGCAGACGACAAACATTGACTTGAAGCTTTAATATTATCCATAGTAATTGATTATTTATCATGTTATACTCATCTTCCAATCATACATTCCATCAAAGAATATTAACACCAGTTGGGGAGTCTTGAACAAAATTGACAAGGCAACGGATTCATGGACTCATGAGAAAAGAATATTAATTATAAATAAGCGAAAGCCAAAACTAAGCATCATAGAATTAAGTTAAAAACCATATAAACACATCAAACTCCAAGAGAGAAGTGCAAGTATTAGACAGTAAAAGATGAAGCCCTTAGGTGTCACCACAAAAGCTAAACCAGAAATTAACAATTTGCTGGTTTCATATGAAGAACAAGAATCGAACCTTTCACTTATAGAAGCAAAAAGCTGCGGATCTCGACATCAAAAAAATGCTGAAAAGCATACCATAACTAAAAACGTAAATTTTCATCATATTAACCAAAGCAACTGAAAACCACCAAAAAAATTTGCCAACGACTAAACCTTAGTTCACGAACACATTACTTTCTCAACGACAACCGAAAACGAACTGACAGATCCCACAAAAGGACTACCTTCCCGCGATCTTCGCCTCGGCTTAGCCATCAAGAAACCACGAAGGAGCAAGAATCGATCAAATCAATCAGATGAGAAACCAAGAAAGGAAAGGAAGAGTGATCGAAGGCGTACGATAAACCGCTGGTAGAACTTGCGCTTGAAGTGGTCGACGACGTCGGATCGAGCGGCCATGTGGGGCGGGATCAGGACGTTGGACCAGTACTCCGCCCATCGGGAATCGTTGTCGTAGTCGTACGCCGCCGCCGCGATCCTCTTCAGCCGCTGCGGATCCCTCTCCTCCTCCTCCCCCATGGCCTTCGCTCTCCGGATTCGCGGCGATGGATCGACGAAGAACGAGAGGCGGGGGATTTTTTAGGTGGCTTTACTTTTGGTCTTCTCTCGTCGCGGTCGGGAATCATCTTAAACCCACGATTTAGGTCTTCGAGCAAATGGGTCGAGCTAACGGAGCTGTTCGTGGATCGGATCTATCTTCGTGGATCCGAAATCAAAACTGGTCCGATCACCAACCGATTGGGACTTATATTGCGTGTTGATTACAGAGCATCCTTTGTAGTATCGCGACAAAACGGACATTAATGTTTGGAAGCTTCGGATCCGACAAAACCCCACACTCGTCATCGAGCAGCACCTCGGTGGTGGCGGAGTAGCCGCACAGCGACGACAGAATCCTGACCCCTTTATCGTCCGCCAGCGACGAGACCCGGAGGGACCACTTCGAAGCGGTCGTGATGCCGGCGGCACGGCCCACGAGCTCAGCCCTTCCGTCTGCGCTCGCGCACAGTTGGCTCAGCACCCCCAGGTTGAGCTCCGTCGTCGTCTTTCTCCGGCGTCGTCAGCTCAAGCTCCAACAATCTCCTTCACTCCACCGGGCTATACTATCTTGATCCGATTCCTTCCCCATCCGCAAGCATGTAGCAGGACCTGCAGCACGGCCTTGGTTGCTTGTTGAGAGATCCGATCGCGGACGAGGGATAACACAGCTCGGAAGAAATCGGGCTTCGGTTGCTCTAACACTCGAGAATCTGCTGCCTCGATCACGGACTTCGAGACCAGAGTTGCCGTCGATCTGATGTCGCGGTTGTCCCCCTCACCATGCAGCAAGATCCATGTCATCGAGTCGATGATGCGGCGATCGCCGTCGACAATGGGTTTCAAGTCATCAGGAGGTACTCGGTGGGAGCGGAGGACACCGAGCGCCACGTCGATCCGATCCATCTGTTTCCGCAAGCATCGATCACGTCCGCATATTGCAACAATAATCTAATTCGAAGGCATTTTCTAATATTTTAATATCATTAATGGTGATTTTTATTAAGAATATATAGATTAATAGATCATGTCTGAATTAATAACCGACATAAAATTATATCAAGATCTTATCTAATGGTCGAATTCGACATTTTTATATCGATAATTAGCAAATTATTGAGACATTCAACTAAAGAATTGGTAGGATAGACTGAGAGATTTTAATCCTGAATCTGTCAATCTTGTATCTACCATGAGGGACACCAAGTCAGTCAATCAAAGTTTGATCCCAAAAGATGTCACACAGCCTTTATGAGGTTTTAATGCTTCGACAATAGAGAATTTGGAAGAACAGAAAGAACATGAACAGCTCAATCAAGCAATAGTTCTAAGTGATTCACCACTGGCAAATTGCCAGTTTACTGATTGCGTTCTGCCAAAATGATCTTACAAAGACAACCTCAACAGTTCAGGAAAGGTGTAAGATTGTTTTGAACTGAACAAAGAATTGGCGAAACCAATTGTATGATTCCAATTATGAAGTGAAATTAATTACATCAAAAATTGATATAGATCATGACTGAAGGGGAAAAAAATGAATACAATGCTCATGGTCGGCTCAGTTAGTTCGACTGTAATCACTGTCATGTTCTTGGCTGGCAAATCCCATCTTCTGAAACATTCGGATTTCTTCAGACTGCTGCGACGAATCAAAGACTTCACTCTGGCCTGGTCGGACACCGTTGTTTATGTCTAAATCGGCCAAGCTTTCGAGAGCTCTCACCACCTAGTACAAGAGGAAATAACATAATAAAGAACAAATCAGTAAGAAGATCTCCTTCTGGTTCAAGTCAATGCAGTGGCGCAACTAAGCATCCACAGTGTGAAACAAGTCAGTGGCAGGATTTGGTTTTCTGGAAAATAGTTCTTTCAATTTAGATTATTTGGTTGTACGGTTCAGGCTTTACCTGTCCCATTCGAGGCCTCATGGTTGATGAATGACGAGTGCACGCAGCTGCTATTTCAATCATACGAAACATCTCATCCTTGTTATAGTTACCATCGAGCCTAGGATCTGGCAGATCTCCAAAATCTCTATTTTCAAGTGCTTGAATTAGCAATGGTCGAGCCTGAGATCGGGTATTGAATTCAAAACTTTTGGTTAACACTGACTTCCTTGCAATGATAAGAGATTACTTTTGGTGGCACAGCAGCAAACACACACAATTGCAAAAGGGAAAAGATACTATTAACACAGTAAAACTATTTTTTTCTGAGATATATTGCAGATTAGCATGAAGTTGTAGCCAGGAAAGCTTTGAGGTTCAAATAGAATTTAGAGTTCACAGGATTAGTCTAACTATAGAGAGTTATGTCACATGATGGCAAAATCGTCGAGTAAGAGAATTTCCATTGTATGAGTTAAATATATCACAAGTCTTCACCTTGAGTTTTCCCGATTAACAAGAAAAGAAATTTATGCTAACACAATGCTCATTAGAAAAAGAAACCGTGCAGATGGTGACCCTCTCAGAATGAACACACAAATTCATAACCTGAGTTGATTCTTGGTAGTGAAACATGTAACTAACATTACATATAATTCCACTAATCTAAGAGACGATCTGTTAGAATGTGTTCGATCTGATGACTAGGAAACGAAACTGCATAAAAGAAGCTTAGTCCATCTATAACCAGTGACAGCCAACTATAAAATTAGTTTATGTAACTCTCTGTTGAAATGAAACCGTGCCATATGCAAACTTCTATCTTCTGTCTAACCTATTATATTATTTTTCACAGAAATGGACAATAAAGTTCCTTTTTATATGATGGATTGGGCCCAAGAGCTCATATGATAACAGAATTGCTTGCTCAATATCTAGTATGCGGTTTCTACCTTATTCATGTGATATGTGTGTAAGAAACTCAGCTTTTGTCATGACAATACAAAACCAGGTCCTACTTTTCCATGGTCGGGTGTCGGATACCTTATTGTATCCCCAACATAGTTCATGGAATCAACAAATTCCGACATGATACATCCAAGTTCGACCTGATTTTGGTCAATTTCTTGATCTTATAGTCAAGAATCAGTCGAATTGACCAGAATCAATTGAGCACAAATGGAGCTAACCACAATTCTAACCAAAATGAAACCCTGAAAAAATAAAACAGAGGGAAACAAAAAGAGGAGAAGGGTAATAAGATGGATGTCGAGATGAAGAAATAACAAGAAGGAAACTTATTTCTGTGACTATGAAGTAAAAGAGAACATGATGTCACTACATTGCTTGTTATTCCCCAAAACTATCGCATCAGTTGCCTATCACCACCACTATAATATTCACCATCAACCTTGAGGCCCATTGATATCTTCAAAGCAGTATGTACTGCATTGTCAAATGACAACCTACTTTACACAATATGCATAACAAGTTTTACGGACTCTTATTTTCTTAGGGTTTTTATATAAGCTAACAATTCAAAGCAATTCTTAAATTCCTTTTCTCATTGGACTATTAGCCATTTCTTCACGAATAACAGACCAAGATGGGATCGCATATAAAATAATTACAGTTGCTTGCTTTGTAGCTCCAATCACACAAAAGCTCAATGCTTCCCACTAGTAATGATGGATGTTTATTCAAATGAGAACATTGCAAATTTTGACTAGTAAGCTTTTAACATAACAGAAAATAATGAAAGGTTACAGGTATGGAACTTACCCACTCAACAAGACTCTCATCACCCACAGGTTGTGATGTATCAACAGGCTTCCGCCCTGTAATAAGTTCTAAAAGAACCACTCCAAAAGAATACACATCTGAATTAGACGTCAACTTTCCACTAGTTGCATACTCTGGAGCCAGATATCTGCAAGAACAATGCATTTTTTTTTTTCAAAAATCAAAAGTGTTGCAATCATTGAAGGAATTGTTCCTGGAATTTCTAGCCAATAGGTAGTAAGATATCCCGATTTGGCAAGGTTTACTTACCCGAATGTACCCATTACACATGTGGTCACGTGTGCGTTAGCATCCACAGCCATCCTTGCAAGCCCAAAATCAGAAACCTAATATATTGATAAATCAATGACAAGCTTGACAAAATTTTAGAAAAGAACAGCATCACATGTTCAGAGTAAGTATGTTATGGAATATGGATTACCTGAGCTTCAAAACTGTAATCTAACAGAATATTTGAGGACTTTATATCTCTGTGGATTATCCGTGGATGGCCTGACACAAGATTTAAGTTGATGCAGATTCCTTACTTAGTGTCTAATTATTTCAATGCAATATTATGTACAGAGCAAGAAGAAAGGAAATAAGAAATTACAATCTTCATGAAGATATGCTATTCCTCGAGCTGCCCCAACAGCAACCTTAACCCTTACAGTCCATTCCATTATCGGCATTCCTTTCCCTGCAAATGCAATTCCAACTAAGAATGCACATTGTTTTTGATGGAGATAGTTATAGATGCTTTGTGCAATTGCCAAATCCAAGGTTGGAAAATTATTTCTCACCATGAAGATGATAATAAAGAGTTCTATTGGGCACATAATCATACACGAGCAATCTCTGATTCTCCGAAACGCAGTACCCTACAAGTGAAACCAGGTGGCGATGGTGTACACGACTGATAGTTTCAACTTCTGATTTGAATTCACGCTCCCCCTGTGCACCACCAACTTTGATCTGCTTCACAGCCACTTCTCTTCCGTCCCGTAACCGTCCTTTGTATACACAACCACATCCACCTTCACCTAAAAGATTCTGAGTTGAGAAGTCATTTGTTATGATTGATAGCTCTTCCAATGTAAACCACAATTTTGTGTGTCCTAACCCTAGGTCTGATGGTGAGTAAGGGAAACCATAGCTTCCTTCGGAACCATGTCTTATGAGAGGATATGATGGAGATCTTGCACGGGATGATTCTATGAGAGGAAGAAGAAAACTAATTAGTTCAACAACTTGTCATGGCATGTAATTGAATGCTTTCTGCTAGAAACTAGAAATAGATTGTAGCCAGCAGTCATCTAATGCTAAAGTTGCAAGTAACATGTTTGCATTAATCTTGCTGATTCTAGGTAAAAAGAAACTCTAGGCCTTACCTGATGCATGTGAAGATGCTGGTGAAGCCGAAACAAGATTTCCACGATATGCAGCAGGTGCAAATTGCTTCTTATGCTTCTTCACAAGCCACACAGCTGCTCCAACAAAAGTAAGCATCACAAGACCTGCTACCACTGCAACTGTTACAACAGTTTCAGAAGTGTTCGCGGCACTCTTCAGGGCATTGCTGCTTCCATGAGAAGAACCTGTATGCTTTGGAGAATTGGATGAGCTCGGGACATTGGGCTTAATTGGAGCAGGTAAAGGTAGTGACGGTGGGCTTCTAGGGGGCATTGAAGAAGGCACAGGAGGGGTCGAATTGCTGATATATGGAGGAGGAGGAGGAGGAGGCGGGGAGAGAGTTTTAGGTGGTGGTGCCAATGGGCTTGCAGGTGCAGAATTAGGGGGGGGAGATGGTAAGGCTGGCGGTGGTGGTGGTGGTGGTGGTAATGGCGGACTAGAAGGCGGGACATATGATGGCGGTGGTGGTGGCGGTGATTGGTAATAGATCGGTGACATAGGAGGGATAGCGGCTGGTGGAGGTGACAATGGCGGCGGAGGCGTAACTGCAGGAGGGGCAGCAGAAGGGGGAGGCGGATACAACTCCGGAGTTGGTGGCGGAGGCGGAGGAGAGGAGGCCGGCGGTGGCGGAGGTGACAATGGTTCAGGTGGTGGAGTATAGGCATCAACTGGAGCACTAGGTGGTTGAGAAGCAGGTGGCGGCGGTGGAGGCAGCGAAGGGGGATCGGCATTGGAAGTAGGAGGTGGGATCGAAGGTTGTGATGGATTGTAATAGCCACTAGGCTGAGAGTCTGGCGGTGATACGTCAACTGGCGGTGGCGGCGGCGGCGGCGATGAGTAATAAAAAGCTGCCATCTTTATCTTCCCCATCTTCAACAAGACATCCTCTAATCTCTTCCAGAAAAGTTCACGACGAGCATCAACAACGCTTGCTGTCGACTTCCACGGCATCAAAATCTCTCTCTCATTGCATATCAAGAACCAGAATCAGCGAACTTCTCAAGAACTTGAACCCTTGATCCACTCCAACGCCAGTCCAGATGACAACACCAGAGTTGAGCACTCAAGATTAATCCCACTTTTACGGATCTTCTTCAAGGAAAGACCAAAATCTCATCATAATCTTCGTCGAATTCAATAAGACAATGTATAGGATTCTCCTCCCTAAAACTCATCAAGATCCTATCTTTTGGAAACTTTTAGCTACAAAGACAAGTCGTCTTACGATCACAGAATCCAATCCACGCGCGTACGAACTCCGTGAAACAAGGCAACCCGAACAAGTCAGAACAGGACATTCGAGAACAAAGAACTAAACCAAGAAGCCACCGTCCTTCCTCAACCGTAACCAGGAGACAAACGTGACGCGACTTGGGGGAATTCCAATATCTTAGTTTGGTAAGGCTCGTCCGCATCATGAGCTAGCTGGAAACCAAGACCAAGCTTTCAAGTCATGGCGACTGCCAGCTCTCGGGGCACTGTCATTCCCAGTGAGATCAGCAAATCGATATATCTTATTACTTCCCGGGGAAAACTTCCCCGTCCGGCTTGGTAAAAGCCCGCCCACTTGCTCGGGTTCGACAGTTCGAGCTCCTGGGTCAACGCAGCCCAGCCTGTCCGTGGCACAACAAAGTCCACAAGAATCTTTCTTGGATACAAAACAAAAAAAAGAAGAGGTGACAAGATTTGGATTTCACCGCACAAGATGCCACCCACGGCAAGAAGAATTTTGTGATCCAAAGTAGTGTCTTCTTCAGATCTTTTTTGACCGAGATGGATGGAGAGGCTCCACTTTTCAGCACTTCTTCCCTGTGCAAACTGTCTGCAACCAGTGAATGACTGGAACAACAAAAATTCCATTTTGCAACCATTGCTTAGCTAGTTTGGATCTCACATATAATTCCAGGCATCAACGATGAATCAATTGATCTTACTACATATTCGAATGATTGATTCTGACTTTTCACAACCAAATGTGAATCACACGCAATTTTTTTTATTCTGAAGAGTAGAACTACTTAGAGAAAGGGGAACGGCATTCCCAACACGTTGTTGTTCTTCGATACTTTCTTCTCCAACCCAATTAAAGCTCTGTATTACCAATCAGAATTCTCTGTCTCTAAGAATGTGTCCCAACAACGTTCCCCATTCATTTGGGTTTGTATGAGAGGAGGCTAATTATATCAGGGAAGATTATTAGGACAAATTAGTTGCAGAAACATGGATTACATCAAAACAAAAACAAGCTTGTGGACTTGCAGGTGCAGTTAGATTAATGATACATCTCACTCACGTTTTGTGGCTTGGACAAAGTCCATTCTTTCCTTTGTCGTATCCCCAGGACTGCATGAAGGAGTCTGAAAACCTAGTGATACTTTACCTTCTCCTTGATTTCACTCTGAGATTGAAGAATGAAACCTGAAAGCATGAACCGATGATTCTAATTGTTTGTAGCTGTCTTGGGGTGGTGGGAGTTTGCGGACATGGTGGCAGACAACCAGAGCATGAGCTCATTATCTTAAAGGTGATTAGATTAATAGGAAGAGGGCGCACTTCTGAACATGGATTCTTCCTTGTTCTTTCTGCACATGGAACAGCCATGTCTTGTCCCCCCCCTGAAGTCTTCCAAGACTTTCCATCGCTTGCTTAATTATTGAGGTTGGTGAAGGCCAGAATCCCACCGCAAGCTTCGTTCTGAGGTTCCATGACAAAGGAAATGATTCTCAGGATGATGCTAAAGGAAACCATCTAAATTGATTCTTCTACAGAGTTAGGATTTTACTGTAGTATATACACTTGGGTACCAGTGAAGCTTGAGTCAATCTCTCAGCAATGTGTTTTAGCCACTGCATGATATGAGGGCTTTGTGCACAAGATTAGACAGAGAAATAAGTAACATTGCAGCAGCCAAGAAGACAATAGTCTACTCCCTCAAATCATCAACAATATGTGGATGTACGAGTGATTGAGAGAGGTGACATGGTGATGAGCTCACAAACAACCAGATGCAGTCTCTTTACTTGTATGGATAAGATTGTGTGCATTGAAGTCGTCCTAAATTCTCAGTCCAACACAATGCTCTATATAACACCAAAACTTGGATTGAATGACAAGCAGATTCAATTCTCAGGATGTTTTCCAAAAACGTTCTCCCAATTTTGTTCTCTCAAGCCAAAGAAAAAGGGAAAAACCTCCAACTTTGGAATGTTTGGTATATGTTCTTGCAAGCAATTTGCCTTCTTCATTACAGATTATAGCAACTCAGAGAGTGAGAAAGTTGTTCTCACGTTCTACACAGGTCTTGACAATCTCCGCATGCAAACGCATATGACCTCCCCAAATATAAAGCAAACATGAAGCAGTGGCTCTATCCTATACTTATAAGCTCGTGGATTATATCCCAAGAGAGATTGGGTTTCTAGTGGATTATATCAAATTCTAGTCACATGTGAAGAACAGAGTCCGATCATTTATTTAACCATTCTTCCTTTTTTTTTAGTGTTTGATGCTGATGATGTGCTTTTGATTATCGGAATATTATTGATCAATCATCATTCGATACATGTTTTTCATGTGATATTCAGATTAAAAAAAAAAATAAAAGTTATACCCCATCGATCTATCCGTGTAGACATCTATCTAAGATAGACGATTATGAATTGTTGTCTTTGTCTTTTATCGTTTAAAACCAAAATCTAAAATGAGATTATTAGAAACGATTAAAACCTATTTCCTCAAAGAATATATTGTTCATTCGTTGTTAAGTATAAAATGAGATTATAATTGTTGTCTTTGTCTTTTATCGTTTAAAAAAGATAGACGATTTAGATAAAAGACCAAAATCTAAAATGAGATTATTAGAAACGATTAAAACCTATTTCCTCAAAGAATGTATTGTTCATTCGTTACTAAGTATAAAAACTCATTTTTAATATAATTAATGAATTATTATTTTTACCATTGACGATAACACTCATTTATCTCGAGTTACTATTTTGAACATCAAAAGAATCGATTCAAAAAATCTTTGATCTTCGTGCAACTAATTTCAACCTCCTCAAACACTCGATATTTTCACCTCACGAATACTTCAAAATATACTATACACACGAGTCTAAATCACATCGGACTGACTCGAATGTTAATAACATCTTCTCGTAACACAAAGAATGTTGAGATACATTTTGAATACATTACTATTAATAAAGGTTTATGTATAAAAATTAGGATATTTACCCAGTTGGAGTACATCCAATTTATTGGCATGTAATTTGGTCCAGATATTTTTTTTAATCATTTTATTCCTAAAAATGCCTGCGCCTCTCTTCCCATCATTGACATTTTAGCCTGCTCTATGGATACGAAATAAAGTGCATTCATGGAACAGATCATGGAGAGTATGAATACTCATGTTGCAATACCATCGAGCATTTTTGGCCAGAAGTGCAATACACATTGGCAGCGTTATTCTTTGATCCAAGCGGATCATCTCATCATCATAATTGAAAAACGGCAATCTTCGAAGGAAAAAAATTGTTTTAATTTGTTGTTTTAGAAAAATAAATGCAAACTGTATAATGCAATTTACGCATTAAACTGCAGACAGTGGCCATGCGTGATGACACAGTGCACTCTTGATTGTAATATCATGTCCCATGGAAAAGCATATCATTAAAGCATTTAACAATGGTATTAAAACATGCATATAACATCAACAATTTTGTTCTAATCTGATTGCAGTATGCATATACTTTTAGCTCGGTTTGACATTCTCCTACGACTCCCAAGCAGGACTTTGCTCTTAAGCAGATTAACAGAGAGGTCATGTACTTCCCTTCCAGCAAACGGACAGCCACTCTTTATCAAAGAGGCCTTTGACCAATCTTGGCCGAATGCTCTACGAAACAGAAGGCCCAGAAACCATTGTAACTGGACTACAAGCTAATTAACTTATTTCTTGATGCAGAGAAATCGTGCCCACACTTGTAGGACGGGGTTTCATACACTAACTGCAACCTACGGCAGATACCGTAGATGTAAAGGAAAATTCTTCCCTGATATGTAGGGGACACTTTTGGGGCCTTGATTGAACCTCTCCACATACAATGGGGAAAGAAACGACTACAATTAAAATCAATAACAAGTGTGGTTTGTGGAAGAGTAAAAAGGCTCAATTACCATAATAAAATGGGAGGTCTTCTTCTGAAGCAAAATCTCCGGCTTACAAGAAAAACCTCCTGCGGCTCGTGTCCATCTCCGGCTAGAATCAAATGCAACGCATGGTAAATTTAATGGAAAAAGCAAATCCCAGAACATGGTAAATTCTATACCAAGATCACCAAAGAGTACCTTGTGGACCCACTCATACTCTCCACCCTTTGAATCAAATGTTCCATGTTGCAGGTTCCTCAATTTAAGTGTAAAGCGAGGGCCACACTCCTGCATTTTCAAAAAGAATAAAATGTGCACAAAATGTCACGGCCAATACATGACAAAATACCATGTCAGATTGTCAAATCAAATAATCCATCTCCCAGGACACAATTCAACAGCTGTTGAGTGTGGTCAGATAACTATGCAGTAAAGTTTACAGGAATACTCCAGGTACAGAGAAATTGTGTTGCTAGTGTAACAAAAAGGAGAACAAAGATCAGACCATAATGTAAAACAGTCTTCAAACAATTAAAAATTGGGTGAGAATGCATCATGGTCTGCGTGTCTGGTCCAAGTAATAAATATTGTATAGCATATCATCAAACGACAAAGTGCGACACTCATGTTAAACAGTACCTGAAGCCGTACAATCACTTTCTCTTGAGGTATATTCTTGCTCTTGGCATCCTTGTCCTTAGAGTCATCTTTTTTCTCTTTGGCTTCAAATATATACCTAATAATTGCAGAGAAAATGAGACATAATTCCAGATGGCATAAATAAATGACACTTGGGAAACAGGCACAGATGCATGGTATACAATACTAGGATCAAGAATTGGATAATTTACACATTAATAGGCAATAGCATACATATCGAAGTGAATCGGATGTAGGTAATGTAATTAAAATAAAGATTCCTGGAATTAGAGCCAAGGGTTTTCGTACAAGTCTACCCAAACAAAAGAAGAAACACTAAGTACATGTTGAAATCAGTTAGCATTAAGTATGTGCCTGTGTAAAGAACCTTAAAAAACATAATGGAAAAAAAAGAAGAGAATCTAAACTTTTAAAAGACTATTTAGCATTTCTCCTTGATGTTCAATTGACTAGTAGAATTCACATCGCACAGCTGAACAAACTAGAGACAAAATTCTACAGGAGGGAGGATCTCCCATCCAAGAAGAACATTCATCATAAGATGAAGCCCTTATCTTCTCCAATATTAGAAGTGTTTCATCCTACTTCGGAGCCATCTTTACACAATGTTATACAATTTGTTACATCCATAATTCCATCAGCAATTTCAACATCTACATTATTTATATCAGTTTCTATGAAACTTGGGAAAACCACAATGGTTACTACTTTTTTCTTTGTTTTCAGGATCATTTTTATAGTCAGTTTCTAGATATTACCGATTAGAGCATATACATCATAATTCAGTGATACTTTTGACCACTAGAACTCTGTTTAGCTTCCCACAGGAAGCTTTACAGAAATCTCAGTTTTCATATTGTTCGGAAAAAGTAGTTTTCATTACGATAAATAATTACTCGGCGATATATATCACCACAGGTGTTCCAGCAATAGATCTAACAGTTGTTGGAGCCACATTGGAATCAGACTCGAGATCTAATAGCTCTTAATTTTAAAGATGAAAACAGCTTTCCTCAAATAGCTCTTAATTTTAAAGATGACAAACAGCATTCCTCAAATAGCACAGATATTTCAAAGACATACTGATATTTAATACCCATCTAAGAGACCAGCCACAGACATCCGGACAAATATTCTCCACTGTTCCCAACTCAATCTAGGTGACCATCTCTGGTTTCCTAAACATGTTCATGTTTTCCTCGACCAACACCTTGAACAATAGTAGCTCAAATTAATTCTTAAGCTAGAACCAAATGACCTTTAACAGTCCAAGACCTCTAAATAGGCCCATTATTTCACTCTACCAGCACAAAGAATACACTAGACAATAAGAACCTGAGCAAAAATTGCAAAGGACATTTAAACAAAGTATGTCTAGAGGCACTTGAAGAAATTCAAACAGTTACTAAGAATATACTGCCAGTGTTCAAAGCAAGTCGTTGAAAGTAAAAAAAGGTTCAATGATGAGACATAGAAGAGCTACTATTGATATGGCTTGAGAAAACTTCCAGGTTTTGCATAAGATCCTCAACATATTTTGCAATAACAAATATTAGTCAACAAAATAGATATACCTGTGATGTCTAAAAAAAATGAAGTCTCGCTGGTTATGGAATGTTACAACTCGACGACCACGAAAGTTGGGGTCTTGAGGGAATAGTGATTGTATCATCCTAAAAAGAGTCAAATTCAAATAATCAATAGAGGTAGAAGAAATATAAGTTTGATAAAGAAGGAAAAACACAAGAAGAGGAAAACAAATCCTTATACTATAAAAGGAGGAATGAGAGTATCATTTGACATCTTGAATTAAGTAAAACTTTAACCTTCCAACACGATGACCAAGACGTGTGGTGAAGTTGTTCAGTACTAACTCCGGCTTATGGTCTGTAGGATTTCCATGATTCTGGTTGCCAAAATAAACCCATAGTTAAAGGGATGATGTGTATGATGTATATCAAGCTAAAAACCAATATTTTAAATGATGTAGCAAAACAGTTGAAAATGAATGTTTATAAAGCATTAAACTTCCAGATATTTATAAATTAGACATCTATTATGTAATGCTTGCACATATACTTATAAATTAATAAGAAATCAATTTATGGTATGGGCTACTCTGCACTAAAAGTCATTCGATTGAGAATATTTGTTAGAGCCTTCTGTGGATGCTTAGGGTTGGTAGGTGATCAAGACAATGAACAAGCTAGAGCATCAGCATGTCACAGATGCGGCAATCATCAAGACATTTTATAAGTATCACAAGGGCAAAAATCACAGATGCAACTTTCATATTATTGGTCCATACATAATATAAAATTGCCACAAATCAAATCGACAAAAATTCATTCCTCCGACCGTAGTACTATAACAACTATATCAAAAGTACAACTTAGAGATGTGGCAATAGTCATATATTGTAACTGATTTGCAGTAAAATGCAGAACAAGAGCTATATTTCCAAATTGACATACATGAACAATGACAATGAGGAACAAGGTCAAGCAAAATTTAATATTATACTACTGATTTGCCTTACTTGAGACGGCATTCTAGTAATGTCCTAGAATGATACTGCTAAGCAGCATATATCAACGAGGGATCCATGCCAAGCCAAAACAATGCAGGTATGCCATCAGCATGGCATGAACCCCATTTTACGAACAGCTAGACTTGAAACTCAAATCAATATTCAGGAGATTTTTGAGACAGTTTAAGGATTTCCAAGGGGCTCAAAGGCACCATACTAGATCTAGTTTGGATTACTATTTATTAAGTTTATTAATGATTTTTTTATTATTGCTTTATTCCAAAGGATCTTAAACTTTTTTTAATGCATTTTTCAATTTTTTGAACTACTATGCAGCTGGGATATTATGATACAAGTAATGCTTATCAGGTTCAAAAGCTAAGATTTTGTGTGAAGCTATAAGGATAACGTTGTGGTTTATTTATCCTCTCCAAGACAGGTAATCATACAACATCATAAACTTCAGTAATTATTTAAGAAATAAAAAACTTAAATGATCTGTGAGTACTTGACAACATTGTACTCTATAAGTATAATAATCCAGGATGCATTTCTAAGATGTCCCCATGTTTCAAAAGCGCAAGTGAAAATTTGAGTTCATATTGCCAGTGAAATAAACCATGCCAACTCGTACATACTATAGTTACTAAATGAATGTATGGAAGCATGAAGAGAAACTCCAAAGTATGATGGAACTCAGCTATTTTTCATGCATTTTTCAAGTGCAAGTGAATGTACCTTAATATCCTTCCGCAAGACTAATTTAGATAGTTTGAAATGTGCCGTAGGTCCATCAGGCAAGTTTATGATCAACAGAGCATCTAAAAAAACAGGTATTTAAAGACAAAATTACAGATGTAAAAACAAACAACAATCAATGACAAAACAAGATTCACTATCTCCCCTGTTGCTTCTAACCTGGTTCCCTTCGATTTGAATGGACCACTACAACTGAAGTGAAGTCTTTGTTCTTTGCATATTCAACAATCTGAAATAAGAGAAACAATCACCATAATAAAGGCTCAGCAAAATAAGAAATCAGAATGTTGGTTCATCACAAATGCTTCACCTTCTTCAGTTCATAGGTTCCTCTCTTATGGTAATGAGCATTTGGAATCACAGACAATAACTCTTGAATGAAGGCAGGACCTCTCTGCATGCATTTTCAAAAAAGTAAGAATTCAGTGGTGGCCTTAGTTCCTGGTAAATATGGATTCCACGAATCCTAAAAAATATTTAAAGATAGGGCAAGAAGGACACACAAATAAACAACGAAAAGAAAAGGTAAAAGTGATGGAAAGACGAACACTAAAAACGTACTGTGGAATTGAAACGATTTGTGGTGATTAATATCTTCGGCGTCACTTCTTGTTTCAGGACTTGGCTAAATTCATCAGCATCATTCCCTGCAAATAACTGGACTAGCCATTATCAGGAATAACTGACCAACATCTAGTAGAAAGCAAGAGAAGAAAACAGAAACTGAACAGCACGCTCACCTCTTCATCATCAGGTCGACAGACCGTCTCATCGACCTCCCTGGTGTTCTCGATCGTCCGCGGCACCTTCTTCTCCGGAGGCTACGCATCAAGAAACAAGATTCATAACCCGAAAAGCGAAAGCCAAGCAAAAGGTGGAGATCAAAGGGGAAAGAACTTGCCTCCTCGCCGAGGTCGAGGGCTCGATTGATGGCGGCCTCTCGTGCCTTGGCCTGCTTCCGCTTCTCGATCTTCTTCTCGCGCTTGAGCTTGGCATGGACGGCACTCCTCTTCTCCTTGTTCTTGATCATCGAGGGAAGCGTCGTCCCCTTCTTCGTCTTCTTCTTATCCCGTGTTTCCTGCTCGTCTACGTCACTCCCTTCCGCCTTCTTCCTCTTCCCCCCGCCGCCGCCCATCCTTGTACGGAGAAGAATCAAAGGGGACGTGTGTGCGGCAGCAGGGAAGAGACCGGCAGCGGAGGAGGGGGTATAGGGTTTTTCACTTAATCGAGGACCAGATCCAGAATCTGGATCATGGTTCTGTCGAACCAAATTTATGATAGCGGCCCGTTCGACCGGAAGCCCATTAAAATGCTGTCGTTTCCATCGACGGAACGTTGGCGGCCCGGCCCTGCTGATTCTTCTATCAGTGGAGAGGATCTATCCTCCATCAATAATGGTGTTTGATCTGCCGTCTGTGGAAATCATCGGTCGTTGGTCGGAGAATACAATGACGTCCTTAGTCTTAATTTGGCTCAAGTATTTGCAGAACTATTGTATTAACAGTCTTAATTTGGCTCCATCCTTATATCTTGACTTAATGACTGATGATCAATTAAATTCATGAAAGCAAGTTATATCATCTTAATTCCGATCACAGGCAAACCAGGTCTTATTGCCTCCCTAAGCTGGATTTTAGGCCACAAATCATTCCAAATTCGATATTATTTGGATTCATCTACCTCCTTTATCCTATTATGAGATATTATTTAATTGAATAAGATATATTAAAGTTAGGATTAGATTTGATTATCGACTAATAAAAAAAAGTTCATTTATGGTATGATTATTTAAGTGATACATTGATCGGACGGACTTTCCAAATTACATATTATAGATCCTCTATTTCGTTTATAAATAAATAAAATATCAATGAGACTCAATATGATATTATATGATATAATACGATGTAATATTACAAATCTATTATCGACTTCTTTCGATCATTATTATATTACTCGTAGTAGTCTTATGAAAAATAAAAAAAAGAGGAATTAACGAGTACGATTTTTTTCTTATATCGATGTTGCTATGTTGAATCAAATTATAAAGTACATTCTATGAATCAAACAAATAAATGTGTTTTGAATGGCAACGAAATGCATGCACCTCTAATTTTTTATCTATAGATATTTGATTTCGTATTAAATTTATTTAATATAACGGTATAATTATAATTCTATGCTTATAATTAGTATCAGCATCTTTGTTTGGTACTATGGATATATTTTTTCTATCTCGTTCGTTATATCATTGATATCATAGGACAGGACATTATAAAGAGTTATAGATTAGTATAATGATATATTTTTCTATTTCATCCATTCTATTATTGTTATCCAATGATGTATATGGGCCTTAGATTTGAAATATCAAGAATGTTCTATATGAGTACTTCACTCTTTGATATAGAAGTTTCAAATCTAGTATTATCAATCATCGAGAGTGGTAGTCAATCTTACAAGGACTATTGAGTATCGATGGAATATCATCCACTCTTGGTATCATAAGAGGAATACCTCATGTATTTTTACTCAAACAAATCCTTGGTCAAAGTCATTCAAATTAAAATAAAAAGAGTTCTTCGGAAGAATCCAATTAAAGCGAGACTTGAGTAGAAACATATGGGTTTGATAGCACCATACCCGGTATATGGTCTCTGAGATATTAGATTGATGAGAGACTATAGGTACATAGTAATTGAGGACAAACAAGTCTAATGGATTTGATTCCCCTGTATCATCTGGAGATTGCGGCATAGTGGCCTAGTATGTCTGTAGTCGATGAGTCGAGTGAATTATTATGGAGATAATAATTCACTGAGCTAGAAGGAGTTCTGATAGGTATAACTCACGACCAGTTCGATATTGGGCCTAGAGGGTCACACACATATGATAGGCATTGCAATAAGTAGATGTTCAGATATGAGATATCCGTCAGAGCTCATATCTTATTGGATATCTAATAAGCCCATGAATTATTGGATCCTATGGATGAGATTCGATAAAAAGCTCACGAGCGATTATTGGATAGAGATCCACTAATCTAAGAGGCTTTGGTAGTTGGATGGAGATCCAATTCCCAATAGGGGAGGATCCATTAGGGTTACGTTAACTAGGGACCTCTATAAATGGGAGAGAATTAGTGGTTCATAGGTTAGAGCCTTTTAGTTGCCTCTCTTATTCTCCTCCCCCTTTCAACCTCGTCTAGAGTTTTGAGGAGTATTGTCGCAACCCTGCTGTGTGGATAATCGCTAGAGAGGAGGGCGTTTGACCTCCTTTACCCTCTCATAGAGATCTGTAGGGCTTTAGGGATATACGATCTCCATATGTAACACAATCTATCTCTCACGTGATTTTCTGTTTCCGGATTTTGCGCATCAATCTTCGCACGACGACAAACATATCTTTGGGAATTGAAGATTTTATTTTTTGTTCTTCCGCTACGCATATGATGTCACCCCTAAGAATTCTCAATATTTTCATCGAACAAGAATTTTCAAACCGACAAATTTTTACGTAAGTACTAATTCACCCCCTCTCTTAGTATCGTCACGGTCCTAATAATTTCAAGGATATACAATCTCTCTAGGTAATAATATCTTTCTTATATGTAGTTTTTAGTTTTGTAGGTTTTGCGCATCAATCTTCACACGACGATAAATACCTTTTTGGGAAATTTGAGGTTTTTGTTTTCTATTATTCCATTGCGCATGTGATGTTGCCTTTAGATTTCCCTACACTGCGATGATGAGTTGTATTGTTATGGGTAGTGATGGAAGTGTGACAATCCTATCAACGATGTTAGTCACTTTGATGGAAGTGTTATGTTTTCTATTCTTCATACGATGATAAACATTTTTTTAAAAAATTTAAAATTTTTATTTTCTATTCTTTCACTGCACATGTGATGTTGTCTTTAGATTTCTCTATACTGCGAGGAGTTATATTGTTATAGATAGTTATGGGCAATGATAACATTGTGAAAGGTGATGATCTTCCTTGGTAGCAGGCCCTACCATGGGTAGCAGCTCTATTAAAAGATAGATAATGGTGTTTCCTAGTCGTGGCTTATTGTAACACATCATGACAATGCGAGAGGGTCACCATGTGTCGTGGCAAAAAGGAACTCAGTGTTGTTTGGGGGTTGTCAGCCACTGGTGGCTCGACGATGGTCTACTACTAAGCGTATCAATTGTGTTGTATGCATTAGCATGAGGATATAGTGGGCGATGGGTAGGTAATGACTATGTAGGCGATTGTTGATCGTAGATAAGATCTACCTTCGAGGAGGGTGAAGTAGGTTGCAGCATAAGCAACAGACGTGCTATGCACTGCGGCAACCGTAGGCGGTGCATGGTGACGGTGGTGTTGCTTTAGGTGGCTGGCCACGACGACAGACAATGGCGAAGATGCCACCGTGAGATGCACCATCGATGAGAACTCACGTAGCTATGCATGATGGCAGCATTTTTTTAGTTTGGCAGTGATATTTAGCCGATGTTTGGTCACTTTGTAGGGTTGCCATTGATAAAGATTGGAGTGATGATAGCATGGGCAGGCTGTGGTGCAACACTAGTTGGAGAAAGGGCGAGACATTAGGGTTTTAGGGCTTCCATCATAGCAAAGGTCAATTTTCTTTTTATAAAAACTATTAATTCCAATCGATATCCCTTGATGATATTTTTAGCCTTTGAAAATTAGATATATGTCCCAATAAAAGTATAATTTTATTCTTTAAAAATCAACTATTTTTCACTAAAGCTATAAAATTTCTATTTTACTGTTTGATTATCTATATTATTAAAAAATTAATTATTATTTTAGATATTATAGTTATGTATATTATGGTAAGATTTTTTATTACATATGAGAGAGACTTTCCTAATTATTTATTCTACATGCTTTACTCTCATCTATAAATAAATACGACCATCCAGATGCGATAATATACGATACAATCAATACATTGAGAATACATTGAGAGGTATGTATGTCTTATCTTTAATCTGTACATATTCTATTTATATTAAATTTTAGATATTATAGTTATTTTAGATATTATAGTTATTTTAGATATTATAGTTATTTTAGATATTATAGTTATTTTAGATATTATAGTTATTTTAGATATTATAGTTATTTTAGATATTATAGTTATTTTAGATATTATAGTTATTTTAGATATTATAGTTATTTTAGATATTATAGTTATTTTAGATATTATAGTTATTTTAGATATTATAGTTATTTTAGATATTATAGTTATTTTAGATATTATAGTTATTTTAGATATTATAGTTATTTTAGATATTATAGTTATTTTAGATATTATAGTTATTTTAGATATTATAGTTATTTTAGATATTATAGTTATTTTAGATATTATAGTTATTTTAGATATTATAGTTATTTTAGATATTATAGTTATTTTAGATATTATAGTTATTTTAGATATTATAGTTATTTTAGATATTATAGTTATTTTAGATATTATAGTTATTTTAGATATTATAGTTATTTTAGATATTATATTATGGTAAGATTTTTTTATTACATATGAGAGAGACTTTCCTAATTATTTATTCTACATGCTTTACTCTCATCTATAAATAAATACGACCATCCAGATGCGATAATATACGATACAATCAATACATTGAGAATACATTGAGAGGTATGTATGTCTTATCTTTAATCTGTACATATTCTATTTATATTAAATTTATTTTGCTCCATGACATAGCATGATTGTATGAATTTGATGCTTACGACAGACCTCTCGCCGATGAAACTACATAGAAGAAGTGCTGCTTTCGTTCTCATAATAGTCTTGATGGCTTTGGCCATCTCTGTTGCTGCTGCTGCAGTCGATAAAGAAGGTGTGCAGCGACGTCTGATGGTGGTTCCGGTGACGTGCAAGTACTATCCCGAAGTGTGCCTGCCCGACGAAACCTGCTGCAACTTCAGAAAGTGCGCCAACTTGAAGAAAGACCCCGGCAACTGTGGTCGCTGCAATCATCGGTGCCCAGGCGCCTGCTGTGATGGCATCTGCAAGGCAAGTTGCTGATGAGTGTTGTCGCCTTCGTCGTGCAACTTAGATGCGTGCAAACATGTCTTCGCTTCTTTGTCCCATGAGTTACACTTCGTCTCATCATCTGGTGGTTAAGAATAATTGTTGCTTCTTTGTTGCACAAAGGTGTGTTTTCGCAATCCATGTTGTTTATAGAGGACATAATTAGAAGAAAGATGACTGCATAAGATGACTGCAGTTCGTAGCGGTAGCAGTGACCCTCGCCATCCTTGCTCGCGATCCTCGCACGAGGAAAGAGGGGGCATGAGGGTTGTCGCTGTGTCTCCATGCTTCCTTCTTTGTCGCGCGAGAGCGACTCCAACGATGGTCGATCGTGCCTGTGTAGGTGAGTTAGATTCGACATGACAGTGGAGAAGAGAGACGGAGATAGAATAAGACGGAATTCACATACACAAATATATATATATATATATATATATATATATATATATATATATATATATATATCATCGTATTTATATTTTATAACGAGTATAATCCCACCGCTTTAAGAAATCCCTTCTCATACGTATCACTGCACGCCCCTGTCACGTGATCTGGCGCAATCACCTCGGGTGCCGTTGCCGGAGCCGGTCGCTCCAGGGTTTGGTTGATGGCCCTCGAGGACGGTAGCGGGTAGACGGTGACGGGAGATGGTTTTGGAGTCTCGGCACAGACGGTGGCGCCCATTGGTGCCCCCCCGGCCCGAGGCTGCTCTCTCCGAGCACTTGAGTAACTGCTCCTCTCTTGTTCGTGTTCTTTTCTTGTGGTATGTAAGCATATGAAATTGGTTATAATTGGTTGGAACTGTTTGGCGACGATTTATTGGGTAACATATTTCAATAATTGCAGTTCAAATCCGTATATTGGCTTGCAATCATGTAAATATCATGACCTTGATATGAAGTTTTGCATTTGGAAACTCTGGAACACAAAACTGTTAAGATTTCACTTTCCTGGAATCACTAACATGAGAACTTGAGATGTAGTTTCGGGCAGTTTGTAGAAGAAAGCAATTTTCACAGATACGCTTCTCTCTGTTTGTTGAATGTTGGAAGCATTTTTCTTATAGCTGAAACTCTTACCTTTGCAAGCTCCAAGAAGGATTTGAAGTGGTATGGTACTGATTAGTATTTAAAAAAGGCTTTATGTAGATTTTATGGTTTGATCCTGTTTGTTAAACGTTTGGCCAATTCCATCCATCATTCTGTGGTTGTAACTTTTGTTAGTCTCTGAAGTTTCAGCAATGTCAGACTGGTTGTAAATTAATTTTGTGGTTTGGACTGGAATTGAACAGTTTCTATTCTAATTGATCACTTCAAGGTTGATTTTATTCATAGGCTAGATGTTCACTATGAAACATGTTTATCTCCTTGGGCATATATGAAATAAAAAAGGTGAAGCTTATAATGTGTGTAAGAGACCCATAGTTGTTGTAGTTAGAAGAGATGAGACTGTTAGTAATAGTGGCATGACTAGAGGTAGAGAGATGAGGCTTTTCTATAAATTATAAGTAAAAAATTTTAATACTCTAAATTTAACTAAGAATGTTGTATGTGAAGATTTCAATGGTGACAAAAGATTCATGTTTCCAACACCATATAACTGGTAGAGTATGACCTGTTATTGTTGTTCTTATGAGGAACAAGACTAAGCAGTCTATTGATGTCCAGTCTTTATGACTGACTTTTCAAAGTTTTGAATGTTGCAATTTCTTTGATGGAGTATTATGATCCATTAACTATTTAATTTCTAAAGCCTCTTCTGAAAAATAAAGAACATGTTTTTTAGATAGGTTGTAGAATGTAGACAACTACTTAAATGAACGCCAACTACTTGTACAACATTTTATCATTGTTTTTCACATTTTGTATGATTTTGGTCCAAAATCATGGAGCTGATGGATATTAATATTCTCGAATGAGTATACTGTTAGTGTTGTATAAACATTTTTATCCAGCTAAGTCTAATACTTCTAATATCTCTTAAAAGTGTTTTCACACTGTTGTGACTTTGGTTAGCGAATATCAAAAGTTTGATTGGCGATCGTTGATGCCCTTAAATGGGTGAATCCATTGAAGCCCTTCTGATGCGGGACCTTATAGTATGTAGCTTTACGGCCCTTATCCCATGAGTCACATCCTGATCATCTAGGTTGTAAAGGAATAATCTTATCGTTGAATCTCAATGGGTTTGGGATAAAACATACTGAAACATATACTTCAAATGATTGGCACAGTACTCTAGTCATGCTATGCAGTCTAAACACATATCTCATATGGCCTGGGGAAGCCATGACACCCCTGCTGCTCTAGCACATAATAATGCCATGTGACTACTTTGCTAGCCTGTGTCCAGGTTGAGCTCAACACATGGTAAAACAATTGAAAATTAATGAGGATTCTAGATTAGCATGGTTTTGATGTGGCTGTCTGTAGTCTTATGTTCAAAATACCAAAGCAGGAAAGTTGGGTGCTGTTGGACAGAAATATACTCATTCATATCAGAAGATATTGCCAAAATTATGTATCAACACTTGCTGATGATACCTTGTGAATTTTTTTAGTAATAATTTTATGTTGATCTTTTATTACTAATAGCTTATGATGGTTATGAAAAAAAAATGGACATCTGGACTAATTATGAGCCCCAGGATGCATGCACTGAGTGCTATCATATCAAGAGGAATAGGAAACTCTGTATGGGGAAACCAAGACAGAAATAGTCAAGGAATCTGATGGAATTAGTGAGGAAAGCTTTTCTAAAGCCAATCAAATTATATCATGCTTAGTTTATAGTTTTTCCTTAAATTCAACTGTGTACACGTTTTTATATAAGTGCGAATCATCAAGGAAAGGTTCTTTAAAGCAAAACAAATATATTCTGTGAATCACTTAGTTTACTCTTTATTCCTTTCAGGTGACCTTTCTATGTGTGTGTGTGTGCGAGAGAGAGAGAGAGAGAGAGAGAGAGAGAGAGAGAGAGAGAGGGAGAGAGAGAGAGTACTCTCTGTGAGGAATAATACATTGCCTTTGATGTGAATGTAATTTAGTAGGCAAACTCTCCATCCCAACTGGCCATGATAATCCATGACTCAGAAAGTAATTGCAAAAGGAATCCCATGTTTCTAGTTCTAGATGTGTGTCTTGTGAATCTTTTGGCAGTCCATTGAGAGGCCTAACTTTCCTCTATTACTTGAACAAAAATGTTATCCTCCAACACAATGCAACTGTCATATTAGTATACTTAAACCTTCTACCTCCTTTGTATTCCCTTATAAGTACCTCCCAACCCTCCATATGCTCTCCTCATCCCTGCAATCTTTCTGTTGCAACAACACATAAGAAGAGCTTCCTTGCACACGATGAGGTCCTTCCTTCTGATAATATTCTTGATGGCTTTAACCACTTCTCTTGCCGCAGCTGATACTCACAAAGGCGAGCAGGATCAGACGACCGCGACCACCTCATTCTCCGACGAAGCTAGTCACATTCTGGGTCGGCACAGATGGAGAGGTTCCTTGTCGTGCAAGGAGCACCGAAACCTGTGCAAACTCCCAAGAAGCCCCGGCCCGACCTGCTGCGGGAAGCTATGCGTGGACCTGAAGACTAACTTGTTCAATTGTGGCCGCTGCGGGGTGCAGTGCAAGTTTGCCGAGGCTTGCTGCAAAGGTAAATGCCTGAATCTATTTCACGACGATGAGAACTGCGGCGGGTGTGGCAAGAAGTGCAGCAAGGGAAGCCATTGCAGATATGGGATGTGCAGCTATGCGTAGAAGCAGGCTGATGAGTATTGGGTTTGATCATTGAACTGTGTTGTTGCTGTTGCTTGTGGCTGAAGCCCTGGTTTAATAATGTTCACCACGTCCTTAGTTGTATTCATTGCAAAGATAAATATCAAGGAACATCTGCAATGTTGTGTCCATGAACAACATTAGTTTGCTCTCAGTGAGAGAACAATGACCAGAAAGATCTGCAATCTTTGTTGTTAACAGAATATGTCTACAACAACAACAACATTCTCTTTTATTATTTGTTTCCAGAGCAAGAATAATGGCAAGAGAGATCAATAATATTGAATTAGAATATGGTAAATGTGTTTGAAAATAGTGAAACTGACCGCAATTGCTATTTCAGGGGTTGGATCCCTCTCTAAATAACTCTTTTACATTATATGTTATTTAAAAACTCACTTGAGCGTTGAAGTGATTGGATCAGGAAACTCTCCCTCACCAACATTGACATTTATATGAAAACCTATCGAAGAATTGGATTTTACCTCAATCCAACCTCAAGGTCACCTCTGGCACTCAATAATTCTCTCGGAAGATTATCTCAAAGTCATTTTAAATACTTTAGTATCCCATCAACCGACTCGTAGGGTTACTACGCAAATTCCTCTGATACCTTTATGCCTTCGGGTCTAGATCAAACCAAGGTGAATCATAATCAACGATGCTCTCCTCACAATAGATCTAGTGTCTTCTCTATATAATAACTCTTCTTCGTCTGTCTATGCATTTATATTATTCTATAAGATTATGATTTGTAAATTTTTATATTAATTTTGAAATTTTATATTTTTAAAAATATTATATTACGTATAATTTTGAATTGTAGGCTCCCACCAATTGAATTTCAATTATGCTTATGATATATAATTAAAATATTTCTAATGATACATACGATTTTAAAGTATTTTATAATTTTTACATATTATTAATCAATGATACAGTCAAACCAATTTCCCTATCAATCAGATCAGTGATCGACGATCGGAGACTCCATCCGATTGCTTTCGTCACATCGTCATTGTTACCACAGCAATGTTGGGCTCACCCAACATTCCATCCAAAACTGCGGGCCCCACAGAGCTTTGCTCGCTGATTCGTGGGGCGGCCGGAAAGCAGCCGCACCCTTATTATATATCGGCGACGCCCACTTGTTGTCACTGTGCGGTCTCTTCCTTCCTCCCATCACTCTACTCGATTATAATCCGCGGCCGAAAGGTCTCTTCTTCCCCCTGGAAGATGGCTCTGGCCACCGCTTTCCTCTCCTCCCACTCTCTCTCCGCTCCCGCTCTTCGCCAATCTAGGGTTCTCGCGGTCGATTTCCTCCACCCTCGCTTCATTCGCCACGAGACCGCCCGGTTCTCGCCGCTTTTCCATGGATCCTTCGTCTCCGTCGGCGGATTCCTCGGGACGATGCGCGGGTGAGCTCCGATCCGCTGCTATTGATTTTTGTTCTCTCACCAGTAGGTTGTTCTTGGGGCCGTCAGGATCGTGCTTCTTGTCGTTTCTGGTTTGATTTAGGATTCGTCTGATTTCGCGAGCATAATCTTTGGTGTGAAATGGTCACGGTGGTTCTTGATGCGGATTATTATGATCCCTTTGTTAGTCTACCATGTAGAAGTGTATGGTGTCTCTAGATGTCTGTTTTTGGTTTCTCATAGGAGGTTTAATCTGAATGTGAGTTACTGAATCGTTGATAGATATTGTGTTGTTACTGATTGGTCAACTGGTAGAATAATTGGGTTGCTCTGAATTGTTGGGATGCTTGATCTTTGTTGTTCGTTAGATGATTTGAGTCAATTCCTCGGTTCAGGTTTCGTTGGCTAGTTCCGGTATTCTTGTAAAAATGTTTTATGAGACGACTGATTGATGCCTTGTCGTTTCTGGTTCGATTTAGGAGTCTTCTGATTCCTCGCGCATTATCTGTGGATTGAAATAATTGCAGTGGTTCTTGATGCGGATTTTTCTTGAATATTCTGATTCCTTTGTCATTATACCATGTAGAATTGAATGTGATCTCCAGATGTTTGTTTTTGTTATAATCTGGTCGAGTCACTGAATTGTTGATAGAGATTTTGTTGTCACTGGTTGGTCAGCTGGTAGAATTATTGGATTGCTCTAACTTGTTGGAATGCTTGATTTGATGTTGTTTCTGAGATGGTTTGAGTCAATTCCTCGATTCCGGTTTCATTTGCTAGTTCTGGTATTCTTGTAATAATGTTTTCTGAAACAACTAATTGAGGCCTTCGGTACTCAACAAGTTAATTTTCTTCCTATATATTTATTAATGCAAACTGATCCCATGGTCAATCATCATTTTTGATGAGAAGAGTATAATAACAATAACAAAACCGTAAGTCCCAACTACTTGGGGACATTAATAATGTGGCCCAACAAGTTTGGTAAGTCCCAACTTTTGACGAGAAGAGTGCACATTAATAATATGATAATGATTTTCCTTTTGATTTCCTGAGATCATGAACCAAATCTGGAAGGTGGGAGCTCTGTGGCATGAAATGGTACTAAAGTCAATGTGCTTTATAGTTTAATGCCTTAAAAGTAAAGGCGTATGGGATCAGAACACTTCAACCAGTATTGGAAGAAGAACCTTCAAATGCCAATATGGACTCTACTAGTTTCAGTTTTTTTGTTTACTTTATGTTATTGTAAATATGATAAATATACCTACTGAGGTTTAATATTTTTTTGTTATTTCTCCATTGAGAGCTTGTATAAATTGGAAACATAATTTTAAGTGACATATTCTTTTGAATCACACTTTATATAAATGTTGTTCTCTTTCTTTACTCTTTTTAGAGGGTTTCAGAGGGATTTGGGGGCCAGGGGGTGCAACACAATTTTCATTTTCCTTGTTTATTCTTCGTTCTCTACTGTGAGCATTTCGGTTAAGGTACATATCCAATTACTGGCATCTGACGATCTCAAAGACCATCTATTTTAACTTTATGATGTAGGAATTGCCCTCAGACTTCTATCAATTCAGCTGATATGCTGGGATCTTCGTCAAGGGTACGTCATAAAATCTTCCTGTGTACTCCAGTTATTTTTTTATAAATATGCCTTTACTATGAGGAGCTGAAGAGTTGTATTAGCAAATAATCTTGTACCAACTGTAAGGGACAATGTGTTATTTAATTGTTATTTCAAAAGTCGTTTACTATAGGGAAGGTATAACTTCAACTGATTAAACTGAGCTTTTACTTATATCTGAAAGTAAACACAAAATCCAAGGTGGTGTAATGCTAGACAACTTAGATGACTTATAAACCAACATATTTGGTAGTTGGTACAATTTGTTAGATTGATTTATCATTATTCTACTTGTATTTAGAGCAGTGCTTGTTCTTGTATCCCCTGAAATTTGAAATGATTTTTTCGGAAACATGCATTAGTTGACTGATAAAAGTATTTATTGTAGATGACTTCTGGATGCTCTTTTTAAGTATTTAATTAGAATCTGAGAGGTTCAAATCTTGTACAGATGATATTCATATTGAACTTTGATGTCTTTCTACGATCTCATAAAGTGTTTTCTTGTTCTATGTGTAAGGCATTTGACAGCAGTAGGTCTTGCCTGTTCTTTTTTTGTCTAAACTTCTAATCTGTTTTTAAATAACTGTTTTTTAAGTATTTCTTACTTTTGCTCTTCTGATATTATTACGATCCATGACAGATGTCTGATCAAGAGAAAGATTCAGTGCCAATGCCAATAGTTTTGATAGATCAAGATTCAGATTCCGATGCAACAATTGTGCAACTTAGTTTTGGTGACCGTTTGGGAGCACTAGTGGACACGGTAAAGTCCTTTATCCTATTACCATATTCTAAAGGATTTTTACAAAGATTGGTATATATCTGCTTGAAAATTTTACGGCTACATGTAGAGAATGCTTTTATGGATTACTAAATAAATTAACATCACTCAAGGTTTTCAAATTTTGGTACCAGCCCCATGCTGGTTGATGGTGTGATTAAAACGAGTCTGATCCGTGCCAATGCACCATCAAATGGTACATTGGTATGCGCTGTGGCACTGTGAAAGGCTAGTTTTGGCCAGTTGAAACCATAAAAGAAACCTATTTTGAGGGTTGTGAGAGACAGGGGAAAGGTGAGAAAGAGAGCTACATAACCCGTTTTAAGCTAGGCAAAGAGACCTGCTGAACATTTGAGTTCTTTCTAGGCAAAAGGTTAGTAGGATTGTTGTTAGAGTTGAATTTGATTTGTTCGATTGAGGTCAATTAGTTTATTATTCTGTACTTTTGAAGATCTATTATTTCTTTTCATTTTTGTTTGATGATTTGATTTATGTATATGGATTAATGAGGGCTTTTTGGTTGTTAATCTCATTGTAGGAAATTCTAATTTCAATATTTCTTGCATTGACGTAGATGCGGTCTCTTAAGAATTTGGGACTGGATGTGACAAAAGGAACCGTGACAACTGAGGATTCTGTTGTGAAGACAAAATTTTTCATTATGCGGGCGTGAGTACTTTAATTTCTGTCTGACATTGTTTCAGTGTCTGTCCTTATTGAAGTCACTAGTTTCATTATGCCTTTGTTCCAAATTATTCTACATAAAGAATGGAAGGTGTACTGTATACATTTAGAAACTTCTTGCATGACTTTAAAATAATCTCTTTTGAGTGTACCCATTTTTTATATTTCTATTGTTAGTCTCTTTAAACTTCTTGATTGGAATTGTATTGGACATCTTAGCTGGATTTTATGCCATTATTCTGTCTTTTTTTATCTTTCTTTCTATGGACCAATGTTACACATGCATAACATACTATGGTACTATATATGTCAAATGTTATTGTTCATCCTTTGCCAATGATGTGATGTAACCCTATGGGTTTAGGGTTACTTTAAATTAAAGAAAAGAGCTTTATGAGACAAAATAATAAGATAATTTAGGTCTTCATCTGGAATTTTACAAGCATTTTTTAGGGAACAGAATGCTGGAATTAAAAGAAACCAAAGTTGAATGATCTTCGACTAAAACTGATGATGTGTGTTGATAACATATGATGCAGTTACACTAAAAATCCAAGAAATCAGCAGCAAGCAAAGGACAGAGATGGAATATGCAGTAAGGAGAAGAGAGTAAGAGAAGAGATCATAGGAGATGAAAAACAGAAGTTTCACCAGAGAGCCAGTGAGAGAACAAGCTGACAATATTTTGTTCCTTTTTCAAAACTAGAGTTCACATGACTCAAAACTCGTATTTACATGTATCTTATTTAATCACTGAGCAAAAGAGGTAGTAAAGGAAAGAGAAAGAAGAAGAGGCATTGAAGAAGAGTTTTGTTGGTGTAATGGCTCTCCCATTTACCTCAAAAGAGCTGAATGTTTATCCTCTTTTCCCATCTCTTTCATTTGGATGAATACCTCACAATGGGCACACTGCTTCAGTGATGATGCAGTGTATCGCTCAAGGTAAGTGCCACTTAAGATATCTTACTGAAGCTTAACTGTGTTAAATATTTTAATTTAGCGATACCTCATTTGAACTCGTTAAACTCCAAGTAATACAAGGAAAACAAAAAACAAAAAGCAATTGAGTTTTAAATTGAAATGAGGGCTCTCAACTCAATCTCATGACCGACCAAAATTCAGTTGCTCCCTAGTCCTTACCAAAGACTTGTGTGGTCCGTGCCATCTACAAGCATCATATGCTGAATCTAGGTTCACAAAACCAACTACTGTTTTGGTTTCTAGTGTATATCTTGCAAGCTTGGGAGCTTCGTATATTTGTGCATATATAAACTTTCTTGTATATGCATCACGAATAACAAAAACCACTGGTAAATGTTTTGCACATCTGGTAGATTAGAATAAAAAAATCACGCTTGTCTATATGCACTATTCTATCTTGAAAAGAATATTCTTAATGTTAATTATAGCATTGAACAAGCTTCATGTGCTATTAACTGGATCTAATAGTAGCTTCAATTAACTTTTCAGGGGGCGGAAGGTTGAGGATCCAGCTATGCTAGAAAAGATTCGCCTTTCCATCATCGACAATCTTTTGAAGTATCATCCTGTGTGTAACTACTTAGCTTGCTTAATTTTAGATGGTCTATTTGTTTTATTCTTTTAATTAATTGTCTCTTTAAAAGGAATCGAGTGAAAGGCTGGCAATGGGTGAAGTTTTTGGAGTCAAACCCCCAGAGAAAAAGGTATATAGTCTGATGTTTTTTGGTTGAAACTATCTAACCAAGCTATTATTAGAAAATGCTATTGTTTTTGTCTTTTGTGCTCTCATGTTAAGTGGCCAGATTTCTTTTTTGTAAGTTTGTCCATCAGTAGGCATTGATAAAGAGGTAATATGTCAAAAAAAATCTAAAAACGTAAGTGGTAAATTTTTCTTGAGAGCTGTAATCATTGCACGAGGTTTCTGGCTTTCTGCCAATACGAGGTATAGGGGGATTAACATATAGTCTTACCTATAAACATAGAGAGAGTGTTTCCATGGCTCAAACCCTAATTTCTCAGGTTGCAACCTTACCATCGTACCAAGACTCTCCCCAGCTCGTAGGAAATTTCTTTACTTGAACTAAATGATGGAATTTAGGAAAGTGATAATACAATGCCTTTTAAGAGTGGATTGGAAAAAGGAGTTTGGGACTTGGATTTGTTGGATTGCCAAGGCTACGGAATGGATGGTTTGAGATGTATATAATATTAGATGCATAATGGATGAAGCAACAAGTACTTGTTAATGATACAGAAATAAAGATGGATGTTTTTTTCAAAAATAATTTAATAAGCATTCTGTAGATAACTTCCAATGCAGTTAATTTTAATTAATTACAAATTTTGAAATAGTAGACTTGTCCATAAAAAGTAAGTTGATGAGTTAAAGAAGCTTTTCTGCACAGTTTGCTATATAAATTGATTTTGTAATGGTATATCCAATCCATGCTGGTATAGTGGAAATCCATATTGGTATAGTGGAAACCCATATTGGTATGGTGGAACATGGATGCAATATTGATTGATTTAGGAAATCACTTGGAATTATATGAAGTTGATGTAACTAAATTGGAGTAGGCCAATGTTGGCCAATTCTAACGAAGTTGATCGCCTCAAAAGAAGAAAAAGTAAATTGAAGGGACGAGTGGGGTAATGAGAAAACCAAGATATTGGAAAGAGAAAAATGGATCCTGCGGCTATGGTTATGAATGATAGAAGAGCTATTCACTCTAACAATTCAATTTCTAATGTTATCTTTATCACAATGTTTGCCATCTGCAGTTAATAGGGAAAAGAATTATTTGAGAGAAGAAAGAAGATGATGGGGAGTAAGCTGTAAGTTTTTAAAGAAAGCAGGGATGCTTTCACAAATTAAGGAGAATTCATGAGATTTGGAATTTCTCTGATTACTGTTTGTGTTCTCTTCAAATAAATTACTGTTCATGTACTCTTCAAATAAAGTATTCTATTTTTCTAAAGTTACAAATTTGCACTACCTTACACTTCACCTATACGGTTATAAGAGACTATTATGGCCCACATTAAGGTTTATCGCCATCATCAGAGCTATAGGTGGATAAATTCTGAGTATTTTGTATGATAAATATTTAATGGTTATTTTCTAAAAGTAATATCTTACTATTGTCTAACTATTATTCATTTTAATAAAGATATCATAGTTATTTAATGAATTAATTTACATTTTAACATTGCCATCTTTCATATAATTTTTATCATTTATATTAAGGAATCATATCGTTTAAAGTTAGATATTTAATAACACATGAAAATAAGAGAAATTTTTATCATGTTTTATAAATTTCATGTTCATAAAATTTATTTTATAGTTTTCTAATGTTCTGCTTTTTATGGTTTATTTTACTTTTTATTAATTTTTCAATAGATCTGGCCCAACTAATTCTTTGACACCAGTTTTCTAACTGAACCTAATCCTGATACTTGTCTGACTAACTATGCTTTGAAGATGAAAATAGGTATGAGTTGGGCTTGAAAGAATGACTATCAAGTTTTGAGAGAATTCAGGAGACAATGATATTTAACAAAAATTTGAACCCTAAAAAATGTTCTCTAAAAGTAGACCAGTCATTTTGATCCGAGGGAGATGGTCAAAGATGCTATTATTGCAGAGATAACTAAGCTAATGATACATAGGAAAGAATTGTCGAAGGAAAGATAGGATATAGTTTTATGAGTTTAGTCTGATGCTTTTAAGACCAACTAGATGTTATTTATTCACGAAGTTAATGGAGAAATATAGAGAGGAAAAAAATATTTGCATATGGTTTTGAGTGACTTAAAGAAGCATATGATTTAGTTACACAATATTTATAAGGTGTGTTTTAGAAAAGAGCGTTTGGAATTTATATTGAAGTAAGAAAAATGTGTGTAACAAACTTGTGTTGTTGTTGACATGGAGGGATGATTTACTATCCCTATCTAGGGTAGACTTTCATAGTGCGCATTGTTTGCTAATGATATTGTTGTGATTGAGGAGAATATATCTGGTTCTTGTAGATTCTCATATTTTCATATAAGTTCTCTCTTGTTAGTTAATCACAATTTTTTTATAAATAAAATGTGAATTTTGACGCCTTTTATATTCTGGTTGATTATTTATTGTGTAAACAATTTTTTTGTTTATGTTGTTTTTTACATCTTTTCTTTGTGTTGCTTTTAAATACCCTTAATGTTACAGATATGATGATTCATAGATTTTAGTTATGTTTTTTAGTCATTTTAATTTTTTCAAAATAGTCAACCAAAAAATACAATTTTGGTTACCGAGCCCATACCTGGTTGGACTGTTGTGGGTCTGATATGTGTTAGCATACTGACAATACCCAAAGAGGGAAGGGTGGAGAAGGAGAAGCAGGAGAGGAGAAAAGGAGGAGGCTGAAAAGAAGAGGAGGGGAGGAGGAGGATGATGAGGAGAAAAGTATCTGACAGAAGGTGACACATGCAGTGCTGGTTGCATAGGAATGAACAAGCATCAAGAGTGATACCCACTAAAGTACTTGACACATGGCATGCATGGTAGCACTTGTTTGGCATGAGCAGGGTGCTGCACACTGCTTGTGTCAAGGAATGAAGTCCTTGTCCTATACGAGGATCTGATGCTTGTTTTTTCAGACTTGAGAAGTAGTTATTCAAATTCAGATGGTCTTGTGGTCATGCATGCTTTCCAAAATGGGTTACTAAATCTTTGATTTCTTAATCAACAGCTAGATATTGACGTTGCCACACAGGTATTTCTGCAAGATGATGGACCAAAGAGAAGGTAAGTTATTTCATCTTAGCTATTTTCCCTTTATTTGAGGTCAGCATGTTATGCTGATGCTTTTCAGTTTTACTTTTTGATTGTTTGGCAATGAACTGAATACATAGAATAATCAATTATACATTATGTTTTATGGAATTTAGATGTCTCAGGCTCTTAGCAGTGGTCTCAAGGCATTGATGTATGTATGTATGTATGTATGTGTGTGTGTGTGTATATATATATATATATATATATATATAGTTTAAAACGTGGCATTACTTATATGTGATGATTCTAATTTTGGTTTGTGTTGTCATCATTTCGTTTTAAACTTTGGTTTACAAATGTATTGGCGTTTCACATTCAGTCACATGAATTATAATATCATAGAATGTAGATACTTTGTTTGCTAAAAGAAACAGGTAGCAATTGTAAGACATCTGCATCTTCTGGTTATAATGAAGTCTCTGGAGAAAAAAATATGCTTCCTAGTGTGGACATTTAAATTATATTTAAGATAATGGCTCTTCTATGTCAGTTTAATCCTTGTGATTAATTGGCATAACTCGATCGGGAACAACATCTTTCTTATTCTGTATTGCGTTAGCAAATGGCTACATCCTGTTACAAGATTTGCTGTTTGTCCTTTCTACACTCGAGGATTCTCTTTTGCCTTCAGGGTGTTACATTTGTTTCATTGCTATTTGCAAATTAATAATAAAACTTGATGTGCTTTTATTTCATTATTTGCTCTTGTTCTTTTGAATAATAGTCTTATTATATTATTAGGAATTTCAAGAATTATCTATGAACTCCAACTGAACATTTTATCTTCCAGCTTGCTCTACATTGAGACTGCTGATCGACGAGGACTACTCTTGGAGATCATCAAGATCATAACAGACATCAATATAGACGTGGAGTCGGCAGAGATTGACACTGAGGTCTCTTTCTCATCCCGCACCCAAGGAAAATAAGAATAAAGAACAAGAGTGAAACTTATATTTGTGTTATCTTACAGGGCTTAGTAGCGAAGGATATGTTTCATGTAAGCTACAGAGGTGCTGCATTGAACAGTTCACTGTCACAGGTAAAATTCATTTTATAGTAGTTATTCTTCAATGACTAAATATATGGGGTCTGGAGCCATTTGCTGTTTGGCATGTCTGGAGTAGCCAACAAAGGGCCATGGTTCAAACTGTATTAACGCAAAATAATTATTTAGTGTTGAACTTATTTTTCAGAAGGCTAGACACTTGCATTCTTATTTTCCGAGGGAACCAGACACGCTGGAATACTATACATGCCTTGTTTTGTAGGTTGATGAGTCGGAGGTGTCACGCTAGTTAACGAGGTTAAATGTGCTTGCAGGTATTGACCAACTGTTTGCGATACTACCTCCGCAGGCCTGAAACAGACGAGGAAAGCTATTGATGGCCCTAATCGGAAGCATTGCAGGGCCAAGAATTGATGCAGGATTTTGTTTCATTGTTGCGTGAAACTCATTTTCTGCAGTTAAACAGCCCCACGAGGCTCTGCTGTCGTATTCTGTCAAAACTTGTGTACATGAACTATTATAATGTCTGATATGTCTGTCCACTGCCTAAATCCTGCGAGGGTGGTTCATTATAAATTATTTTCTCCAACTGTTAATTTTAATGCCTTTATCTGCAATATCTTCATAATGCCACACAGGTCCGTCGAAACGCAGGTACCAGTTTTTGCGGTTTCTTTGTCTAATATGTCCAATAGTGCTATTAAATTTGAAAGCTTTAGCTGCAGTTTCTTCATAATCTCTTTTCTTTCTGTCTAATATGTCCAATAGTGCTATTAAATTTAAAAGATTTAGCTGCAATTTCTTCATAATCTCTTTTTTTCTTTTCCCCGAAACTTTTTCCCTATCGTCTGTTGCTAGTCTGGTTTGGACATTTCTGTACATTTTCTCACCTTTTTCTTTACCATTTTCTGTATGATACCGATATGCCTATGAGGTCGGTAAACATTATGTCAATAGTACTGCCAAGAAATTGGATGCTGCCAATGTAAGAAACCTTCTCTGGTCTTTTCTGAAATGTTTTATAACACATACAAAAATAGCTTTGCATGTAACATGGTAGTTGCATTTATACATACAAAAATGGCCATCACACCATTTGGGCATTTTTTTCTCTGTATTCGATTAGTACTACTCTACACTATGATGTGAGATGTTTAAGGTGTCAAATGAAACAAATACATCCAAACCAAGTTGCATCATTTTATTGTCCTGTTGTGTCATGTCGAGGGACAATGACAGGTTTTAGGGGTCGGCTTCCATGTTTTAGCAGCTTGCACTGTTCCTGCATGCGCGACCTCCAAAGCTTGTGTTGTTGATCTCTAGGATCTTTGTGGTTCTATTCGATGCGCTTGCCGCCTGCATCAATATTTTAGGACATTATATCAGGAAAAAGACATTATTAACTTATATATATATATTAATGATAAAAAATGCATAAATCAAGTTTTATTGAAATTAAGAATTTTTTTTGAATTGAGTGTAATTAAGTAAATTTTTATATAATAAATAGAATATAATTCTAAAATGATTAATGTTGTCAGATCTGTCGTCGTGCGGTGATCTTTTATTAAAAACATCACCTACATCTTCGTACCTTTGCGAACCCCACCAAATTCTCCCATGAGGGCAATGAATGTCGTCGTTGCCTATTAAAAAAAATATTATAAGATAAAACTTTGAGAAATAAAAAAAAAACTATTAACATCTCACAAATACTTAAACAATGCTATCATAAAATAACATTAGCAATTGAGTACTTATAATATAATATTCAATCCAAATATAATTTAAAAAAATTATAAAACATCAAAACGCATTCAAACCTCCAAAACACATCTCAAAACTTTGGCCAGAAGTGTAATACACATTGGCGGCGTTAATCTTTGATCCAAGCGGATCATCTCATCTTAATTGAAAAACGGCAATCTTCGTAGGAAAAAAATTGTTTTAATTTGTTGTTTTAGAAAAATAAATGCAACCTGTATGTGCCATTTACGCATTTAACTGCAGACAGTGGCCATGCGTGATGACACAGTGCACTCTTGATTGTAATATCATGTCCCATGGAAAAAGCATATCATTCAACAATGGTATTAAAACATGCATATAACATCAACAATTTTGTTCTAATCTGATTGCAGTATGCATATCCTTTTAGCTCGGTTTGACATTCTCCTACGATTCCCAAGCAGGTCTTTGCTCTTAAGCAGATTAAGAGAGAGGTCATGTCCATCCCTTCCAGCAACCATTGTAATTGGACTACAAGCAGGAGGACTTTTATCAAAGAGGCCTTTGACCAATCTTAGCCAAATGCTCTACGAAGAAACAAAAGGACAAGAAACCATTGTAATTGGACTACAAGCTAATTAACGTATTTCTTGATGCAGAGAAATCGTGCCCACACTTGTAGGACGGGGTTTCACACACTAACTACAACCTACAGCAGATGCCGCAGATGTAACGGAAAATTCTTCCCTGATATGTAGGGGACACTTTTGGGGCCTTGATCGAACCTCCACATACAGTGGGGAAAGAAACGACTTACTACAATTAAAATCAATAACAAATGTGGTTTGGCATGTTTGCAGAAGAGTAAAAACGCTCAATTACCATAATAAAATGGGAGGTCTTCTTCTGAAGGCAAAAAATCTCTGGCTTACAAGAAAAACCTCCTGCGACTCGTGTCCATCTCCGGCTGGAATCAAATGAAACGCATGGTAAATTTGATGGAAAAAGCAAATCCCAGAACATGGTAAATTCTATACCAAGATCACCAAAGAGTACCTTGTGGACCCACTCATACTCTCCACCCTTTGAATCAAATGTTCCATGTTGCAGGTTCCTCAATTTAAGTGTAAAGCGAGGGCCACACTCCTGCATTTTCAAAAAGAATAAAATGTGAACAAAATGTCATGGCAAATACATGACAAAATACCATGTCAGATTTGTCAAATCAAATAATCCGTCTCCCAGGTCACAATTCAACAGCTGTTGAGTGTGGTCAGATAACTAAGCAGTAAAGTTTACAGGAATACTCCAGGTACAGAGAAATTGTGTTGCTAGTGTAACAAAAAGGAGAATAAAGATCAGACCATAACCTAAAACAGTCTTCAAACAATTAAAAATTGGGTGAGAAAGCATCATGGTGTGTGTCTGGTCCAAGTAATAAATATTGTATAGCATATCATCAAATGACAAAGTGCGGCACTCATGTTAAACAGTACCTGAAGCCGTACAATCACTTTCTCTTGAGTTATATTCTTGCTCTTGGCAGCCTTGTCCTTGGAGTCATCTTTTTTCTCTTTGGCTTCAAATATATACCTAATAATTGCAGAGAAAATGAGACATAATTCCAGATGGCATAAATAAATGACACTTGGGAAACAGGCACAGATGCATGATATACAATACTAGGATCAAGAATTGGATAATTTACACATTAATAGGCAATAGCATACATATCAAAGTGAATCAGATGTAGGTAATGTAATTAAAATAAAGATTCCTGGAATTAGAGCCAAGGGTTTTCGTACAAGTCTACCCAAACAAAAGAAGAAACACTAAGTATATGTTGAGATCAGTTAACATTAAGTATGTGCCTGTGTAAAGAACCTTAAAAAACATAATGGAAAAAATAGAAGAGAATCTAAACTTTTAAAAGACTATTTAGCATTCCTCCTTGATGTTCATTTGACTAGTAGAATTCACATCGCACAGCTGAACAAACTAGAGACAAAATTCAACAGGAGGGAGGATCTCCCATCCAAGAAGAACATTCATCATAAGATGAAGCCCTTATCTTCTCCAATATTAGAAGTGTTTCATCCTACTTCGGAGCCATCTTTACACAATGTTATACAATTTGTTACATCCATAATTCCATCAGCAATTTCAACATCTACATTATTTATTTCAGTTTCTATGAAATTTGGGAAAACCACAATGGTTACTACTTTTTTCTTTGTTTTCAGGATCATTTTTATAGTCAGTTTCTAGATATTACTGATTAGAGCATATACATCATAATTCAGTGATACTTCTGACCACTAGAACTCTGTTTAGCTTCCCACAGGAAGCTTTACAGAAATCTCAGTTTTCATATTGTTCGGAAAAAGTAGTTTTCATTACGATAAATAATTAGTCGGCGATATATATCACAACAGGTGTTCCAGCAATAGATCTAACAGTTGTTGGAGCCACATTGGAATCAGACTCGAGATCTAACAGCTCTTAATTTTAAAGATGACAAACAGCTTTCCTCAAATAGCTCTTAATTTTAAAGATGACAAACAGCTTTCCTCAAATAGCACAGATATTTCAAAGACATACCGATATTTAATACCCATCTAAGAGACCAGCCACAGACATCCGGACCAATATTCTCCACTGTTCCCAACTCAATCTAGGTGACCATCTCTGGTTTCCTAAACATGTTCATGTTTTCCTCGACCAACACCTTGAACAATAGTAGCTCAAATTAATTCTTAAGCTAGAACCAAATGACCTTTAACAGTCCAAGACCTCTAAATAGGCCCATTATTTCACTCTACCAGCACAAAGAATACACTAGACAATAAGAACCTGAGCAAAAATTGCAAAGGACATTTAAACAAAGTATGTCTAGAGGCACTTGAAGAAATTCAAACAGTTACTAAGAATATATTGCCAGTGTTCAAAGCAAGTCGTTGAAAGTAAAAAAAGGTTCAATGATGAGACATAGATAGAAGAGCTACTATTGATATGGCTTGAGAAAACTTCCAGGTTTTGCATAAGATCCTCAACATATTTTGCAATAACAAATATAAGTAGTCAACAAAATAGATATACCTGTGATGTCTAAAAAAAATGAAGTCTCGCTGGTTATGGAATGTTACAACTCGACGACCACGAAAGTTGGGGTCTTGAGGGAATAGTGATTGTATCATCCTAAAAAGAGACAAATTCAAATAATCAATAGAGGTAGAAGAAATATAAGTTTGATAAAGAAGGAAAAACACAAGAAGAGGAAAACAAATCCTTATACTATAAAAGGAGAAATGAGAGTATCATTTGACATCTTGAATTAAGTAAAACTTTAACCTTCCAACACGATGACCAAGACGTGTGGTGAAGTTGTTCAGTACTAACTCCGGCTTATGGTCTGTAGGATTTCCATGATTCTGGTTGCCAAAATAAACCCATAGTTAAAGGGATGATGTGTATGATGTATATCTAACTAAAAACCAATATTTTTGAGACAGTTTAAGGATCTCCAAGGGGATCAAAGGCACCATACTAGATCTAGTTTGGATTACTATTTATTAAGTTTATTAATGAATTTTTTATTATTGCTTTATTCCAAAGGATCTTAAGCTTTTTTTAATGCATTTTTCAATTTTTTGAACTACTATGCAGCTGGGATATTATGATACAAGTAATGCTTATCAGGTTCAGAAGCTAAGATTTTGTGTGAAACTATAAGGATGACGTTGTGGTTTATTTATCGTCTCCAAGACAGGTAATCATACAATATCGTAAACTTCAGTAATTATTTAAGAAATAAAAAACTTAAATGATCTGTGAGTACTTGACAACATTGTACTCTATAAGTATAATAATCCAGGATGCATTTCTAAGATGTCCCCATGTTTCAAAAGCGCAAGTGAAAATTTGAGTTGATATTGCCAGTGAAATTAACCATGCCAACTCATACATACTATAGTTACTAAATGAATGTATGGAAGCAAGAAGAGAAACTCCAAAGTATGATGGAACTCAGCTATTTTTCATGCATTTTTCAAGTGCAAGTGAATGTACCTTAATATCCTTCCGCAAGACTAATTTAGATAGTTTGAAATGTGCCGTAGGTCCATCAGGCAAGTTTATGATCAACAGAGCATCTAAAAAAACAGGTATTTAAAGACAGAATTACAGATGTAAAAACAAACAACAATCAATGACAAAACAAGAGTCACTATCTCCCCTGTTGCTTCTAACCTGGTTCCCTTCGATTTGAATGAACCACTACAACTGAAGTGAAGTCTTTGTTCTTTGCATATTCAACAATCTGCAATAAGAGAAACAATCATCATAATAAAGGCTCAGCAAAATAAGAAATTAGAATTTTGGTTCATCACAAATGCTTCACCTTCTTCAGTTCATAGGTTCCTCTCTTATGGTAATGAGCATTTGGAATCACAGACAATAACTCTTGAATGAAGGCAGGACCTCTCTGCATGCATTTTCAAAAAAGTAAGAATTCAGTGGTGGCCTTAGTTCCTAGTAAATATGGATTCCACGAATCCTAAAAAATATTTAAAGATAGGGCAAGAAGGACACACAAATAAACAACGAAAGAAAAGGTAAAAGTGATGGAAAGACGAACACTAAAAACATACTGTGGAATTGAAACGATTTGTGGTGATTAATATCTTTGGCGTCACTTCTTGTTTCAGGACTTCGTTAAATTCATCGGCATCATTCCCTGCAAATAACTGGACTAGCCATTATCAGGAATAACTGACCAACATCTAGTAGAAAGCAAGAGAAGAAAACAACAACTGAACAGCACGCTCACCTCTTCATCATCAGGTCGACAGACCGTCTCATCGACCTCCCTGGTGTTCTCGATTGTCCGCGTCACCTTCTTCTCTGGAGGCTATGCATCAAGAAACAAGATTCATAACCCGAAAAGCGAAAGACAAGCAAAAGGTGGAGATCAAGTTATGCCAAGATTACCCATATGTAGCTTCAGTTATAAAGGCGATCTGTGGATAAGTAGCTTCAGTTATGCCAAGATTACCCATAAGAGAGAGAGAGGGCAGAAAATGAGGGATGCAATGTATCAGCAACTTTAGAATTTGAATTGGAAATTATGTCGATCAAATCAAAATAACCGAAATGTTATAAATCCTAACTCAATTAGGTTTAAGGTTGTCACTGTATGTGATGGGCCCTAATTTTGATTCATACCCATCTGATTCAGGGCCAAACCAGTCCTTGGTCAGGATATGGTTCATCAATAGGTATAACCATAAACATCCCATGAGGCTGATATATGATAATCATTTGACTGGAACTCAAAATCTTGTACCTTCTAGAACATCAATATCGTAGCCTAGCGATTAAACATGACAATAAATAATCTCATCAAATAAAAACATTTTAAGCTAGATGATAATTTGAGATTTCAGCATAGCTTAAAAGTAAAACCACCAACACCGGGACCTATTTGATCTAGTTGGAGTTGGAATTTTTGCTATGTTAACGAGGAGCATGAAAGAGTCCGGCCCATTTGCTTCTTAGAATCCCACTAGCAGACGAGAAACATTGACTTGAAGCTTTAACATTATCCATAGTAATTGATTATTTATCATGTTATACTCATCTTCCAAGCATACATTCCATCAAAGAATATTAGCACCAGTTGGGGAGTGTTGAACAAAATTGACAAGGCAACGGATTCATGGACTCATGAAAAAAGAATATTAATTATAAATAAGCGAAAGCCAAAACGAAGCATCATAAAATTAAGTTACAAACCATATAAACACATCAACCTCCAAGAGAGAAGTACAAGTATTAGACAGTAAAAGATGAAGCCCTTAGGTGTCACCACAAAAGCTAAACCAGAAATTAACAACTTGCTGGCTTCATATGGAGAACAAGAAACGAACCTTTCACTTATAGAAGCAAAAAGCTGCGGATCTCGACATCAAAAAATATGTTTAAAAGCATATCATAACTAAAAACGTAAATTTTCATCATATTAACCAAAGCAACTGAAAACCACCAAAAAAATTTTGCCAACGACTAAGCCTCAGTCGACGAACACATTACTTTCCCAACGACAACCGAAAATGAACTGACAGATCCCACAAAAGGACTACCTCTCCGCGATCAAACGACGAAGGAGCAAGAATGGATCAAATCAATCCGATGAGAAACCAAGAAAGGAAAGGAAGGGTGATCAAAGAAACAAGAAACAAGATTCATAACGCGAAAAGCAAAGCGAAAGCCAAGCAAAAGGTGGAGATCAAAGGGGGAAAGAACGTGCCTCCTCGCCGAGGTCGAGGGCTCGCTTGATGGCGGCCTCTCGTGCCTTGGCCTGCTTCTGCTTCTGGATCTTCTTCTCGCGCTTGAGCTTGGCATGGACGACACTCCTCTTCTCCTTGTTCTTGATCATCGAGGGAAGCATCGTCCCCTTCTTCGTCTTCTTCTTATCCCGTGTTTCCTGCTCGTCCACGTCGCTCCCTTCCGCCTTCTTCCTCTTCCCCCCGCCGCCGCCCATCCTTGTACTTCAAAGGAGAAGAATCGAAGGCGACGTGTGCGCCGCGGCAGGGAAGAGGACCGGAAGAGGAGGAGGGGGTTTAGGGTTTTTTTCCTGACCAGATCCGGTCGAACCAAAATTTGACAGATTTTTGTTGGTTGAGATCGTATCGCACCCCCGCTACCAACGGTGTCATTCATCGAAGCCACCATATATCAAATCGGGGTTTTCGTCGAGGCTAACATATATAGGATTGAATGATATTACGATTCAAAAGCATATATTTTTTAGGGCAAACTCATTATATATATTTAGAGAAAGAGGTTTGAATGAACATATAGTTATAAAATATTTTAATATTTATTCAAAAGTGAATATATATATATATATATATATATATATATATATATATATATATTATTTAGTAAGTAAATAAATAAAATCAATATATATATATAATAAATAAATGATATAATCATATAAACGAATGTAAAATGATATTCGAGAATAATAAATAAAATTTCATGAATAAATAAAATCATACAAGAGAAAATTAGGATTGGGGTTTTTATTTATATATTTCGTTATTTTTGAAAAAAAATTTATAAGATAAATATATTAACATCTCACAGATACTTAAACAATACTATCCTAAAATAACATTAGCGATTGAGTATTTATAATATAATATTCAATCCAAATATAATTTTAAAAAATTTATAAAACACATCTCCAATATATATTGCCACACACATCCTAATTCGACGAAGCATATGATTGTTGACATAAACAAAATTAAAATCGTAAAAGAAATCGAAACGAAATCAAAGCCGCAGTGACAGACTCGAATCGTCAACTACATAATCACATAAGGATGCATTATTGTGTCTGTCTGTCGGCCATGTCGAACGGATGTGACCACCATATGATGGCAAGCGTGAGTCGATCGAAGAAGATGAAATAGTAGCAGCAAATAAAAGACCCTCCTCCGCCTATTACTGTAGTTGTCGATCGAAATAGATGCAAGTAGTCGTCGTCAATGGAAGCCCACACGTCCCCACGACCTAATGGTGGAAGACAGCCACAACTCCCGTTTCATTAAATGACATCTATGGGAAGATCGAAAGATGTTCTTATCGCATTAAATATTTTTATTACATTAAATAACATTAACTTTAGAATCGAATTAGATCAATGATTTGACGATTTGATTTCAAATCGAACCGGAGTGAGTTTTAATACTTCAAATTTGAAGTATACTGACTTAAATTTGAATCTCTGTGTAATTTTTTTTTTCTTTTTTTATCAATTAAAAAAATGAATGATTTCGAAAAAAAAAAAAAATCATTAAAGACTGATTCGATTTCGATTGGGGCCGCGCGGTGAGAGCTAACAGCTCCGAGGGTGTTAAACATGGAACACGTGAGGAATGGCAGCCACACCCAACTCCACCAGTGGTTGGATTGCTTCGCACGCTACCGACGTGGCGCAACCAGCGTCGTGTGTTGGCTATCCGACTCAAACGACCTGATGGCATGTATGGACGCCACCCATGCCATGCTTGGCGTCGGTGAAGCGATGTAGAGATGTCAGACACCTCGGTGGGTCCCACTCCTATGCCCACATCGACTTCTGGGCTTAATCTCTTCCGCCATTTAACGGTCTGCTTCTGCTTATATCGATGGTTTACCAGTGAACACTAATAATGCATTCAGCACAGAGAGAGAGAGAGAGAGAGAGAGAGAGAGAGAGAGAGAGAGAGGGCCGAGTCAAGACGATCGATCGATCTGTGGGTTGTCATATATCGTGCTGATGTGATATAGGATGCAAAATGTCGGCAGATGCATTTAGTGTTTTCTTTTTTCCTTCCTAAAACATAGAAATATGCTTTAAACAATAATCAAATCATAATTTGCAAGGGTTTTTTTATTATTTACAAATAGTCTTTTTATTTTTTTATCATCCTAAAAATACTTGCCGACTTCGATAATATATATGTGAGTAAATTAGAGAAAATAATAATTGATTAATATTTTTTAGGATGATTTTGTTAGAGAAATCTAAATGTGCTAAAAGTGTCCTTTTTAGGATGCCTTTAATTTTCTCTTCCCACAATGCTACTTTGCTCAAAGAATTTGAAGCATTATAAATAAGGAACATAGTTATTTGGTTTTTTTCTTTTTCACTTATATTAGGACCTTTTATTCTTCTTCGATATCTGATTCTAGGAATCTAAAAATATTATAGATTTTTAGATAACCAAAATTATTCTATGAATTAACCAAAATTACCATTTTCAGGATTTTTTTTCTTTTTTCATTTCTATTTCATTCAATTGGAATCAATATAAAAAGAAAACATAATTATTTTGTAAAATAAAAAAGAAGCATATCCATTTTGTATGCTCAATTTTGAGTTAAAAAAATAATTTAAAGAATTAATACATATATATTTTTATCAAATGGTATTATTACCGAAAGTCTTTTGATATTATAATACAAAAGAAAATAGAGAAATCGGATAGTCTCACATTATTAATGATTAAAAAATTATGTTGATATATTGAATTTGACTTACGATCAATAAATTTAAGTATTTATGTTCAATCAAAGTCTAATTTAATATATGTTAATTCTGACCCATTTGAGATCGACGATTCTTTTGATACCCTTTTAAAGCTCAGTTGCCACGCCAATCTTTCCTTAATTAGTTCATGTTTACCTTTCACCACCAAACCTGCGAGCTCTGATCATTGACCCAATACGGGCCGTCCAAAACACATAGAAATAACACGAGAAGGTCAAGTCAAGAGGGCCCCACGATAGGGAACGAGCCAACGAAACGCCAATCGGACTGCGAAGCCGATATCCCGTGCGGCTCCATTGCCTCCCCTCGCTGACGTCATCGCTTATGACTGCCTTCCCTCCAAAGTCGTCGCCTTTTAGTGCACGAGGAGTTCGTGCCGGTGTTCGCCGTGTGGCTGGCGCAGCCCATGCGTGATTGTCGATTACCGGTCATGTCGATAGGCCTTTGTCGTCGCACATACACCATCCACTTTGATTTGCCCCTATAAAGCAACACCCCCTCCCCCGTTGCCTTCCCCCCTCCTTATCCGGTCCGTCCATCCCAACCCCGAGAGACCAAGCATGGAAGCCGCAGTATGGCTGCAAAGCTACGTCTCCTCTTTCTTCTTCATCTTCGCCGCCACCCTCATCACCTTCTCTGGGCTTCTCCTCTTGGTGAGGTGGCGGCGGTGGTGCAACTGCCCTGTCTGCAGGGCGTACCTGAGTTCCTCGTGGACCGCCGAGTTCGACAACCTCTGCGACTGGTACGCCCACCTCCTCCGCCAGTCGCCGACTGGAACTGTCCAAATCCATGTGCTCGGGAACACGATCACCGCCAACCCGGACAACGTCGAGTACATGCTCAAGACCAACTTCGACAACTTCCCCAAGGGAAAGCCCTTCTCCACCATCCTCGGTGATCTCCTCGGCCATGGCATATTTAATGTCGACGGAGACGCATGGCGGTTCCAGCGGAAGATGGCGAGCCTTGAGCTCGGCAGCGCCTCGTTGCGTTCGTATGCCTTCCGTATCGTCTCCGGTGAGGTTCACCACCGGCTTCTCCCCCTTCTGGCATTCGTGTCTGATCCATTAGGGGATAATACGGTGGAGCTTCAAGACGTATTCCGGAGGTTCGCGTTCGATAGCGTATGCAAGATCTCCTTCGGGCTGGATCCAGGGTGCCTGGAGCTGTCGCTCCCCATGTCCGAGTTCGCCATGGCCTTCGACAGGGCATCGACGTTGTTGGCGCGGCGAGCGGCCACGATCGTGCCATTAGTATGGAAGCTAAAGCGGTTCCTCAACGTGGGATCCGAGAGAGAGCTCCAGCGATCGATCCGGAGAGTGAATGTGCTGGCGGACGAGGTCATACGCCAACGTCGGATACTGGGCTCTGCCTCCGGCCATGATCTCCTCTCTCGCTTCATGAGTTCCGTCGAGGATGACAGATACCTTCGAGATATCGTCATCAGCTTCCTCTTAGCGGGCCGCGACACCGTGGCTTCCTCCCTCACCAGCGTCTTCTTCCTCCTCTCGCAGCATCCCAAGGTCGTGGCCGCGATCCGTGATGAAGTAGCCGCTGTCACGAAAGGGAAGGACGAGAATGACGAGGTTCCAACCTACGAGCAGCTGAAGGGCATGCACTACGTGACCGCGGTGCTCCACGAGAGCCTGCGCCTCTACCCGCCCGTCCAGTTCGACTCCAAGTTCTGCCTCGAGGACGACGTGCTCCCCGACGGGACCATGGTGACCAAGAACGCAAGAGTGACGTACCATCCCTACGCCATGGGGAGGATGGAGCGCATTTGGGGGTCCGACTGCTTCGACTTCAAGCCGGAGCGGTGGCTTCGGGATGGTCTCTTCACCCCGGAGGGCCTGTTCAAGTACCCCGTGTTCCAGGCCGGCCTCAGGGTTTGCCTTGGCAAGGAGATGGCTCTGATGGAGATGAAGGCTGTCATCGTCACGGTGGTTCCAAGGTTCGACATCGAGGTGATTAATGGAGGCCGTTCCCCGCATTTCACTCCCGGCCTCACCGCCACCATCACCGGGGGGTTGTCGGTTCGAGTGCACCGGAGAACCGCCACCGCCTGCGAGTGAGATATCATGGTGATGTTTGCATGCCACGGTCGACACATGTACGTGGGAGAAGCAAGTTCCGGCCGCTCTCTCTCGTTTCTGACAACAGATCTAAGTCGTTCATCATCCATCTTCTAGAAAAGACGACAACATCATCTAAAACAAGTGGCATAAGATCCAAACCTTTCATAACGATAATTATAGTATCAAATCCATTCAAGATTCTGTCATATCTACTGCCACATAGTATTATCATGGCGATATTGACCTTCATGGATTGATAATGATTATATCTTATATATATCTCGAGAGAGGTGTATTTTGGATTAACAATAAGATCTTCTGATCACACAAATCAACAATATACTATCACAACTTTGGTTGATACATCTTTGATTGATGAAAGATGTCGACGATTCATAGCAACAATGGATGACTGACCTGCACAAAGAAGTCAACTCGAATCGACTCAAAATGCCGCAGGTGCGTAAACGTAGAGTTTTGTATGCGCCTGTCCGCATACATCAGACAGACGATATATACGTCACCGGTGGAGATCGAACTGCGTCACTTAGGTTTTTGGACGTCGGCCATGGCGACGGCGGCGGCCGCTAAGAAGAAGACGAACAAGAAGAACAGCTCGCGAGAGGGGCAGTTCCGGCACGCGCTCGACACGTGCTCCAAGAACGGCGACCTCGCCGGCGCGCTTGCGCTTTACGAGACCGCCGTCGCGGAGGACCTTCGCCTCTCGGCTTACCACTTCAACTCCCTCCTACACATCCTTTCATCATCGATCGAAACCCTCGGCGATAAGGCGTCGACGCGGTCCGTCGTCGACGCCGGTTCTCGAATCTTCGATGCCATGGTCGCCGCCGGCATCGCGCCGAACGAGGCGACCGTGACTTCCATGGCTAGGATCGCCGCTTGGCGACCCGACGGAGGCGGTGACCTCGCGTTCGATCTGGTGAGGACGATGGGGGAGAAGTACGGGGCCACCCCGAGGCTTAGGACCTACGGGCCGGCGCTTTTTGCCTTTTGCCGGGGATTGGAAGCGGAGAAGGCTTACGATGTGGAGAATCATATGGTTTCGACGGGTGTCGTGCCAGAAGAGCAAGAGATTGCCGCGCTACTGGAAGTGAGCGCCAAGGTGGGGAGGGAGGACAAAGTATATGGGTACTTGCACTGGTTGAGAAGCAATGTGAGGTATGTCACCGCTACCACAGCTGAGATATTGGAGCGTTGGTTTGGGAGCAAACCGGCGGCAGAGGTTGGGGGCTCTAATTGGGATAGTGGAAGGGTAAAAGATGCGATCTTGAAGAATGGTGGAGGCTGGCATGGGCTTGGGTGGTTGGGAAAGGGGACATGGGAAGTTAACCGAGCAAATGTCAATGCAGATGGGCGCTGCACCTCCTGCGGACAGCAATTGGCTTGCGTGGATATTGATCAATCGGAGACCAAGAAGTTTGCAGAGTCTGTGGCCAGTTTGGCCATGGAAAGGGAGGCCATGTCAAATTTCAAAAAGTTTCAGGTAAAATATCATGCTTCCTCCTCGAATAATATTCAACAACAATCATGATTTCTATTGATAAATCATTGTGACATTGACTAGCAGTTCTAATGGCTTGCTATAGTTTTTATTATCAAGCAACTCACAACACAAAATAACTAGAGGCACGATTATGCAGTTTTTTAAGTTTCTTCCCCATATTATTTGTCTAATAAGTCTGAAAAAGGAATTGCCAAACAGACAGGTTTTGAGTCTTAGTGTGTCGTGAGGATATAATTAATCTAAGTTCACTATTTTGATTAATGGACTTGGCTCTTAGGCTCCCTGCAAGCTGAAATCCTCTTTCATGAGAAATATCTTTCAAATGTTTTCATCTTTGTTGAGTGGATTTGTGGCGACATGATCTGCCATAGTTGTCCAGTATAAAGCTTCTTTCAATTGAAGTTATGATGGCATATTTAGATTTTATGGCCCAGTTTTTAAGTGTCTTACAAGACACCTTTTGAATGGTATAAGCATCTATCAATCACAGGCTACTAAAAATGATTAATATGTTTGCATCAGACACCAACGTTTGTCAAATACTTCACATCATGTATGAGGAATACTAGGAATATTATATCATCAGCACTATGTCAATAGATTATTAATGCAAGGGACTTGTATCGTCTACAAAACTTTGGTAATATGATTTGTAATTTGGACCTCTAACCAAGGTTCTTCTATCTTCCGGGTATAGGGCCATGTCAATCAATGGTCGGATTGGTGTGGGTCCAGTTTATTCCAACATAACCACGACATGGGACACCAAAATGTACCATGGGACAAAGAAAGGGAGGGGGCGGTGGACAAGAAGAATGAGATATTTGAATCTTAAGAAAAATGACATTATAAGGTAAAAGAGAGTTTCTTTATCATCTGAGATGTGTTTGCAAACGTTATGTAGGATTGGTTGGATGACCATGACAATTATGATGCTATTGTTGATGGAGCAAATGTTGCACTTTATCAGCAAAATTTTGCAGATGGTGGATTTAGTTTGTCTCAGGTTTGTTCTTAATGCTTTTTAATTCTCTTTTAACATAGATGTGCAGCAATTGATACTTACATCTGTGCTTTGTGCCTAAATAGAGCAGCTTGAAGCTGTTGTTGGAGAGCTTTCTAAAAGATTCGAAAACAAATGGCCACTTGTTATTCTGCACAATAGGCGCATTCAAGCACTCATGGAAAATCCTTACAACAGGCAGTTGCTGGTTACCTGGAAATCTAAAGGAGCATTGTACACAACACCAAGTGGATCTAATGATGATTGGTACGGATTCTTAGTAACATTGGAACACCTTGCTAGTCAAACCAGTTACCAAGTACTGTATCCATCAACAGCAAGTTATTCTGTCATTTCATTGGGAAAAAAGGTATATCTGAAAAATTTGTCCCTATAAGTTTTTTGTGGAAAATGACTTTAAAATCATCAAATAGCAGGGAGTAAAAGTCTGATGCATGAATTAAAAAAAAAATCACTTGGCTTTAAAGAATTTCTCCACTATAAAGATGGTCTTTAAGCATTCATGTGTCACATTAATAACTCCAAAAATCTGAAGGCACTCGTGGCCTGATGAATTTTAGTCTTTTATACTCTGATGAACATAGCAGAGGATGTAATGTTTGTTAAAGTAATATAGTTTATTTTTTCTTGAAAAAAGTTAATGCCCACTTAAAACTAAATTTGTGGCTAGGATATCTTCATTTGGAAAATTTACTGAAATGACACAACCTGAAACTTCTTTGCTCTCCTGGCAGTTCTCAATGGTATGAGTTGGCTACAACTTGACTCTTAAATAGCTGGCATTCGCTCTAGGATACCATGAGAAACACTGTAATGTGTGATGAGTCATTCTCTCATCTGTCACACAGACAGCAAGTTATTGTCTCTAAATACGTCGCATCAGAAATAATTTAAGAAGCTCTCCGAGCTCCAAATTTGAAATTGATTCTGAATGTGACTCATTTTGATGTTTTGGAACTGCTTTATATTCTAAGTTCAAGATTCTTTTATGGAAATGCTAAAAGGTTATGTTCTGTAGTAAAATGCTTTGAGATAAAATTTCACTGTGATCATTTTAGTGCATGACTGGAATGATTGGGGCATTTCTCCGTGCAGTTTATTTTGCATTTAAGTCCTGCTTTCATATGCCCTTTTAAGTATTTTATCTTGCTAAGCATCTTTTCTAGTTTTTATCTTAAATCTTTTTGTTAAGTTAGACTTCCTACGTTTAGTTTTTGTGTGGATTCTTTCTGACGTAAGATGCTGTTATTATGACCTAGGTATTGGCTCTATGCGGCTGTCAGACTTGGATGTTGGCTTGTGACAAATGATGAAATGAGAGATCATATATTTGAGCTCCTAGGAAGGTCCTTTTTTCCTAAGTGGAAAGAGAGGCATCAAGTATGCATTTAACTTAATTCTAATGTTATCGTATTCTATTTTAAAAGGATATGAATGTTCTAGTTTCTGTAATCAACCTCCCCACCCTCTCTTCTCTCTCTCTCTCTCTCTCTCTTATCGCTCATACCATCTGTCTTATTCTATATGATAATAACAAGATACCCTAACCCCAACAAGTAGTCATTATAGATTTGCTTTATTGTCTTATTTTTCATAGTAGCTTCAAGTATTATCAGGTACAACATGCAATTCATCAAAGTGATATTTATCACTTAATAATTCTTCGATAAAATTATGGGAGTGTTGAATTGGCATTTCAAGGAATTGCAAAAGTTCTATGGCAAAATTGGCAGACAAATGATCTGCTTTCACCAGACAGTTATCTTAGTTATTTGTAATTAATTGATGTAGTACTTTTTTATTTATAATTAATTGTCTGTAGTACATCAACAGACAATTGATGTAGTACTTGAAGCTCATGTTAATTGATTACTCAAAATTTATGGTCTTAACTTACATGAGATTTCAAATGTCTCTGATGATATGCCATGAAACGGATCATTGACATAATAGATGAATTGTACCTCTTCACTTTCTGTTTTTCTAATTCTTCAGATGGTTAACTTGATTAATAGGAACTGAAATCACTAGTACAGTAACTATAAGGATGTCTTGTCGAGGGAATTCCTTCTCCATAAAGACGTAGTCCTTCCTATTTATTTGGCCAGTCCCACTGTACCTTACACAGCTGCATCTTCTTTGGATCAGCATTTTTCATTCAATCCTTCTGGTTTATTGTAATAAATGTTAGAACGCCTTTTTTCCTATTTTATCAACTCCTACCATTAGGTGTGTTGCATTCATTGTCTCTATCATTTGTTTTTTTTTTTTTTTGTCAACCAATGTAACCGATCATATATCGGGAAGATAAGTATTTTTTGTTATGAATCCTTTGCAGGTTAGATATAATTTTGCCAAAGGTAACTTGACGCTTGTGATGCCACCCCCATATTCTACAGTCATTCAGGTGAGTAATATTTCTTGGTTTCTTTATGGAATCATGTTGTTTGCTATGCTCATGTGGAACCGTAATACTTGGCACTTGCTTGACATTTTTCTCCTTCATGTTCTTCTGTGTAGGAGTGTGAGACAGGATCATGGCATGTGCCATTAGATGATAAATGCGACGATGAGAAACTGCGGACTTGGATTTGTATTAGAAGACATGAGTCACACCAAGCCTCGTGCGAAGCTGATTTAACCGGCCATTCAGTTCAAACAATTACAGAGTCACAGGACTTGCCAACTATTCCAGCCAAGTGTGCCAATAATTCCAATAGTAATAGCGCGGGACGTGTAATTGGTAAAAGAAAAGAAAGACCTTCTACATTTTGACAGCAGATGGGACAATAACATTCGGAAACGCTGTAATTCATTTAGTATTTCTCGCGTTCCCCTGGGGGGTTATGTGGACTGTTTGTAGTCTACTTTTCGATGTGGTATTGAGACTGTGAGGTGCCATTAAAGAGTGAAGTATTCAACTGTATTATTGGAAGTGAGCAAGCAAGTTATGGACAATCAAATGCTTGTAAGTTAATTGGATAGTGAATCAAATGTCTTAAATGGTTTCTTCCAATAGAGATTGAATCATCTCTAAATCAAAGCTCCAATGTCACACCTCTTTACAGCTTGCTTGATGTGAGCCATTTTGTTTGTATTAGTGGTGATGGGGTGACAGCCAAATCACTCCATTTCATATGATTACTGATGTCTGATATAGTTCTCGTCTTTTATATCAATTATGTAGCTGATTCACATGCAAATCGTGCTTATCTATTGGAACTATGTTGCTATCTGTGGTGGCTGCTAACCCAATCATCTTAGTTAATATCGATTAACATAGAGAAATCAGCCACCATTGGGTTTAGGTCTTTTATTATCTCATATTTGGATGCTTTATTTTTTTTTTCTTTTTGAATAAAATGAAAACCATAAAACAACATACCATCAAACTTCAAGATAATAGTTTTGTCCACTCCTCTTTGTTATATTAAATTTAATTGTAATTATAATAAAATCATATTAATAATAGCTAATAGATTATAATAACATTGATGTTTTCTGTCCTACAGAAATATATTTTAGGAGGATAACACAAAAATCATTAATTTCATTTTATTTTAAGAGTGTTCCTATTTTACAAATAATAAAAAAAAGATCATGAGCCCAATCCCATTAAAATTGAAATTTTTTTGGATAATTTATATGATCGTAATTCGAGTGTAACTTAGTTTAATCTCAAGTATAACCGAGTCAACTTTCACTTAGATCAATCCAAACCTTCATACAGTAGTTAGAACTTAAATGTTAAATAATTATAGTAATTAATTGTAAAAACTTAAGATCTTTTGGACTAATAATGTGATGGAGTATAATTTAGTTCAATCTTCAGTCTAACAAATTTTTATTAAGCCAACTCCGAATTATTTTAAGATGATTAGTTTCAAAAATATATAAAATAATTAATTAAATTTGAATAACAAATGTGATTAAATTATTTAAGTAAAAGATAAAAACGGTATCATTATATAAAATAATAATAATAATAATTTTTGGGGGGTAAAATACTAGAAAATAATTGATGACTCATAAAAATATAATTGCTATTCAACACTGGTGAATGAATGGTTTCTTTAAAAGAAAAAGAAAAAAAAAGAAAAAAGAAAAAAGAAAAAATGGACTCAAGTTGGACAGGACACCAGAAAAAATAATTAGTAACCCCCGAAGCTTCCATTTGTCCCCACCTTTTCCCGGGAGAGGCCGCTGCTCGTCTCTCCACTGCAGCACTGCATATACTATCCCCAAGCATCGACCGAAAACGAAACTTGAACTGCAATCTGTCGGCACCAACAACCACATTATATCCGCCACCGACCTCTCGCAAGAAGCCGAAGGAGGTCGGAGATCCAGAGAGGCGACGCCGACGCTGCTCCCAACCTGCATCTCGTCTCACTTCTAATCGAGCGAGCAGCCACTGTCTTCGGTGCGGATCCCGCATCTCCGCTTCGAGTTCCGTTCTAGCCCCCATCTGTTACCAAATCGGCCGGACTGAGTCGGATCTGAATTGGACGACCGGCAATGCTGGTCCAAGACAGGGTAACCCCCAAATCTTCCAAGCCCTCCTCCCCCCCTCTCATCCTCCCCTCTTCCCACCATGGCGACCACCGCCGCTTCGTCCCAGCCAAGAGCCTCGACTTCTCCACCTGGGCTTTCGACAACCTCTACAAGATCCTGGCCGTGTGCTTCCTCGCCGCCACCGTCGCGGCTCTTTTCTTCCTTCGGAGCGCCGGTGACACCGCTGCCCTACTCTGCTTCGATAAGACCCGTTCCGCTTCCTCCTCCTCCGGGGGCGGCATCCCCTACCCCCGGATCTCGTGGAACTCCGTCCCCCCCATCAAGCCCCTCGATCCCTCCGCCTCGCCGTACGCCTCCTTCCGCTCCGACCGCTGGATCGTCGTTTCCGTCTCCACCTACCCTACCGACTCTCTCCGTGCTCTTGCTAGGACCAAGGGCTGGCAGCTCCTCGCCGTGGGCAACTCCGCCACGCCCTCCGACTGGTCCCTCAAAGGCGCCATCTTCCTCTCCCTGGACCAGCAGGCTCGGCTTGGCTTCCGGACCGTCGACTACCTTCCTTACAACTCTTATGTCCGCAAATCTATCGGTTACCTGTATGCCATCCAACATGGTGCCAAAGTCATCTTCGACGCGGACGACCGTGCCGAGGTCGTGGGTGGCGACCTCGGCAAGCACTTCGATCTGGACCTTGTGGGAGAGGCTGCCGCCCCCAAGCACCCTATCCTCCTTCAGTACAGTCATGCCGATCCTAACCGCACGGTCGTGAACCCTTACGTCCACTTCGGGCAGCGATCCGTGTGGCCGAGGGGGCTGCCGCTGGAAAATGTCGGGGAGGTTGAGCGCGAGGCGTTCTACACCGAGGTTTACAGTGGCCGGCAGTTCATCCAACAGGGCCTTTCCAATGGTCTCCCTGATGTGGATTCCGTTTTCTACTTCACACGCAAGTCCTCAGGTCTGGAGTCGTTCGACATACGTTTCGATGACGACGCCCCCAAGGTTGCCCTGCCACAGGGCATGATGGTGCCTGTCAACTCCTTCAACACCATCTTCCATGCGCAAGCATTCTGGGGACTTATGCTTCCGGTCTCTATAAGCTCAATGGCTTCAGATGTGCTCAGGGGCTACTGGGCACAGAGAATCCTGTGGGAGATTGGTGGATTTGCGGCTGTCTACCCGCCGACCATCCACAGGGTGGACAAGGCACAGTTGTACCCTTTCACAGAGGAGAAGGACCTCCATGTGAACGTTGGGCGTCTCATTAAGTTTTTGGTATCCTGGAGGTCGAAGAAACAGACACTGTTCGAGAAGATCTTGCATCTGAGTTATGTGATGGCACAGGAAGGGTTTTGGACAGAGCAGGACTTACAGTTCACAGTTGCCTGGCTGCAAGACTTGCTTGCCATTGGATACCAGCAGCCGAGGCTGATGTCCTTGGAGTTGGACCGACCAAGAGCAAAAATTGGGCATGGAGATACACAGGAATTTATTCCCAAGAAGCTACCATCAGTGCACCTTGGGGTGGAGGAGGTTGGGACTGTAACTTTTGAGATTGGGAATCTCATGAGGTGGAGAAAGTACTTTGGAAATGTCATTCTTATCATGTATTGCAGTGGCCCTGTGGATCGTACAGCTCTAGAGTGGAGATTGCTCTATGGTAGGATATTTAAAACAGTTATCATTCTATCAGAACAGAGAAACCCAGATCTCACAGTAGAATACGGCCAATTAGCTGAAGCATACAAGTGAGTTCTACTTGCTAGTTTTACTTGATTTTTTTTTTATCAAAGCCAAACATCAATCTGCAATTTTTATCTTGCTGAGGACTTCATCTTACTGAACGATAGTGCCTTGCAATCATGTCTAGTGAACTCATTGATGGAATGACAGGAAACCCATTGGTTTTGTGTTAAATACATCCCATCAGGAGTTGTGAATTTATTAGTATGACTGGGAAAAACAATTGTGGCCGGAAAATTGGATGACTTTAGATGACACAATTTTCCAAATAGATGCATTATGAAGCTTGGTTAGAACAGAATAATCATGGTGATATGATCACAAGGTACCACCTATGAGTGTTACAAATTTCACTTGTTGAATATAGATGATCTTATGCATGATTATTTTTGGGACACTAGTTATATGCATAGGGTTACATTGATGTAGTATGAACTGGATTAGTTTATTTTCACTAGTGTGTTTGGAACATCTCAGAATTGGATGCAAAAGACTTTTTGATGTAGATTATTATCAGTATTTTTGAACAATTGTTGACCTATAATTTAATTTGAACATCCTGCATGGCCTCAGGTATGGCTTACAATTGTACTTAGTGTTCTTCGATATAAGCCTATGGTAATGACAAGAATGAGTGGGACTTTCAAAAAATGGTTGATTGTTGAATTCTGGGATATAAGCCTATGATAGTTCTTGTGAAGAATTATCGGTTTCACAAGGTTTGTAGCTTTTTCACTTCATTTATTTTCTATTGAATAGGTGGCTACATTCTCTGCCCTAGTTGGATCATGAGAATCTTTAACCACTTATAAGAAAGCCCCTACGTGTTGGTTGTGGTTGTGTCTGACAAAAGATTGACTGTTTGGCATTTTACAGCAAGTGTAAAGGCCATAAGTGCTGAAATGTAGATTGCATGCTCATGGACAACTGATGAGGTTGATCGGTGATAGTTATATTTCATGTAAATGGAGGCTTAGCGCTTTTGAATGATAGGCCAAATGTGTTTAATGATCAATAGCTACATTAAATGCTTGGGCCATGTGACTGATACACTAGGATGCTCTCACCAGTTGCCCCTAACTCCCAAGATTGAGTTGCTCCTAACTTGGGCAACATAGGATATTAAAGATGGTGTGTTGATCGAGGGCGACATGGTATGGTTTGAGGCGATATCGCATGTGCATGGACGAGTACTCTTATTGTTTGCATGCCCCAACCAAGGGAGCATGACATGTTAGTTTCTCCATCCTGAGCGTGAGGGGATTAAATATCCTTATCTTCATCTTTAGTTCATTTCTACAAGAATATTGTAATCTTTTGTATTTGGCTCATTTATACTTCTTCTTAGCTAATATATATTGTTTACATTTTAAAATTTTCCAATCTTTACATCATGTATCTAGTCATAAAATTGTCTAAGATTTGTTATGAAAGAAGCAATGGGGCAGGACCTAGACTTTTGGGACGAGATTCACTTGTGGTTGATGCAATCAAGGTTCAGGCCATTTAGGGTTTTGTTAGTCTGATTTAGTCTAGGTATAGATCCTTCTATTTCCCCACATGCAGGTGTTAGTTTCAAATCTTTATTGATTGGCTGTCATCACATGTTTGTTATTTTATTTTAATATATTAATCACCCTGGCTTCTCAAACCAATTTATTATTATATGAGTTGCACTAGGGTCACGTTCTGAGTTGAATTTGACTCATTGATATAAAGCAAAAGAGGTCAGGAGGTTTAAATGGGCTTGTTATAAGCTTCGGTTAGCTCAATTAGGAAAGTGCCAGGCGTAGAGTTGCTCTATTATGATGACATGCTAATGGATTACAACCAAAGTGTCTCACTTGTGGCAAAAAAGTGCAGTGTCACTGATCTCATTTTACAAAAGCAGTATCTTGATATGTGGTCACTTCACTGTTTTTTTTTTAACAAATAAAGTATGTAAATTGGTTGTGTCATCCTTCTTTCTGTTTTCTCATTTGTTTTTAGAAATTAGAGCTTTTGCTTTGCAGCTGTAAGATGAACTCTTTTCTTTTCTTTTACAACCTCTCTACTCATATTCCTAGCTTACCAGGGGATACATCCTATTAATTTGAGTTCTTTCTTTGGTACAGAATTTTTTTACAATTGACGTATATTACTCATTTGCTACTAAATATAATAAGCTTAACTAGAATTTCTTTAATCTTTAATTTGGTTATTCTTTATAAATTATTAACCACAAGATGTTTCCAACAAATTGTACTTTGTTTCGGCACACATCACAGTTCATAATATCCATCCCCTTTGTTCCCGATCTAAGCACCTTTTGAATTTTGTGTTTTCATATCATGAAATTTATGTCATTGCATTATTCTCATTGAGGCACTGAAAATTGACTACTTAAATATCCAATATGACAAGGATTAAGGGAGATATGCCCCTTACAAGTTTGGAAAAGGATTAATATCTATTCCGTTCCATTGAAAATAGCAGAACAATTCTGTTTGAGTTTTTCTATCAGAAACAGTCAGGGCCAGCTATTATAAGCATTATAAGATTGTTACAAATTTGGAACCTTTAATTAAAAAAACGATATGGAATTGTCTCTTGAAAAATCCAAATCATAAGTGTTGGGAAAGCCAAAATGGACTCTTCATGTATACCTGCTACTGTTTCCAATCTCATTCTGGTAATGAGAAGTACTGGATGCCAGTTCTTAGCTTATATTCAGTATATTCTTATTTTGGAACGTTTGTTTGTTGCACCTTGTTCTGTGTCCTGAGCCATCATGAATGCTCATCAAATAGGTACTTGCCCAAGGTGTTTAACAAATTTCAAGGTGCAGAAGGATTTCTGTTTCTCCAAGATGATATGATTCTTAACTATTGGAACCTACTTCAAGCTGACAAGGAAAAGCTGTGGATAACAAATAAGGCAATTACCTTTTTCGATTTGTCTTCTTGGTTACATTTTGTTGCTTTTCTTCTCAAAGGATGCACTAAATGACTTGCTTTATCTACTTTCAGGTCCCTGAATCATGGGTTTCAGTTTCCACTGAGGGAAAGACTTCAGATTGGCATGTAAATCAAGGAACTTTAGTTAACCAAATTGTAGACAAATTCCCAGTTCATTTTCAGACCAGTTACAAACAGAGTACAACAGAAGGCAGGCTCATCATCTGTGGCAGCGAGATATTCTATGTTCCTCAGAGATTTGTTGGCGATTTCATCGACCTGGTGGAAATCATAGGGGATCAACGTATTCATCACAAAGTTGCGGTGCCAATGATTTTTCTGTCTATGGATGCACCAGAGAATTTTGATTCGAGTGCTCTTGCGACGGTGGTTTACAAAGCAGGCCTGTCGGCTAATGATTCTTTTGCGAGTTACTATACCGCCAATGTACCTGCCATTTATCCACTCAAGGTGCATCATGAGTATGATTTTGTGAAGCTAATAAGAGTCATGGCTTCAGGTGACCCTCTTCTGCAGGAACTGGTATGATTTCTAGATGATGTATATTGATATTAGACCGACCAAATCTACTTTGAGTTTGCTTGTTTCATCAGGTTCTCCACCTTCTAGGTCAGTGCTGCTTCTGAAATCATCTTTCTTTCTGTATGTTGTAATATTTTCATTTGCAAACAACATAGTCCTGTTCATTTCTTGATTCTGTAATTGTTAAATCCAACAAGATGAGGATGTTTTTGAGGTCCCATATATTCTGATTTAGAGCCTGGTTCAAAGTCGGCAAACCATGTCTACCTGACTGTGAAAGTTGATGAATGACATATCTATGTACATATTAGATACATTAATAACGACATTTGAATTACTAAATCGATTGCATCAGAATTCTATTTTGTACATGAATACTGTATGAAAACCCTAGTGAGTGCTACTATGACTTCATCTCTTCCATGAGAAGTTACCTTCTCAGACTTCTCATGGAAGATTTGCTAATTATTCAAACGTTGGAAGATTTACCTAGAAAACTTGGAGTTCATTGATTTTTATCGTGTGAGACAGTCCGAATGCAAATATGAAAAGCATAAATATAAATCGATGAATCAGCCTCGTTTGTGAGTATAATTCTTCTATTCAAAACATGTCATTATTTTTGTTGAAACACATGAGGGAAAAACATATCATAAATATTTTTATTTAATAAATGTGCATTTGGTCCCCTTTTTTTTTGGTACAATCTGTACTAAAAAAAAAAAAAGTCAAATAACGGTGAAAATTATAGACACAGATATTTTCTTTTTAATTTATGTGCTCGTGATCACTTAGAATATTGAGAGAGAAGCTCAATTTTCATGTTACTACTACGACTGATCTCTACTTACTAATTTCTAATTAGTTTATCTTATTTTAACTGACAACCGACCTCAATTTTTAATCGACCGTGGCCGGTCCGGTTCGTCTTTGCCTTGAAAAGTTGAGACCGGGTCGAACCGGCTAAACGATTCGGTGGTCCGTCTGAGCCAACCGTTCGAACCGAACCGGTACTTTTAGAAGGCATTTTAGTCTTTTCACGAAGAGACGAAACCGAGTCCACTGGTCTCGGAGCCGCTCTCGTCGTCCCTATCCCGCTCTCGTTACCGCCTTCTCTCGCCGCCGCTCTCGTCGCTCCGTCATCCGGTTTCTTCTGAAAGCAAACGATCTTCTCTTTTACCATCCTCTACAAAGTAGAGGAAATTACTAAGCTGTTTCAGCAATCTGTCCCTTTCCCTCATCTCTTCGATTCCGTGTTCGTCATTCCTCAAGTTTTTTCGTTTTCCTTTGATACTTCTGCTTTTTATTTCAATCTAGTAGTATTTTTAGGGTTACTTGTTCTTTCGTTTCCTTTATATTGTTTTCGGGTTGTTACTTTGGGGGTCGAAAAAGCTCTGTTTCTTGAAGAAGCCCTTTGCTCGGTGAATTGAAAGATCAACAAGGTCAACCCATCGAAAGTGGTAATTTTCTCTCTGAGCAATCTCTCTCTATATCAGGTTTATGAGAACCATTTCATTGTCTCGCCCTTTTGCAATTCAAGAGGTGAAAATTTAGTGTTAAAACAGGTACAGGTGAAGAACTAAATAGGATAGAATGGCACCTGCACCGGCTATTTTCTCTTCCGTCTTCTCCAATGCATTGCTGTCGCCTATATGGGCATCTCGCCATTGCCGGAATGCTCTATTGCCCCCCGTAGCCCTTGCTAGCGTTCTAACCAGTGCCTCTGATCACAAGAACCATCACCGGAGTAGAAAAGAACACTGCTGGGTGGTGAGAAGAAAGGCCTCCATTGCCCACTCCTCGATAGCAAAGGAGGTGACCGCCACTGTGAGCAGTTCTCCAGCTCATGGGTAATTCTTTTTTTCTCCTTGGCTAGTTTAGTTTGCTCGGTCTTGGGGGTGCCTATTTGTGCCTTTTGAGTTCCATTTCTTGTGGTCTTTATCAGTTGCGCTCGGACTACATGGAAGCATTGGTTTTGTTTGTAATATTTACTAGTTCTTGCTATCACTTAAAAAGACTTTCCATAGTAAGCATCTCCTTGTAAGAAACATGAATCAAGCAGGAAGTTGGTTTGATGGATATTATTAGTTCATGAGAAGCATATTTTTAGTTTTTCTCTTCCTAATTAAAATTATTCTCCTTTCAGAATAGGTTAGTCCTTTTAAGTAATTGTATAGTTTTCTTCAGGTTCTCTTTATACTTAACTAGGCTCTCTTGTTGATGTGAATGGATACACATTGGCATGGATTGGTTCAATCTAATTAGAACCAATTTGGTCAAAACTCAGTAGAGTCAGGACAGAATAGAATGAGTTTGGATGATCTATTTGATATTATAGGTATACAAGATGAGAAAAAGAAGTAACTGAGAGAAGTTTGTATTTTTCACCTCTTTACATTTTTTCTAGTTTATTTTTTCTCATTTGGTGCTTCTCTTTTACATAGTTTATAGCATTGTGTTTTTGTAACTTGATAAGTTTGAAGTTATTTATATGTTATCTGTCTACTTTAATAGACCATCCTTGATTCAGGTATCCAGAATACGATCGTTTGCTCCCATGTCCATTTCAAAATCAGTCTCCAAGAGTTGAGCACCATGTAGTCTTAGAAGGAGGACTTGTTCTTGATTGGATATCTAAAGCTTTGGATCTTCCTCCTTTGTAAGTGTATCTCCTTGTCTTATCTATTTAATATAAAGCATGTCAAGAAATAACTGATAACTAAGTTTTTTATTTTTAGTTTGGATATGTGTGTATGTTTCCAGTGAAATTAAAATCAGAAATAAATAACAAAAATCTGTTAGAAAAAGTTTCCTAGTAAGAGCTTCTCTTGAGAAGAGAAAAGTGCCTCTAACTAAAAATTAAGGGAACTAACTGGACAGCTATTACTAAGCAACGTGCTTACAAGTTACAACCACTTGTGTATGTAGCCTACTAAGAGGTCATATGGAAGAAAACTTTCCTTTTCTATTAAATACATCATTCCAAGTATCCCATTAAAGAAAACCTGTAGAATTCTTCATATTTGACTCCTAATAGATGAATGATTTACTTGACCTATACTCATGGTTTGTATTACTGGTCTATACTAGTGTACCAACCAGCTGTCGGTATGATACGTACCGAGCTGTACTGAGTTGTACCGATACATAGTACACTAGGGTGTACTGATATACCACCTATACTGGTTCTCTATCGAACTGGTACATACTGCCCGTACCGAGCGGTATGCTTCAGTACGTCAAATCTTACATATACTAATAAATAATTGTGGCAGCATACTAGTATTGTTGACTATTAACAGTGTCCAATAAAATGTGTATTGAATTACCAACTATGTTTTGATACAAATACAAGATAGCAACTTAAACTATTGATACTTAAAGTGTGTAAAGGAGGATTTATTCTTAGAAGCTATTCAGACACCATGCGGTTGGAAAACCAACTGTTGTTAATGAAGGTCAACTTATACTTTTCAGATTGTGTTTTGGAGCAACCCTCCAAAGTCGTAACTAAGCTTCTCTGCTTCAAAGGAAGGAGAATTCTTCAAAAGCTAATCCAAGTCTAATTGAAGGGAGAAGAAAGCTAAATTATGCTTAAGTATAATTACCACGAGTTAAAACACCTCTATTTTTTTCATAGGCACGCGTGTTTGTAGAAAGCTATATTTTAGTCTAATAACTAGTTGAAAAAAGAAGCCTTTTTAAATTATCATGCTGTTGCCGCCTAGCCTTAGCCAATTCTGTGTATGGGGGCTCTGCTCCATTATTTTATTTAGGGTAGACCAGGTATTTCATGGATGGCTTGACCCCTTTGTCTGTTTTTGGACTGGGAAAAATTTTTCCAAGTACTATTTGTAATTTTTTAGTCCTCTCCTAAATTTAGGATACCATCCAAGTCTTGTAATTGGTTTTTTGGACTTTTTAAATCACCTTTGCTACTGTTTTTATTAGAATAGTACTCTATGACAGCCGTTGCAGTGATCGTCACACTTCTACAAGGTCTAGCAGCCAATTTTGGTGTTTGGCTGGGTTTAGACCACCTCAAGTTCATGTATGGGGTTCTTGTGCGCTGTGGTTTGTGTCTTAACATACAGCTTGAAGAAGGCACTGCAGTTGGATCTTCAAGAGTGAAAACTTCAGTACCCTGTAGAAGAACTAGTTTACCTCGTTTGACCAGGTGGGGGGATGAATAGAGCTACGTGCAATTTCCATCACAATAATGTTTTCCTTCCCTGACACCACAGTGAACACCATTTCATCAATCTTGGTTGATTGAGAGCACACTCATTTGGTGATCAACACCTCCCAATGATGACGTGTAAACCCCTTTGATGAAAATTTTATTTTTAGAGTATACCAAAGAAGGAAATGTTCAGTATAGATTCTTGCTTAGCCCTTATAAACCATAGAGTAACACCAACTATATTCTTAGTAACTGGTATCAGACACAATCTACTCATATGTATCTGTGTTCATTCTACATATTCATGTAGCTGGATAAAGTAAAGATTACCAATTCCTCCAAAGAGTGGCATGACAGCTATATTATATCTCTTTGGACGAGGTTTTTTTTTTGGCATTTTATAGTGTTCAGTCCTATTTTATCTAAACAAAAATATGTGGAGCATATTATGTATATTAGTACATTAAGCACTTCTGGAGAAAATTCATATAAAAATAAGAGTTTCAAGGTTCAAATTATTAAGATATACCACATATAACCATCTTAAATACCGAAAGGTTCTTGCTTCTCAGGATTCCCTACTATTAGCTTATAGGCTCAGTTCCTATGATCAATCAGCAGACTGGTAGAATACAGGTAAGTTATGAATGAATAACTATATATAATGATTAATTTATAAAATTTGTAGGTGTCAAATATGTTGTTTTCTTTTTTTTTTGTCTCAGTTTCTTTTTTTTTATCAAATTCATTGTGCGATCATATCATGTGATCCAATCAAATTAATTTGTTCTCGTTTATCTTCCAAATGTCCTATATTGATCCGTATCCAAATGTTAAAAACCTTGAGTTGGGTGAACATGAGAGATATGTAATGTCATAGAACTGAAGTTACCAAATTAATGATCGATTAGATTATCTGTAACATGTTATTTTTGGTCCCAACTCCCAAGTAAAAATCTGCAGGTTATGCATTTGAAATAGCTTTTGCAGATATGATGAAATAGGGAGCTGACGATTTAATTAGATATAATGCATGAAACACCCTTTACACAGATTACTGAATTTAATATGTCTCAGCACTTGCTAAGTAACTGTCATATTTTATATATGAAGGTTTGTTGCAGATCTTATCCGTTTTGGGGCTGTGCATTATGCACTGGTCTGCCCAAAGCCGCCTCCAACTGCAACTCCCGAACAAATTCAAATCTATAAAGAAGTAACAGAGCCTTCAGTTTTGCAGAAGAGATCATCCATTAAGGGGAAAACTGTGAGAGAAGCCCAGAAAACATTTAGAGTTACTGATGCTAATCAATTTGTTGAAGCAGGAACTTACTTGCGTGTGCATGTGCATCCAAAACGCTTCCCAAGGTAAACACTCTTGTTATCTGTGTTTCTGTAATAAAATTGAAGTTTTTGGGGACTAGCTTATGTTTTTTACCTACAGTAACAGATGGGTGATGTTCGATCCAGTGGTTTAGCTACCAGATAGTCTATGTTAGCATGACTCAATAGAGGAAATGTTCCACTGATTATGTTTTTCAACTCATATTTGCCATTTTTATTGACTTTGTACTGTAAATAGGTGCTATGAAATTGATTGGAAATCGAGAATCATAGCAGTTACCAGTACTTATGTCGTCCTCGACAAACCTGCTGCAACTTCAGTATGTAATTTAATATCTTTTGTTATGAGTTCCTATACCTCCGACTCTTTTCTCTATCATATTTGTATCAATTCCATGTTATAAGTTTTTCATTTTGATGTGCACATGTTATAATTTTCCTATTTAGCTCGGGCCACATATCGGTTATCTGTCAAATCAGTAACTACCTGAAGTATGCCTGGCATTTAGAAACTTGGTAAAAATTTATAGAAGTTTTGTCAACCGACACAAGAAAGTTCACCTTAATTCTAATAGCTAGAATAATATATGATATAACTTAGTGAGACACAACTTGAAATGGTGAATATTTGTTGGAATTTGCCTCCTAAGTTTTTTGTAGGTATAAAAAAAGTTATTTAGAACTGAAGACCAGTGTTTGTTGTAAACCAGTAGCTATCAAATGGATTATTTCTAAAAAGGCACATTATAGGTTTTACATCTAATCTTTTACAAAATATGTTCAGAAGTATATTAGAAACTATGGAAGCAGAGTGAGTGTCTGAATTTTGTTAGACATGAAGGTTTTAGTTCTAATAGTGCGCTATTAGACATAAAGCAAGTACCGGGTTTTGAGTGCCATTGGGAATATACGGGTGCAAGTTTGTTGTTCCTATGAAGTGTCCAGTTTGTTACTTGAAATACTATTGTTGGAAGGGCAAATCCATAATTTTTCATTTTAAGTTGCTAGTCAATATTGATTATATTGAAATTGCATTAGACCCTTCTGGTGAATTGTGATTAATAAGCTTTTATCAGTTGTAGCATATTATAGTTAGCTTTTCCAATATTATTCCATATACTTTGATTGTCCTCCAGTTGATCATACTTTTACCATATCGTAGAGTACTTTGCATTGACATTACTAAGTAAAACCACAATTAAATTACTCGAGGTTTAAAATTTTGACCATACCAATTGATATGAACTGGTATTTATTGGTCTAACCAAATACTGGTATTGGAACATATAGTTTGTCCAAAATATCTGGTAATTTCATTTTTTTTCTATGAAGTGGTTGTCTATTCTTCATTCATCCTTATTTTGGCTGGCCTTGTTCATCGTTTAATTCAATACCTCATGTTTCTTTATTTAAAGAGAATTTATCAACTTTGTGAATTAGGAACCTCAGTCACTTTTCACCTATCTCCGATTTTTTATGTAGTTTACAAATTTATTAGTGTTGTTGAGAAAGGTCAAAAGAGATGGTTGGACTCTGTAGTTAGCTTTTTTAAATGTGATATTTAAGATAGATTAATATTGATAGTTGAAGTGTATTGAATTGGGAGCATGAAGAAAACTACTAGAAGTGATTATTATTTTGTATGCAAATCTAGTTTAAATTATTTTTTAGGGGGTTATTAACTTTTCTCATGGACTTCTTGCTAAATGGTTGATATTTTTTCTCACTTTTATCAATGACTCGTTCTAGCTAGTTGAAGGTGGTCATTTAACTATGAGGCCTATAACATGTTTTTTCTGGGGAGGTTGGGCACAAAGGGGGAGCTATTCCCATAATTTTCTAATTTTTTAAGATAGGGAAAAGAAGAACGCAAAAGCAAGGTATGCAATACCGTACCGTACCGGTATTTCGAGGTTGATTCGGTACGGTACGGTACCAGCATATCGAGCGGTACACCAGGGCGTACCGAACAATTTTATATATTTTCTTTCTTACTGTAGCACTATAGCGCATTCCGTCCGGTACCGGGCGGTCCGCGTACCGGTATGCCGTCGGACCGGTACGTACCGCTCGTATCGGGCAGTACCATTCGGTATTGCATACAATGCGCAAAAGTACATAGGAAAACTAGGGAAAGAAATATCTAACTCTTCTAGCTGAACATTGCATGTAATGTTCAAGCTTTTTGTCCATTAGTCTAAGCCAAGCAAATATATGTAAAAAAGGGACGGTTTAGTGGACAAGTCCTTGTCATTGTAGGTTTGGAAAAGGTCAATAGACGTAACCTTACTCTGCAATCAGAGTGGCTATTTCAGATTCGAAATCCATTCACCCAGGTTGCAAAGGAGCGATCTTGATGTGGCATAAGGTTATTCCCCTCCATGAAGCGAATACATTAAGTCCATCTGTATTATGTTCATCTAAGCTTTAAATATAAGAGACGTGGCGGAACTTATTACATTTAACAAAGTTGATGTCCTTGGCTACAACTTGTACATAATGACATCGGCTAGTTCAAGATGATTGTTCACCAGTTGAGTATAATGGAAGTTCACTCATGACTCAGCAGTGTTAAAAGGTCAGAATGGAATAATGGAGGTGTTGGAAGGCTTTTAGGAGTTGAATTCTTCTGTTCTGTACTGAGATATAAACAGACAGATTTTCTTTTGTATGCAACTTTTTCTCAATTGTTTTGACATCTATATTCCATGATTTTTCTTGTTAATAAATAAGTTTTGTATAACAAACGCAAATGTGTAACTCTGTGTTTAGGTAGGAGGAACAATAGATAACATTGAAGAATGCTGTGCAATGTTTGCTTCTCGTGCTTTAGGCTTTGATACTCCTCTGAGGACCACCCATCAGATAGACAACTGTACAGAGGGCTGGTCAGTTTTTTTTACTTATTACTGAAGTACATTTCTGACGATGTATATGTGGCTAATGACTTCAAATCCTGATTCTGCAGTGTTGTATTGGCTAGAACAAAGGACTTTTGCTCTGAATTTCATGCAATGATCAGGGTATGTCTTTAAATATGTAACTGATTGTATTTTTAACAGTATGCCATCCAATTCTTGTCCGATATCAACTCCAGAATCCTATCAGATTGGAATGCACCTGTTGATATGGTGCCAATACTGGTCAACACACACCAAAAATGATGCTAGGAAAATTATTCAATGTTGATATTGTGTTGGTGTACCATTTTAATCGTTACCCATCAGAAGTGGTATTGTACAGTCAATTTAAAATATTAAAATTTTGCAACAGTCTGCCATGACATAATTTATCATATGTAGATTTTATGCATCTCACTGAGTATTATGTGATGAACTTTGATTTTTGATACAGGAAAAAACGGTGAAAAAATTGTATCTTGCTCTTGCTGCTGCACCTGTACCTGTTGGAATAATTACCCATTACATGCGTCCAGTGAATATTGCTCCAAGATTAGTTTCAGAAGGTAATGTCAGGTTTGATCTTTAATCTTTAGATCACTTCATTTTCTGATAGGGAACCTGCAGTAGTTAACTAAGATTGAGCATCCTGTCTCATTATACCTATAGATGTGTATAAGTTTGCATGTATACTATAAATAGGGTTGAAAATTCAACACCGTCATGTAACTCTGATGGAAATGACCCACATCAACCAAAAGACTTGCAACTCATATTTTTTGCAGGTTCGTTTGCTAAGCTTCAAGCGGAGTCCTGAAAGAAATATAAGCAGTTTTTAACTATGAATTTGTATTCTGATTAAAATTATGGTTTACAAGATAGAAGCCAGCTAGAATGCAGTCTATATGGATCTCAAATTATCAATGTTGATTGATGATTGTCAAAACAAATCAAACCTGTCCATGCAATCCAAATTCCAAAATCATATTGTTCAACAAACCAGTCAAAAATAAACACTTAAAATGACCTTTGATGACTTTAATAAGCTGAACAGAGCCACATGCTTGAGAGCATGTTGGTGTCAACTCAAACCAGTATACATTCGCTATATATGCCTCCACCAATTTTTTTAAAAAAATCCCTTATTCTTTAATGTGATTACTACTTACTACATCTATAGATATATTGTTTCTATTTTTTTCCTTTTCGCACCCAAATGCCTGTAGCACATGATCACATCAGCCACACTTGGCACATTCTGTTACTGTGGGTGCATGCAACTAGTAAATTATTGATTAGCATTCTTCACTTGGTTAGTTTTCTAGGACAAAATAATATGTTGATCAAAATTTCTCACAAAAGCCAAATTTACTTTGTACAATGGCTTGTAAATGGTCTGTGGCAAGGTTTTGTATTATCAGTTGGTAAGTTTGTACCAATCGGTATTTACTCGTCCAAGCAAGGACCGGTAGCAGACTATACAGTTTGGTATTATGGTTTGATACTAGTAGATATAAATTTTCTTTTTCTTTTCTGTTGATACCAGGCTATCCAGGTCAGTATACGACCTAGTACGCTAGTGCCATATCGATCCAGTAGATTACCGAAACCTGGATTAAGATTTAAAACCTTAGCTTGTGGTATACATTAGTTTTTTTCTAAAATCCCAACCAGATATAAATGGCTTTAATTTTCCACAGGGAAGATGTTAGGATGGTTTTGTTTGAATAGTGATTTTTTTGTAGTTTTACACAAATAAGCTTTTATCTACCACTATGTTTTTTCTAATTTATCTTATGGAATCTCAACAGGATTTTCTATTATATAGGTCTAGTTGTTTTTGAAGATCATAACAAGTATCAAAAGCATTAATGAAATAGAAACACGAGATACTTATGTTGCATTTTTTTTATTATTTCTTTTTTACAAATCATGCTTTGTCATTTTTTGAGAATTGAGATTAATTTGATTATGAAATTTTCATTATTGTAGATATCATTGGTGGATGGCATCTCTGTCAACTGGAAGTTTTGGAATGCAAGGAGGTTATGTGGCCTGCTGCTAAAGTTATGGAAACCCATAATGTTGAAGATTGTGGGTGGCCCTTTAAAAAAGTTGCCTATGAATGTAAAATCAATCTTTTGACTGGAAAAACTCATCAGGTACTTTGATTTACTTATGGTATTGATATATAGATCAAGGCTATGACAAATGTTAATCTTATAGTTAAATGTATTAGACTGGGTCCTAGCCTTTAGTTATCAGAGGTAAAACAGCTTTTGTGGGGGTTAGTGTGAGATTTATTATATCACTTATCGAAGTGTGCTCACATGATAATGAGAATTAAACCTGTGGGACTTTTTCAAGGATGCATATGAAGCATAGGTTCTACAAAAATACGAGTTTTCAAATGCCTGATTCATCAAGGAAACAAAAAGATGTATCCTAGGAGCATGATAGAGCATCCTTGTTGCAATATTACTTTGATCTTTCTCCACTTACTGAGTTAGACAAGAATATATTGTTTGATGATTGATTGTGTTTGATACAGATCAGAGCACAGTTTGCCGCTATTGGTGCGCCTATTGTGGGGGACTCGATGTACATCCCATCTGTTATGGCCAAAATGGCTAATCCTTCAATCAACCCATTTGATAGAAAATGGAAGGAATATGCTAGTGAGGATGAGAAGATGGCAGCTATAGAACAATGGATTGCACAGCATGGGAAAGAACCTAATGCAGCTATAGGTCTTCAGGCTTCCCATATCTCATGGGATGATGGCACTTGTTCTTACGAGGCTGGTGCGCCATGGTGGAGATCAACAGACCAATAAACTACCCCCAGTATATCGCATGGTAACTTATCGAGATGAGATTCAAGCATCTTCAAGGATGGTAGAACCAATAGCTTTTGATGGTCCTCCATATATGATGGTGCAGTTTAAGCAGAGAATGTCAAATGTTGATATCTTTTTTGCAAGAAGTCCAAAAAAGAAAAAAAAAAGGTCTCGAAGTGGTCTATGCTTGTATTTGTAACAATCTACAATTGAATTTTGTGACAAATTCGTTTCTTCACCAGATTGACAGTTGTATGAAATAGTTTTCCTTGGATAATTTATGCGGTTGCAAATCTGATATATTCATCTGTGTTGTTCTCATCTTATGCATCTGCAGGGCAAAGCTAAAGGCTTATTGTTGAGGAGATGTGTCAGTGAGTTAGTTTCTTTGAATTCATGGTGGAGCTAAGTAGCAATTCCTATGTTTGGGAGGGAACCGATTCAAATTGGAGTTAAACTCGGGCTCAGGTCAAGTTGAATTACAGTGAATCAGAGTTGAACCGAACCAATTCTTCACTGGACCGGTTCAAGTCGCACGAGAAATCGCCTGCATTTCTCACCGCCCGCACCCTCACCTACGTCGACCACCCATGCACAATCGCCCACATCCTTGTCGCTTCTCTCGACTGTTTGTCATTGTGATCAATTGGGTGTCAAGTGGCTACGACACATCCTCTCTTGCAGGCATAATGCATGACGACAAGGAACGATCGAGAAAGGCGAGAAGCAATCGGGCCATCTTCTTCTCCGCTCGCGAGCATGACTCATTGCCTTCCCTCGCTCCTATAAATGGAGTTTCAAGGAATTGAGGATAAAGGTGTGAGGATGAGGTAAGAGAGATGGATCTCCCGCTACTCCAGCTCCAATCCAACCAAAATTATCTCATCCTCGTCGACGATGTCACATCTTCTCCGATCGTTGATCTCTATCGTCGACCAACCACTGTACTTCTTGTAGCAAAGTGAGGAAGTGAGGAAGATAAGTCGACTATGGTCAAAGAAGTTGACTACGACCAACTTTTGGTCTATAGGGGTAATTTTGGAAATTTGATAGTACTTCATGTTTTATTGTATTTGTGTAATTTTTTTTAATTTCTTTGAGAGATCAATGGTGATTTCATAACTAAAAATCTTTCCTATATTAGCCTCAATGGTGGGCATGGGTTACGAGATCGATAAATTGGATTGAAATGTTAACTATTCTTTGTGGATGGTGAAGTTAAAAGGCTATCTTAACAATAGAGAAACTTCATGATGTGATCCTCTGAAAAAGAAAATAAAGAGCATTAATGAAGAGAAAACATAAGCTAATTAAAGTGTCATAGCAACTTTATTCATGTGCATATCCAATAAAGTACTTTAGAGATTATTGTCGAACAAATAATATAGAAGTTTGGGCCAAATTGACGATCATATATGAGGAAAAACCCTCACAAGGAAGATTATCCTCAAGTAAAGGTTGTACTTATTATGAATGACAAAAGAAACCTTAGTGAATCAATATAATCTAGAGAATGAGCATTATCGTCGAAGAAGATAATGCCCTGTTATTATTATGTTCTCTTCCTATTTCATATACAATTTTTTCTAAAATAATTTTATATGATAATAGCAATATTTCTCTAAACTTCATTATTTCAGCTCTAATAACAAAAGAAGTAATAGATTTATGATTAACAATCAAAATCTCCAACAAAAGTCATGTTGAAGCTTTGAATGTAAAAAAAAAAGAGTCGAAGAAAATAGACAAAAGTAAATCGAGATCCAAATCTAGATCAAAGAACAATCAATGCTCCTATTGCAGAAAAAAAAATCATAATTTTGAAAAATACTCTTAAACTATTGATAGAAGAGCAATCAAAAGAGCTAAAGCTAAGAGCAATGAAAAGAGCTAAAGCTAAAAGGATGAAAGAAATCTTAATTTTTTATTGAAATAGGTAAATTAGTCAAGACTCAATCAATGTTTTATGGATGCAAGAAGATCTTAAAATGATCAACATGATTTAAATAAGTCCAAATCATGAAAAGAAAGCTTAACTTTGAGAGAATGACAAATTTTAACCCATTTTGAAGAATAAAGTCGTTCAGTCGACTATATTAAAAATTATGAGTTTATTCATAAATGATTTATATTCAACCACAAATTCATGAATGATCTACATTTATGAATTGGGAAGATGAATATCATTTAGTGTATTTAATGGATTCATTTCCTTTGTACATGGCCTTTATACTATATAAATAAGGTTGACTCTCTTTGTAACCAAACAATTCAAAAGTATAATCATCTTTTAATGGTGAGTGCTTTATTTTTTAGTTTTTGCATGAACTTCAAAACTTATCAAGCTTTTTACGTTTAAAACCCAAAAATATTTATTTTTCCTTTCAACTTATCAAACTTTTTAGTTTATGACCTTTTAAAGGAATTAAAGTGTTGTTCTAATTATTTCATCAATTTTTTACTGATAAAGTGATTAGAATAGTTTCTTTTACTTCAATCTTGAACGATCCATCTTGTTTCAATTCATTGGAGGATATAAATTCATATTCTATATGCATCAAAACTCTTTAGATATCGAGGTGTATGGTTGCTAAGTTGATGATTTCTATCATTTGATATAAACTAGCAAGTTAGATCATAATTTTGCTAGAGGCTCTTTAACTATTCATGAATGATCAATGACAAAAGCTAAAGCTAAAAGGATGAAAAAAGCCTTAACTTATTTATTAGAAAATATCTGGAAGAAACAAGCTAGTCAATACTCGGTTAAGGTTCTATGGATGCAATAAGAGCCTAAAATGATCAACATGATTCAAATAAGTCTAAATCATGAAGAGAAAGTCTAGCCTTTAGAGATGATGAATTTTAGCCCATTTTAAAGAATAAAAGCCATTCAGCTATATTGGACCATATTAGGAATTGTGAGCTTATCTACATTCATCCATTTAAATAAGTTCAAGACAGATTCATGGATGATCTATATTAATGAATTGGGAATATGAATATCATTTAATGCATTTAATAGATTCATTCCCTTTGTACTTGGCCTTTGTATAATATAAGCAAGACTGACTCCCTTTATAACCAGGCAATTTAGAAGTATAATCATCTTTGAAACTTAGAAGTGTTTTGTTTTTAAGTTCTTATATGAACTTTGAAACTTATCAAGTTTTTGTGTTCAAAACCCAAAAATCTTTATCTTTTCTTTTCAACTTATTAAACTTCTTAATTTGTAGTATTTTAAGGGAATCAAAGTATTATTCTAATAATTTCATCAAATTTTCATTGATAAAGTGATTAGAATAGTTTCTTTTACTTTAATCTGATCCATCTTGTTTTAATTCATTAGAGGGTGTCAATTCGCATTCCATATGTATCATAGTTTTTTAGTTATCAAGGTGTATGATTACTAAGTTGATGATTTCTATATACCCTGGTAGCTAAAGAGCTATGACACATAGAATGCAAATTGACACCCTCCAACGAATTGAAACTGGATGGATCATTCGAGATTAAAGTAAGACAAACTATTCTAATTACTTTATCAACGAAAAATTAATGAAGTAATTAGAACAACACTTTGATTCCCTTAAAGCGTCACAAACTAAGAAGTTTAATAAGTTAAAAGGAAAAATAAAGATTTCTGGGTTTTGAACACAAAAACTTGATAAGTTTCAAAGTTCATGTAAGAATGTAAAAACAAAATACTTACAAAGGGAGTCGACCTTGTTCATGTAAGAATGTAAAAACAAAATACTTACAAAGTTCATGTAAGTTCATGAAAGATGATTATACTTTTAAATTGCTTGGTTACAAAGGGAGTCGACCTTGTTAATATAGTACAAAGAGAATGAATCCATTAAATACATCAAATGACATTCACATTCTCAATTCATAAATGTAGATCATTCATGAATCTGCTTTGAACTTATTTGAATCACTAAATATAAATCATTCATGAATAAGCCCATAATTTATAATATGGTCTAACATGACTGAATGACGTTTATTTTTCAAAATGAGCTAAAATTCGTCATTCTCTCATAGCTGAGCTTTCTCTTCATGATTTAGACTTATTTGAATCGTATTGACTATTTGAGACTCTTCTTTCATCCATAAAACCTTGATCGAGTTGTGATCAACTTGTTCTTTTTAAATGTCTTACAATAAATAAATTAAGGCTTCTTTTATCTTTTTAGCTTTAGCTTTTGTCATTGATCTTCTATAAATAGTTAAAGGGTCTTTGGTAGAATCATGATCAACTTGCTGGTTCATATCATTTGGTGCCTAAAAAAATTTAAAGTTGAAATACATAGAGATATTACTTTCCACAAACAGGTGTTACTATAAAAATAAAAATATAAGAAGGAGGCTATTCTAGATATAGAATTGATATTGATATAGATATAGATATAGAAATAGATATAGAACTGTCCTGCACACCTAAAAACCCTCTCGTTACCCACCCCTACATCTCTAGAAGACGAAAAAGATAATGAGGAACCACAACCGATCAACAAGGAGCACCCCTACTACATTGCTCTCAATCAGCCTTATCATAGATTATATTCGAACCTAAAATACATGAACATCATCCACCTACACAATTACTATTGCTGGTCTAGACTCAAAGAAGTGCATTAAGCAATGATACAAGAATTTCATTTGTTATTGAAGAACTGTATTTAGGAATTGGTGAAGCCTCCACCCAACAACAAGCTAGTTGGGTGCAAGTGCACCTTTAAGATCAAGGAAGGAGGTACTTACAATGCTCATTTGGTGGTTAAGGGATATGGCCAAATGGTAAGGATCGATTATAAAGATATATATATATATACTTAATCTTTTTTGCTCTCCATGAATGTGGTAGATTAAAATTTTAAAATATTTATATGTATATTTGTGTATTATCTATTTGTATATTTATGTTTATGAGGCATGTATTATGTACTTTGTTAATTATGTTTACAAATTGTCATATATATCAAAACAGTCTATAAAATATTTTATGGTAAAAAAAATGGGATCAACTACTTATTATGGTTCATCAAATTGCATCGAAAACACGATTGCGATGAAAAATTTTCGATCGGTCGGTCCCTTATTTGTGAAATATGCCTTATTTTATTTTTGCTATGATTGTGATTTTTTCTTACTATAGTAAATAAAACATTGTTTTGAAAGCATTTTTGGTTTGATGAATATATATACATATATATATTTATATATTTATATCCTTTTTAGACACCCAAATGTTATCATTCCTATTTGTAGTTACTAAGATAGAAAGGATATTTTCGATCCCTTCCTGATAACTTAAGCTTCCAGTATTTGTATTTGTAGTTACTCAATTGAATCTTATGAATACTAATAGTGGTTGATGAAATAGAGTTGATAAATGGTGATTGGAAGGGAGATGACGGAAAGAATTAAGATAAAAAGCATAATAATAGAAAGTTCAATAAAGTTCTTATAAATTCAAATGAAGAAAAAATAAATAATCGAACAATGGTGTGATAATGATGATAATTCAATATCAATATTACGAAAATATTAATTTAGATCAATTATGGTTTAGATTAGTGTTAATGTTGATTCTAACCTTATCTGGGATCAACTTCATCATAAGATCAATCCCAGGGGTGAAGGATGGGATCACAATACAACTAATTTTACAAGTGGTCAATTAAGGTAATAATAATGTATTTAAATTGATAAACAATAAGATGATTGATATTTAAGATAATCAAATAAAATCAATTCGACTAGAGAATTGCCAACTACTTATAATTTAATCATACAAATCAGCAAAAATATTATCGATAATAATGTAATTGAGTCGGGAATATCATTAAAAATAAAAAAAATGTGATTATAATAATACGATAGCCAACTTAATTTTAGGCAATCAGATCAATTAGAATCAATTAGCTCGAACGAGAGTAGCAAAACGATTCATATTAGGTCAATCGATCTAATATCATCATAATCGAACAGAAAATTTAAATCTCCATGTAATATGTAAAATTATTGGATATATGGTTTCACTTTTAGATTGCGTTTGCTGTATAGTACAGAAGGCCCACACCTTATGTGGGCCTCCATGGGCTTTCGTCACGTGCAAGACACATGTCTTGTGCCATCTCAAAATATTGATGGCTGAAACGAAAGTAACGTTCTACAGCTAAGCCTGATAAGTGTGTTACCTAACTCGTGATTGGTCGTATTAATAGCCCGATCACGTGGATCCCACCTTCTGCGTCCAATAACAAAACAGGTGAGGGATCGAGTCGTCGTCCGGGAAATGACGATCGCCACGTAAACCAATCGGCGGAGATCGTAGTTCTATTTCGGTCCGCGCCGGGTTGGTTCCAGGGAGGCTTTTCCCTCTCCCCAGGGGATCTGCTCCACTCAGAATTCTAATTCCTACTCCCACGTCAGGCTCCATCACCGTCCATCGCGCCGCTCCCCGAACGCATGATTCACCCGGGTCCCACAAAGCCGTGTCCATTGCAGCCATATACCCACGTGGCGGTCATATACTGGTTCGACCGTGAAAATTCTGCGTTGGACGCCCCTGCATGGATCCGCCCATATTGCTCCGACGTATTATATTTCACCAACAAATAATCCCCAAATCAAACATATCAATCGCAGGCATATGGAGACCAACTCACATTAATATTAGGAAGACCAGCCGGGTCGGTATGTTTTGCAGATACGTCCCTGTAAAAGGATTAATAAGTAATAAAAAATTATTTGAGGGCCTCATGTGAATTATTGTCACCGTGATATATGAGGGAAAAAAAAGGGAGAGAGACCCCCAAATCTCGATCTCTTAATCTTCTCTCTTGCCCCCCTCTCTCTCTCTCTCTCTCTCTCTCTCTCTCTCTCCCTTGTGTGGGAAGCGTCGGACCGCGAAGACAAACCTCCCACCGCCGCCCGAAATCGCCCGATATATCGCCTAATCCCGCTACCGATTCGCCTCTCCTCCGCCTCCCCTAGCCCTCCTCTTCTCACCCCCTTTCTTTTTTCCCCTTTTATTTGGTGGAAAAAGGGTGATTAAGATTAAAAAAAATCGAATAATTGGGGGTAAAAATCATCCGTTCTCTCGTTCCATCTCTCTATCCTCAACCGGTTTCGACCGCCGCCCCCCGGCGCACGATGCTAGCCTGCGCCGCCGGCCGTCCTCTATAAATGCCCTTATCCCACCGAACCACCTCGATCTCGTGCCGTCGGGTCCCGAGGTGCGTCTCTTGAGCGCCAAATTCGTCCCCCGCCTCTTTGATTTTTCTTTCATGTCTTGGACGGGGTTTCTCGTAGGGTGCCCTTCCAATCAGGATTTGTTCGCATCGTCCATCTTGTCGCTAGGTTTTCTATGGGGTTTTGGAGATTAATTTTGGGTTTCTCTTGCCTTCGATCATCCGATCCGTTCTTTTCTTGTGTTGGATTTGGTCGTTTGGAGGTCGATCAGTGTGGAGCCATAAGTGTGGTTTTCATCGGGTTTTCTCTTATCGGATTTTTGATCGCTCCTTTCCTGATGTAGTTCGAATGGTTCTGGGATTTGCTTGCAAGATTTGTTCGTTACACATAACTTCTGCTCTGCAACCGTCCGATTTCTGGGCATCAATTCTTTTTCTTCATGACAAGTTGTTGTTTTCGATGAAATGATAGCTGGTCGTCTCGGTTCGGTACCATGACTTCGTGTTTCTCTTTCTGCGTAATATATCTTGGTCTTCTCAACTGGATCTCAAGTGGCCGAGGTTGTTAAATGGCTCTTCATTATGAGCTTGCATGATCTCGAGTTCAAAATGGAGCTTTCTAGTTGTATTTTATTTATAAATTGCTATAGAAAAGAATATAGCTTTAAGCTTTCGTAGTATCAAATATGCTGAATTAAAGAAAAATCCTTCTTTTTGCTCCATATTCTTGCAGTACGTTTTTGCGTAGAAGAATCTCTATGTCAGGGTAAATGGCATTCTTCAGGAACTATAATAGCAAAATAAATTCTGGACACAACCTCGATGAGAAGGTAGAGGAGGATAGACCAGCTGAAGACTATAATTCTGTAGGGAATAGAAATGTGGATGTCAATGTCAACTATAATGATGCTGACATGACAGGAGATGCTAATCAGAATGAGGAAGAACAATTTAATACTGGCAGACTTCAAATTGACAACTATGAAGGAGATGCAAGTGGGAAGCTTGGAAAGAGAGCAGTTCCTACCGGCGCATGGGGCTCAAAATTTTGGAAGGTCTGCCAGCCAATGTCTGATTCTGGGGATGCAGAGTATGATCATAATGATTTAGGTGAGGATGCTGGAGATAATTATTCGGAAGATTCGAATGTGCAGAAAGATAGGAGACAGTCCCAAAGAGGACATGTAGAAGTACCAGCAGAGGAAATGCTCTCTGATGATTACTATGAGCAGGATGGCGAGGAACAAAGTGACTCCCTACATGGCAGCGGACCGAGCCATCTAAATGTAGCTGGTTCCAGGTTACCAACACAACCAGTTTCTGTCAGTAAGAGCATCGCAAAAGGTGCCAAAGTGACGAGGCACGAAGAATACAATGATGATGGTGATGATGATGATGATTATGATGAAGATGATGAGGAAGAAGGTTATGTTAATGTCATCCACCACATCCTTTTAGTATCCTTTTGGCTTCTGTTTGCACAAATGAACTACTTTTTGGTGTCAGTACTTGTAACCTTGTTACTTCTGTTTTATTTTCAGAAGATGATCCAGATGATGCTGATTTTGAGCCAGAGTCTAGTGATACAGGCAAGGGCAGAAAAAGCAAGGTTGGCTTGTCATATACTGTTCTTTATATTATCATGAGAAGTATTTTCAGTCTTTGGTTGTTCAATTGGAAAAAAATTGCTTTACTTTTCTCAAAATCTGTAGATACTTTCTCACTCGAGCATTGAGTTTATGACAATATTCTGTCACCATAATAGTTCGGTGCTTCCATTTCCTCAATTTTCTCACCTTGACTTAGAATCATTGTTGGTCACATGGACAACCTTGTTAGTGATAGATGTAAGCTTGACACCATGAATGAATCAAATGAAAATATAGTTAAAATAGATAATCTGGAAGTTCTGGAAAAGTAAAACTTAACATCTTGGATCTATTGTTCATGGAAGGGGATGCTGCAAAAGGTTTTTGTGTAAGTCCAGAATGGGATGTTTAAAACAGAAGAGCATGTAGAGTACCATGTATTTGTCGGGTACTCCTTCGATTGATATGAGAATTCTGTAAGATTAAAGGAGAATTTTAGAAGATAATTCTAAAGCAAGACATTTTTTTGGGCATTGGATGTTGGGAGTCAGGATATATATAAGCTCATACTATATAAATTTGGGTTTGAGGTGGGTGCCTTTTCCCATGAGAGAAGATACAATAATTTATTAGTTTTATGAATAAATAGAGATTGATGAGGATAACGTGAAAAAATTGCTGAAAGTTTTGAAAGCTTGTCCAAGAAAGGGTTATATATGTACAATGACAAGGAGATGATTTTTGGACCTATGGACCGGTGGTTGGAGCATAGCTAAAGGCTAAAAAGGATTTAGTTTGAAATGATATGGATTAAGAAATGATACGGTCACACTTGGATGATCTAGTTGCATATGGGGATGACATGAAAAAAAATTGAAGTTTCATCAACATGTTTTTTCTTAAATTCTTTTGATTCAGATCCTTGATAAGGAACAGTTTATGCAACTTTTGGATAAAGATTTGCTTGGAGGAAGAATAGTCTTGTTGAAACTGTTTTATGTATTATTCAGTACCCACTACATGGTTGACGTGGATCATCTGGATAACTATGTCCATATCGGAGCATATAAAATTTCTTAATCTTGTGTTTGATGGTGGTTAAAACCAGTTAAAAATGCAGAAAAGAAGATTAGAACATGCACTGGAAAAGATTTCTTGAAGGTATGTTTGGGTGAGAATAGTTGCTAAAGTGTTATCAACATTTTGTTCAGTAAAGTGTAGCTGCTTTGAAATCGAGTCTAGCTAAAAAAACTCAGATTAAGAGGAGAAGGTTGTTTTATTTTAGCATTCATATATGTTAAAAGATTGGTATTGGAATTAAGATCAGATAGGGACGTTATGGTTGAGATTGACAATATCAATCTAATTAGATTAGCCAAATAGAAGTCAGACAAGATGGTGATTTAGATTTTAGAACATCAAAAATAAAAACATAAAATAGTAAAAGAATTACATAAAATAAAATAACATTTAAGAAAAATGAAAATATCCTATGCTGACAGATCATTTATGCTCATTTTATAAGATGTCTTACTTTGAAAAAACACGATATTATATAATAGATAATAGTAAAAAATAGTTGATACCAATTCATTAAAAAAGATATGATGTACTTATTGGAAATCATTATTATCATTCAATATTACTCTAAATAAATGGGGATGGTTGAGTGCATTAAGGATCCTGCTATTTTGAGTTCTGAGGAGGATGAGGGGGGTTAGTATACGTCACCTTACCCTTGCAAGTAAATAGTTGTTTCCATGAAGTTATAGTAAATCAAGGAATCCAACTTTAAGTAGGCCTGGTTTCATCTGGCATACTGAGATGTACTGCAATACCAATATGTTGGAGGTGAGAGGAGGACCGAAAAAGAGGCAGCCAGTGGATGGACATGCAGTAGTGGATGATGGTGGCTGGGCAACAACGAGATGGAGAGGTCTTGTGAATCATGAGCCACCCACCACGATTGGAGCAGACCAGGTCCCCCCGAATGGGGCGGACCAAGCTCCCTGATCGGAAAACCATCCTGCCAAGAAATTCAAGTAAAAGATGGTTCTTTTTCATATAACTAACTCTCATATGATTGTGGATATTCAAACCTTTTCTTTTTTCTGCTGTTTTCCTTTGCTTGTAGGGTCAAGAGTCTGATTAGTTACTTGACACTAAAAATAGAGAACACCTGTTTACTGGATGGCTATAAACTATAATTTTTTGCCAGGATTCTTTCTAAATTTTGATCAAGTTTTGCTGTTTAATGTAATCCAAAGAAAATTCCATGTGCTTTTTTATTGGATTTGCACATCTCAGTCATATGAGTAATTTTTGATGTAACTCCATCTCCAAAACCTGCTGTTTATTAACTGAATTTAGTATGCTTTTGCTTGCTATGTGCTTACTCTTGCTGAATTGCAGGAAAAAGCATCAGACAGTGATGATTTTGATGACGACAATGAAGATGACATTGATATCTCTGAGGAAGATGATAATGATTATTTTGATAATCGACGAAGACGAATGCCACGTAAAGTTGGACAAAGTTTGAAACAGAAAGACACTAAACCTTCTGTAAATATACGACGAAAAAGAGGCAGAACTTTTTCAGATGAAGAATATCATTCATCAGGAAATGACTTAGAAGAAGATAGTGAAGAAGACCTCAGTCGTAAGGCAAGGAGTTCATCTCAGTCACGCAAGAGAGGTGGGGGCAACTCTACCATGACTGCAAATACCAACCTTATCAGCAGTGAACTTCGGACGTCTGGTAGGTTGGTGAAAAAGGTTTCTTATGCTGAAAGTGAAGAAAGCGAGGATATTGACGAGGATAAATCAAACAAATTTCAAAAGGTTTGGATTTCTATGGAATTTTACTTGTTAATCTTTGTTATTGTTGGCAGTTGTTATGTTGCTATTATCGGAGTTACTTTAAGGGTGCTGATATACCATTGAATCACAAAATTATCATTTTGGCACTCAAGTGAATTAAAAGTTCATGTGAGGCATAAAAGGGAATTGAGAACTTTAATTGTGTACATATCTCATGGAGCCAATTAACGGTTCAATGGTCATTAGTTGGCAGAAGTGACTACGGAGTTACTCCAAGAGGAGCTATTTAACTTATCACTTTGCTGTTTACTTTATGTATACTCATGTATACTTAAATACGTAAGGTTTTACGTGTGTGCACGTGTTGCTAGTGTATCATTATATATATATTTTTGCACTTGAAATCATAATAATCTTTCTTTCCTTGATCTGAAGATATATGCTTGGCAGTTACCTCACCGTAGTTCCATTTAATCACCTTTTGCTTATAGAAAACCTAGAGTGCTATCTTGATTGCACATAAACTTCTGTGTGAATGATCTTCTATTCTGGTTCATATTCATACTACTGATCCGTGTCACTCATGTTCAAGTTTTTAACTGTAATAGTCTTATTTTTGTTAATTAGGAGGATGCTGAGGAAGATGATGGTGATTCAATTGAAAAGGTGCTTTGGCACCAGCCCAAAGGTACGGCTGAAGATGCTATGAGGGACAACAGATCAACCCAACCTGTTGTATTTAGCAGTATTTCAGACTCCGAACCTGTTTGGGATGATGTTGAGTTTTATGTAAAATGGAAAGGACAATCATATCTTCACTGTGAATGGAAATCATTTGCCGATCTCCAAAATGTAAGATGTATAATTCGGCCACATATTTATTGGTGCAATGTGCAAATTCTCTATTTATTTATTTTTCCTTGACATTGAATATTGACTCTGTATCATGAAATCACCTGATGCTTCTGGATTTACCAGCTTAGTGGATTCAAGAAGGTACTTAACTACATAAAAAGGGCAACAGAGGAAAGACGGCACAAAAAGGCCTTGTCACGTGAGGAGGTGATAACCTACCTGGGTATTTTCTTCTTTTAAACTTGATCAAAAACTGTGTTAATTTGATTCCCTTTCTGATGGTTTTCCTTGTATTTTTTTTCTGATGTTTTTACTTGTATTTTTTGGATACAAGTTAATTAGAAATATAATTACTACTGAATTTGTTGCAACAAAACAACTGGTGACATTGCATCTACATGGTTATGTTAACAAATTTACACTGCATAATTATTAATTTATGAGGCTGCCCTATTATGTCCGCATGGAATATGGTTCTTGGCGAAGACAAATTAGGTAAAGTTGGTACAATTGTTTCTAATTCCGAAGGTTTTCATAGCCATATTTTGTGATAGCATTAATTCTACTCTTTGTTTCTGCTTTAGCTTTTATTGGTTGCCTTCTACTTTTTCTAGTGAGTTTAGAAAACATCAGCCAGCTTTATAATGGATGCATCAGGTTGTAGTTCTTTTTCCTTATAAGAAGGATAGATGTGGGCCTATAAGAACTTTATATCATTGATGGAGTGAAATAATTGTTGTACTATTATAAGCAGGTGTAGTTTCTTTTCTCATATACATATCAACGTGACCTTAATATGATGGTGTGGTAAATTAAAAAAAATCAGGTTCACATTTATATTCTCTTAACTGTATCATGCTTAAGACTATTGAAAAGGATGAAGCAATATTTAAAAGTTTGCTCGCTGGAGATTGGTTTGTTTACGTAGTTTACAGATTATGTCTTAATCTTACATTTTTGATGAGAAATCTTGTCTTTATCCACTGTACTTGTTGTCTTCTGAATCATCTCACAAGCAACCTGTGTTTTGGAACGTCCACCTGTGTATTCAGTATGTTTCTTTTGGTATATTTATGGTGGCGACTGAAAAGTTTTATGTTGGCAATGCTTAAAAATGGTGGTCTTAATTTAAAATCACAGGATCACATTTTTATCCGTATTGGCCCATTCGAGCATTTAGTTCAGTTGATGATTTGTATTATATTGTGTCATTGTCTGCACTTCTTTCTTATTAGATGGTTTGCATCATTTCCTTCTGAATTTTGTGATGAAAACAACAACTTAATTAATTTAAAAATGATATTTAATATACTCTGATGGATGCCACTTTTTAGTTTTGTATGAAACTTTGTGCCTTTTCATTATGTCTGCAATATTTTTGTATATTGGGAACAAGTGATTTAAATTTTTTTCTTTGAACAGATTGAAGTTCATGATGTTAGTAAGGAAATGGAGTTAGACCTTCTCAAGCAATACAGCCAGGTTTTATTTTCTATCATCTTTTATCTTTATAGTTCACTCTTATGTTTTTTGGTACCAATATTTCCCCCATGATGATGGTCCTTCAACTGGCTTGTGGTTGCGTGATGATCAGGTAGAAAGGATATTTGCAGATAGGATCAGTAAAATTGGTGGTGATGATGTGGTACCAGAGTATTTGGTCAAGTGGCAAGGACTTTCTTATGCTGAAGCAACTTGGTATGATTTTTCTCTTAATATAGTCGTGGACAAGAATACAGTAGATGCTCTGCACAAACATGTAAACTAAATGGACAGCAACTAGAATGAGAAGGTATCGCTGCACATATTGATATCGAGTATGATGGATAATTGTACATGTTAACACCAAACATATTACTTTAATCTGACTAAGAAAAACTTGTCTCTTTAGTGTTTTTCTTAATGTGAAGTTGTGAACTTTAATTGGTTGTGGCATTCTTGGGTTGTTTATCAGTAGTTCGAAAACAAACCTCTGACTGATGTAGTAATACTAGTTCACTGAAAGTTGCTTTAATGATGACATCCTTCTTGAGAATGATGCCTCTTATCTTGTTGAGATTTAAGCTTCAGAGGAGGAAAACTGAAGGATTGATTTTGTTTATGAGGGATCAGTGATGATGGCAATAGTGGGGCATTGTTGACAAGGTCGGTGGTAACAATGGTGGCTGCGTCTGTGGTGGTTATGACTATTAACAAAGATGGCAGGCAATGATGACAACATGCTCAACTTATTAAAGAGAAGCTTTGTAGAACTTCGGAAAATTATTGAAGTAGTTTGTCAAAGCCTGATGAAGATTGAAAAGCTAGAAAACTATTTTTTTTGATTTAACTAAATTTTTGTTTCTTATTTGTTCAGCTTTTCATCATTCTTACAAATTTTTTTCTGGCATCTTTTGTTTTGATTTGCATACTAATTTAAATAAATTTTTATACACCTTTAGTGGGTTTTGTCAAGCCATTCTCATTTTTTCCCCTTTATTTTGTATTCTGCTAGCTAAATTTGCAAGGCAGATGAATGAGGCAGAAAAGCTTTCAAAATTTCATTTATTTATATTATTCTTTGTTTCTGATTGATTAATGAGTTACATTTACTATTCATTCTAGACTGGTGTTTCACTTTATTAGAGCTGCTTTTTGTAAATTCTTGTGAATCTTCAGCGACATTTTTCATAAGTTGTCTAAATCTGTTGATCTTAAAAAGATTGTTGTTGCTCTCTTTTCTAATGTGTCTGAAACATATCTTCATATTTAGGTTTTAGCTTTGGCTAGTTAAAGGATCTTGACGTACAATCTCATACTTCTACTCACTCTCTAAATCATTCTAAAATGAAGTTGCAATAGTATAGTTACTGCTTTTGTGATCTTTCTTTGCATTGTTTTTCACTTTTTCTACTGTTTTCAGATCTGGTACTGATTTTATCATACCTTTCTATTTTACTCTGGATCACTCCTACTTTCATGTTTCACATATACTATCATAAAATGCACCATGATTCACTTAGGCATGTCCCTCACTTCATGCCTGCGCTCCATGAGGTCTTAGTGTCTCAGTGCACATTGACTCTTTGATAACCTGATGATTGATATTGGACACGGTTTTGGAAATTTAGCAGCACTGCATCTTAGGAGGTTGAAACATATCATGTTCACGGGGAACTACGAGAGATGAGTACAAGTTCTGTTTCATTTCTTCCTTTAACATGTATATCTTTGTGGTTGATTATAAAGATCATTGAGAATACAGATATAATCTGTCACCAAGCATTTTGGTAGAGGGGAATGTAAGTAATACCTCAAAAGCATGTTGTTGGCAATTTGTCGGGGAATGTAATATAGATTATGAGATGGTCTTACATATTTCAATGATCTACTTGCTTAGCTTGAAAAACTATTGCTTATTGCTCATCATCTGTTTGACCATGTCACTTCGGATGGAGAAAGTTCCATATATTAGTATTGTCCTTATTGGATGCTGTTTAATAGGTTAAAGCACATCCATGTTTTGTTGAGGACTCGATAGTCGATACAGTATATTACCTCTGGAAGAAGATGGCTTGAGCTGATAATTAGTTGTAAAGAAGACTGTACACAGGGTTGCTTTATGTATAGTTATGGCTTTATGTCCATAAATTAAAGCCTTTTTTTGCTATAAATAAGTATTTCCATGTTTTCCTTGGAATATTGTAATTTTGCATTTGTTGCAAGTTAATAATTGATTGTGGTGAAGACTGTGCACAGGGTTATTTTTGTATACTAATGTTTTCATTATGCCCTAAAACTAAAAACCTTTGTTTTTTTTTTTTGTAATAAAGTGAGGTATTACTTTAAAGAAAAATGTTGTTAACCTCTTCCTGCAAATGCTCGTCACATATGAATTACTGGTGCCACTATCTTATCGCAGGGAAAAGGATACTGATATTGCTTTTGCTCAGGATGCAATTGATGAATACAAGGTACCATTATATGTGAATTTGTCTAAACTCTTTAGACAGTATGTTTGATTTCTTACTGTTTATGAAACTTTACAAGCTGTTGTTTCATTGATAGATTGGCTCCTTGGGTGTTTTCTCACCATTAAATTTTGTCAATTGCAGTGTCACTTGATATCCAAATTCTTTAGTTCTCTTTGGCCTTTTTTTCTCATGACACCACTGGCTAGAAATGATTTGTCACCTTACTGGTGCACTTTGGTCATGTTCAAACATTTTGAGAGTTCCCTCATTTTATCTTGAATACTTCTTTTTTCCATAAATGCAAACATCTTTAATGCTTCAACTAAAGTTTGCAATTTCGGGTACTGGACCTGTGGCATCCATGCATCCATGGTTGGACCTGTACGGACGCATTCTGTTTTTAGCATATCAATACACAGTTAGCCATAATATATCTTAGTAGCATTGGGGAGGGAGAGCACGAAGGAAGGAGGAAGAGGAAGGCAAACAAAGAAGAAGAGGAGGAGATGTACTGGAGCTGATGGAGTTATCAGCAGGTGGAGGGCATGTGGGTCACTGGTTAGACCTGTAAATGCCAGCTGAACCATATTGAACTGGTCAAGATTAAAATCCTTGGCTTCAACTATTGAGACTGTACATACTAAGCATCAAGGTATGTTGCAGTGGGAGGAAAACTTGGGCAAAACAATCTCAAATGAGAGGGTTGATAACATGGTTTGCAATACTGTACCATACTGCTCGGTATGGATGGTACGTACCAGTCCGATAGAGGACTGATATAGGTGGTACATCAGTACATCTTAGTGTATTGTGTGTCGGTATACTCGGCACGTATCGTACCGATAGCTGATCGGTATACTGGTACGATACGGTATTCAGAACCTTGGTTGATAGTGTTGATACTAGTTCCCAAAAGCTGGGTTATATATCAAGACTTAGTCATTCTTTACTGGCTAAGACTATCATCAATTTTTTTTAACTCATAGAAACTAGTGTCTTGTTTAGGCTTATACTTTAGCTCATGGAGTGAATATGATGTTCTTCTGACTGAGTTTAGAAATTTGATATTGTGTGTTGCTGAAGCAGATGATATAACAGACTGCAGAAAAGATGTAGCGAAGGGTTGAATTTTGTGTCTATATTGGGTTAGTTGCCTGGCAAACCGGTATGTCAATGGGGATTTAGATTTTGACATTCTGATAGAAGAGGCTGTCTTGGAAAAAAGGAAAAGGATAACAACACAGGCAAATGAAACAAAAACATATTTGCATATCTAATACATTTTTTCATGTAACATGGTTGGTGACCTGACTGTAAAGGTTTGAACCCTAAACTAGCTTGAAACTCCTTTGTATTGTTAGGGGCCTGGTCTGTTAGTTGAAAAATTATTGGAATTATTCAAAGTATTTAACATTTGACACGAAAAGCAAAGGTCAAAAGATTGTATAAATCATTTTGTTGCAGTAGTGCTGGCTACCTGGTCTGATATATACTGCATGTTTTGTAAGTATATTGGGGACAATAAACTAAGTATATTGGAAACAGTAAACACATGGCTTTTCTCTTGCAAGCAAGCAAAGGGCGGTTTCTGTGTTTGTGTAATTTAGTGCAATTCTTTTTTCATGTTTTTTTTTATACATGAACAAAACTTCAATAGCAGTGTTATTTTTAAGTCTTCTAGTTTGAATTAAATTATTATTTCCTCTTCTAGTTTCTGCTCAGTATTTGTTTTGAAAGCAAATAACAGCTTTAGTTCTTCTGTTTCAGCATAGAAGAACTCCAAGGTGTGAAACATATAAGCAGAATTCATTCTGAGTCACATAATTGGGCTAATAGTTGTCTCTTTTAGATTGTATGATACTTCTCAGTTGAAAAGGAACTGAAGTGGCTAGTGGCATTTTTGACTGTTTCTTTTTTCCTTCTTTCTGATCTCTCTCTTCTTTTTCCTCTTAGTGGCTACATAATATCAGTTTTGCCTCTAGGTTTCTTCATCGATCAATCACTAAAATATGTCTGATTCATCAATAACTTTCAGTCTGCAAATGTTCATCAATTATTATTTACATTTTTATTTGCTGTTCCTTTCTTCTGCTATTAGTATTGCTTTCTTTAGCAGTCATTTTTCTTTTTCCATATATTTTATTAGGATAATCTATGGCTTGATCTGGAACTATTTTCATGTTTTTAATGAGAGCTAAAAAGTGACTGCAGCCATAATGTATAGGTGGTATATAGATTGTAGACTCCTTATTTTGATTAGTCAGCACTATTCATATACATTGGTATGCCACAAATTACTGCCATTCATTTGTAGCTTTGTGGATGTATGTGTTTTCTTTGTTTGTTCATATACAGTTTTCCTGTATCAGGCTCGTGAATCTGCCACAACTGTACAAGGAAAAACGGTCGATTTTCAGCGGAAGAATAGCAAAGGTTTGCTGTATTCCATGCATTCATGTCATAAACATCTGTTTAACATGCTGGACTGTTAGGTGAAATTGAAATGTGCTATCTTGTCTTTTTTCTTGGGTCATTCCTTTGATCTTAAAAACTTGGTTAAACATAGATGTCGAAGCATTATTAGAATGATAACATTCTAAAGTAGAACTCACAACCTGGGAACAAAATTGAAGAATTACTTATCTTTAAATATTTTACAAATATTTATATAAACAAAAAAATGTTTTTATATTATCCAGAAATTTAATTTCATAACACATGCAACTCATAATGTGTTGTTATGGTTCGTCGTACCATAATGTACCACTCGGTATGAGTGGTATGTATTGGTCCAACAGAGGACTGTTATGGGTGATATATACTGGTACGTTGGTACATCCCATCGTATCATGTGTTGGTATGACTCGGTACATGCTGTATCGATGGTTGATTAGTATACCGATACGGACTGCTAAGGCAAACCATGTTATAAAGTAAGTTGATTTTTTAGGAATTGAGATGTTCATTTTTGTTTGAAAGCACGGTTCACAATTTCGTGTCGGTGACTATACCGGTCTGGCTTTGGCGGTACAGGCCCCGGTACAGGGCATACCGTCTGTTTCACAGTGGTTCTTGTACTGGTAAACGGGCAGCATTGCAATCCTTGTTTGAATGTATTGTCAGGATATTGTTATGTGTTAACTGTCTAATTCTTCGTACTGTTTATAGATTTATCTGATCAAGTATGTATTATTGGTTTATTTAATCAAATTGGCACTAGAAATAGATAAATGATCTTTTTTTCTTCTATTTTTGTGTTTGGTTTTAGCTAGTCTGCGAAGGCTTGATGAACAGCCTGAATGGCTGAAGGGGGGCAAACTTCGTGATTATCAGCTTGAGGGATTGAATTTCCTGGTTAACAGGTTTTCTCACTTTCCTGAATCAATTCATGTTATTCAATGTCAGATAGGATGTTTAATAATGGCCTTCTTGCAACACAGTTGGAGAAATGATACAAATGTTATTTTAGCTGATGAAATGGGCCTTGGTAAAACTGTCCAGTCAGTTTCTATGTTAGGATTTCTACAGGTATGTTGCTTTAATATTCTGTCGTTTCCTTAGCAATATACTCTTCTTTTTTGGTTAAGGCGTCAATTCTTTTATTCTTCATTATTGCAGAATGCTCAACAGATACAAGGGCCTTTTCTTGTTGTTGTACCTCTCTCAACACTGTCAAACTGGGCACGAGAATTTAAAAAATGGCTTCCTGAAATGAATATTGTTGTGTATGTTGGAAATCGTGCTAGCAGAGAGGTAAATCATTTGTGCAATTTTTTTTCTCAATTTTATGGCCATAATAACTGGAGGAAAATATTCTTTTGATAAAAAATGAACTTAACTTGTATTGTGAACTTTAATGCATTTTTGTTTCTTCTTCTTCTTCTTCCTCTTCTTTTTTTCGTTTTAGCTTTTGAGTCTTCTGCAGGTTGAATGTGTAGCAATTTCTCATGGGCATTTCTATATTAGATCATTTATATGCTGTATCTTGTAATCCTTACCTTGTTGCAATTGTGGGGGATGAAGAAAGACGAAAGGATTTGTTGGATCACTGACCAACAGACGATGAGGATATATCCTCTCCTTATCTTCATCTGTTTCTTTTTTCCTCCTTTGCTGCCATGCAGAGGCAATCTATGCTTTCCTTTTCTTCTGTAACATGCTTGGGTTAGGATTAATTTTATTTCTAGATATCTTTATGTTGACTATTCTTCTACTTTTTGTTCTTTTAAGTTTTCTGAAAGTTTATTGGACTTCTTTGATTGCCAGAATGCGGCTGATGTGGTTGCATAACGTCTAAGTGATGGGAATCAATTTTGCAACTTATCTGCTTTCGATAAACTCTATTTTTTCAATCAGGAGATTGAATGCATGATAATTAATGAATATGATGGTATCTAGTTAATGTAAGAAACAAGTCTTTTAAGCCATTCTGATTTTAAATATTATCTAAGTTATATTAGAAGTTGTTGCAGCATTATAAGGAACTGGATGGATCTTTCCTGTTCAAGAGAAACACGGGAAAAATTATGGCAATGACCATTTTACATTTTGAGAAAAACAAGAAGCTGTGGTTGATTTAAAGTCGGGAGGCATAGCAATCAATCCACTAAATGATATTCTCATTGAAATAGAAGAACTTGAGCCAGATATAGGATTAGATATCTATAACTTAAATTTTTTTGTTAACCAGATAAAGTTTTCTGTTACATCTTGTCAAATAATTAATTAATTGTAAAATATTTTTTGTATAAATCCTAGAGATTGACCTATTTGTTAATTATTTTCTCCTTGATTTACTTTTCTGACCAGGTCGACTGTTACTACATGATTTTTTACTTTTCTTGAAGCAGGTTTGTCAACAATTTGAGTTTTACACAAATAAAAAGAGTGGCAGAAATATCAAGTTTGACACATTGTTAACTACATATGAAGTGATATTAAAAGATAAGGCGGTATTATCTAAAATTAGATGGAACTACCTTATGGTTGATGAGGCGCACAGACTAAAAAATAGTGAAGCATCATTATACACTACTCTCCTGGTATTGCTCATATCTCACCTCTATACTTTGCTTTATAACAGATTGTTTTATGTGACTCATTTTGTGACAGGAATTCAACACCAAAAACAAACTCCTTATTACTGGTACACCACTGCAGAACAGTGTCGAGGAATTATGGTGAATGTTAATTCTCTTGAAGTTTCTATTCATAGTATAGATTTAATTGAATTTATTGTGTGTTTCAGATTTGTCTTGCTCAAGGTATATGAGTGCCATATTTAGCTCTTAATTTGCTTCTAGATAGAATCATATTGTGGTCTAGTTTTATGAAGGCATTATTGCACTTTGTACATACCTTTTTTAATATTATATGGAAACTACAATTCTACAACCATTATATACTCTAGTATTTGTTAAATGACTTTATCTCTTCCATGCCTTGTGAAATAGTTTGTTCAAGAACCATCATATATAAAATGTTATGAGAGAGATGAAAGTGCTGAAATTTATGGTTAATGTATTTGAGAAATATTAGTTGTTTGCTCCATTAGCTATATAGAGTTGCTTACACCATTAGCTATATAGTAAATGCAAACAATCGATATCCGGTCAACCTAGTGGTAACCATCTTATTGGATCGGACCAGGCAAGAAACCTTGGTCAGTTTGCCTGTTCAAGTCAAAATCAGAAATACTGTTGTACCTCCTGGTTTGGGATCGAAACAAGAAAATAAAAATGAAAAAGAGGGTTTATTGGATCCAAAACTGACATCTGTTGGATGGCCACCAAATATCGGCGTACCAGTTCAGTCAATGATTGGTATTAGTATTGGATCAAGATTTAGTGGTGGGTTATATTATACTGATCGAACAAATACATAATCAGGTATCACCCAATATCTATTGATCCAATTAGTAATGGATAACTGTACACTATAGGTACCACTCAGTATTCAAATATAATCAACTTGTTTTGGTGATATTTGGTAGCATGGGTAGGTATACCATATAATATACTGTGCTGGTCCATTCGGAACTGAACTATGGGATTATGTATATGCGGTGAGGCAAATAGTCCCACCCAAATAATGATCTGGTTCTGGGACTGTTTGACCAAAATCAGGTAGTCTTGTACTGTCCTGTAGCAGCAGATACAACTGACTCATCACACATTATTGAATTCTTTCTCACCACCACGAAATAAGCAGTATGGAATAGTATAAAAATCAACGGCTGATTGTACTTTTTACAAAACCTTTATTGCTTGTGTCAGCATTCTCACTAATGATACCGCAAAGATATCTATAAACTGCTTTTGTGGTTGATCTCCCGTCCTGACTAGATCACAACCAACACTATCAGAAAGTATATTGTTCGATGGATTTAACTTTTCTGTATTTGGTTTCTTAAGTAAGAATTATTTATTATCAGCTTTGTTCTTGATTGGGTACTAACTTGAAAAAAAAGCCTTGATATTGTGTGAAAAAGGAGATGGGGAATTTATTATTTTGATTGCCTCTCTATGACTTTGAATATTGGAGTGCCTGCAAGTTTATTCTGTATTCTCTACTTGAGAGCAATTTTCTTTTTCAAGGAATCACTGTTAGAGGATTATGCTTAACATGCCTCATGTGGGGTTTGATATTAAAGTTTGTGCATGTTATAGTGTACTTGTTATTTACAAGTTTATTGCTTTTATATGTTTCCACTGCTCATCTCAGTTTGTCCTTGCTGTATTGTCGACAGGTCCCTTCTGCATTTTCTTGATCCCGAAAAATTTATTAACAAGGATGATTTTGTTGAGAAATACAAAAATCTGAGCTCCTTCAATGAAATTCAGGTGCATTACATATCATCCAGCTAGCTTTTCTATTTCGACATATATTATTGGATATGATAATGCAAACTATTTTTTTTGTGCATAAAAAGTGCAAATCTTTGTGTATAGCTTGCCAATCTCCATAAGGAATTGAGGCCACACATTCTTCGAAGAATCATAAAAGATGTGGAGAAGTCCTTACCTCCAAAAATTGAACGCATTCTTAGGGTGGAAATGTCTCCTCTTCAGAAGCAGTAAGATTTCTCACCCTATGCGATTGGTCGACCACAAACTTTTTGTTTCTGAGTGAGCTGGACATTATCTGCTATTACATATATTCTGATAGGTACTATAAGTGGATTTTGGAGCGTAATTTTCACAATCTAAACAAAGGAGTTCGTGGAAATCAGGTCTGCCCTTCAACCATTACTCCATGATATGCATGAGTATAGTATTTATGTCAGTTATATGTCATACTTGATGAAAATCTTGTTGTAGATCTAAGTGGATTGTATGACACTATAACTGCTATGAATTAGTTTAATACAGTATTGTTATTCTGCCTTATTATCATTCATCTGTTTAATGTTATTAGTTGATATCAGATATTTCAATATCAGTCCATACTAATTTCAGTGACTGTTTGGACTGGCATAATACTGATAAACTGACCCATACCACCTTATACACTGAATTCAACAAGAAAAATAAATAAATAATGACCAGTGTGACCTATGTGGCCTTGTACCAGTCCTTGGACGGATAACACTAAAATTTGATTCCTTTGTTAGTGTTCTTCCACACACACACACACACACACACACACACACACACACACACATATATATATATAATGTTTTGGTTTTCTATGCAATTATTTTCATGTTTGTGACCAAAATCATGCACAATAAATTGCTTACAACTGATTGTAATTTATATTTGGTGAATCTCAATGGTCCAACATGATCATGTCACAACAAACATCATATGCCTGTCATTTCTTTAATTAATGATCATATCATAATTAGCATCATATAATAAGAAGTCTCTCTAATTGGTACCTAATTGGACCTAAATTCAAGTAATTAAGCTAATAAAGTTGGTTTGGATTTACCTAATTTTGTAGAAATATCTGGCTGGATCTTCAATTCCAACTTTCCCCTCAAGAAATTGGGCTTTTCCCTTCAACTATTGCTTGAATCTGGAAGAGGTTTGGATGTGATTTGGCAGAATTGGGGGGAAATTTGGTAAGAGAAAGGAATGAGAGTGAGAGAGGGTGCTGTGCTGTACTTGGAAAAGAATGGGAAAAGAGGGCTGAATGGCACAGCTTTGTAGTCACAAAGAGACCCCAATAGGTATTTTTGAGTATAATCACCCCAGGTGGGCTTACTGGATGGTAAACCCTATTTTGGCAATGAACCACCTAGTTCACTGTGGTCCGTGTGCCATTAGCCTGCCTGAATGGTGTCTATCGGGAGGTGCACACCAATCCACGTGGTATATACTATATATTACTGTAATTTAAAGATCCAACTTGAGTTTAGATATGAACAAGTTTGTAGTACTTTTCAAGAGTAGCATCTTAGTGACATGCAATTTTAAGGCCAATATAATTATGTATCATCAGCAACATGAGTCGGAAAAGCTTTTGGGCAATCGGTATGTGACTATCATCTGTTTCTCTAAGTTCACGGATTTATTTTCTTAAGTATTTGTGAGTTTCTTTTTTCTTGTTTCAAACTATTCTGGAATCTAGGTAATAGCGAGTGTCACTGAAAGTTTGGAACTTTATTGTCATATGGGTAAGGGTGTCTATGTGATGGCAGCATGTTTGTTGTTTATAGGAGGCTTTACAGTAGGTATGTTGATCCAAATGCATGTAAATGATTAAACGAATAAATCCATTGATTTATTTTACTTCTAAATGGGAGTAGAAAGAAATATTTAGTATGTTTTATTTCTTAGACTTCTAGATGTTTCTGAGACTTCCAAGATAATGATTATTATCTTATTGAACATTATGCAGGTTTCACTTTTAAATATTGTTGTTGAATTGAAGAAATGCTGCAACCATCCCTTCTTGTTCGAGAGTGCTGATCATGGTTATGGTGGAGATAATGGCACTAGTGATATTAATAAAGTTGAGCGAATAGTTATGAGCAGCGGGAAATTAGTAATTCTTGACAAACTACTTACTAGGTTGAGAGAGACAAATCATCGTGTATTAATATTCTCACAGGTTTGTATGTTCTGTTCTGCCAGTACAACTTGAACTAGTGCTAAGATCAGCTATACTTTTTGCAATTTCTCTTTACATGGTCAAGCAATTTTTTGGGTGGAAAACAAGCTGTAATCCTAATTTAATTGGCCTTCTATTTGTAAGATTTGTTTCAAGTAAGTTACAGAACTTACTAGTTAGTGGTTATTAATCATTCTGAAGTATGTTACTCCTATATATAATGACTTCTGAGTGATTAAGATAAAGATTATTTTGTGATAATGCAATGCCATTTTGTCCATGTCTCATTTTCCTTTATCATGATAAAACTGGTATCTAATTCAGAAAACAGGGTACAAATTAGATTGGGTTAGTGATGTACTGGTTCTTGGTTTGTCCAGTAGTCTATAATCTATCTAATCACGAAAATGAGGTTGATATTAGATTGTCCTAGTGACATACAAGTTTGAGGATTGTTACTTCTAATTTACATGTGATGTCTTTTGTGGTATATTTAACAAAACTAAAATTCCTTGTTTCATGTTTCTTTGCTTCTTCAATCTGTGTGTTTTTGTATTAACTTGATGCAACATCATTTCTAATGCTTCATCATGTCAAGAACTTTGACACAGATTTTATAATTAAAGGCACTTGTTTCCCATTTAATTGCTTTTAGAAGGAGACAATATTTGGAAAGTGCATTATGTATCTTTTGGTTGAATAGATTATTGATCTTATGAACAACCGGCAATGAAGAACTTTATGTTTCATCACCTTATTTCATTTTTGACTATATCATAATTGAATATTGGGGTTTTTATTATAATCATAATATAATTGAACAATCCTATTTCCCTTTTTCCCTTGTATGTTGAAGAAAATTAATACGATACAATTGGATGTTGAGTATATTCAAGTGCTTGAGATTGGAATTTTATTTTGTTTTAAGAGAGACAGTGCTGCTTTGTTCTAAACCTCTGCTGATATTGTATGTATTTGTTCCACTCTTTATAAAGTCATAGCTTCAGATGGATGTGGCATTAGAGCCATTTTTCCCATTATTCAGATGAATCTGGAGAGGTTAGACTCTGGCACCCAGCACTGGATTTAGTAGGCTCAAGATGTACACATGTTGAGGTTTTCACAAAATTATCTAGTACAAAACCATAATAAGATTATTTTCATGTATTTTGACTTTTGATGGAGGAATGGTCATTTTTGCCTTATGTTCCATGAATGACTTTGTCAATGCACCAGATCAACTTGATTTGATGCTTCTGATTGATAAAGATTGGAAGCAGGAAGGTTCTTTAAGTTAGTCAATTCTAAGAAAAAGAATGAATGAGTTAAAATTACTCATAAAGATGTGAATCAAAATATACCAAAGGGTTGAATGTTTACTTTGATGAGGCAATGATGGAGATATAAAAGGTAACTTAGAGGTTCAACCATTATGATTCTGGAGGTTCACATATATAATGACAACCTGGTATAGTGTGTGTTTTGACCAACTGTAAGTTCTCTGGGATGTGAAATGTTACTCGAGTCATTGATGCCAGATCTGCAATGGTATTTTTTTTATGCTTTTTAGAATTGCTTCTTTCACCAACAGAACTATGTAAAATGCTGCTTACTGGTGTGTCATTTTGATATGCAGATGGTTAGAATGTTGGACATACTTGCTGAGTATTTATCTTTTAGGGGATTCCAATTTCAGAGGCTTGATGGTAGTACGAGAGCTGATCTTCGTCACCAGGCCATGGAACACTTCAATGCGCCTGGAAGTGATGATTTCTGTTTCCTCTTGTCAACTCGTGCTGGTGGACTAGGAATTAATCTTGCAACTGCAGATACTGTCATTATATTCGATTCGGACTGGAACCCACAAAATGATTTACAGGTCAGGATGGATGCAATCATCTTTTTTGGAACCTAAGAGTTTTAAACTTTGGTTTTTGTTGAGCGTTTTCACAAATTCACTTAGCAGATTTAGCCCACAAAATTTGATGATCTTGTATTATGTGCTGGAGAAGCATATTATGTGTGTTGAATTTAGTTTGACCTCTTGTTTTCTTTTTTGCATGTATAGGCAATGAGCAGAGCGCATAGGATAGGACAACAAGAAGTAGTAAATATTTATCGATTCGTTACCAGCAGAAGTGTTGAAGAGGACATATTAGAGCGTGCCAAGAAGAAGATGGTAATATACAATTTGAAGGGATACTTTTACATTGTTCTTTAGAAGAGTACTGAATGTGTTTCTATGATTTATAATATTGTTTCTATGATTTATAATTAACTGTCCTAATTTGTAGGTTTTGGATCACCTGGTAATCCAGAAGTTAAATGCTGAGGGCAGGCTTGAAAAGAAAGAAACAAAGAAAGGAAGCTCTATGTTTGACAAGGTCAAGTTCATTTTTTAAAGCCTATGCTACAAATAATATTTCAGCCGTTTTTGTCTTTGAATCTTCAAAACATTTGAAATTTTTTTGCATTTTTTTAATTTATCATGATAAATTCCTAGTCCATAATTCTATTGTATTTGTTCAGAATTTTTTTGGGAATTTTCTTTTTAAAATCATTCACTCGGTAAATGCAGCGTGAACTTTCTGCAATTTTGAGGTTTGGAGCTGAGGAGTTGTTCAAGGAAGAAAAAGATGATGAAGATAACAAGCGACTGGAAACCATGGATATTGATGAAATTCTTGAAAGAGCTGAAAAGGTTGAATCCAAGGAGCCTGATGGAGAGGAAGGGAATGAATTACTAAGTGCTTTCAAGGCAAGAAGTCTATGCTAGTATCAAGCTAAAATATGATTCTGGACCTTTCTTGATCTCATTTTATGCTCTAGTTTTGCTAATTATTTCTCCTATTTTTGTTTATATGCACATACAGGTTGCCAATTTCTGCAGTGCTGAAGATGATGCAACCTTTTGGAGTCGTTTGATTCAACCAGAAGCACAAGATCAAGTTGATGTATTTACTTGCTTCAGTGCATATATGTGAATATGATGATTTGATATACACAATTTTATGTTTATGTTTTTTCTTTCTATTTTTTTTAATTTATAGTTCATGCAGTGTCCTTATCCAGTCCTGCTACTGCTATCTTACTAGAAAAGTAAGTAGCTGTATAACTGTTATGCTCAATTTCCAGGCAGCCTTGGCGCCTCGTGCTGCAAGAAACATCAAAAGCTATGCTGAGCATGAACAACCTGAGAAAAGCACGAAGAGTAAAAAGAGTGTGGTTGATTCTCGAGAAAAGACACAGAAGCGTTCTAGCAAAGCTGCAGATGCTCTGGTCCATTCTCTACCAATAATTGAAGGGGCTGCAGCTCAAGTAAGGGAATGGTCTTTTGGTGGTTTGCCGAAGAAAGATGCTTCACATTTCGTCCGAGCGGTATATTTTTTCTTATTTGAAATTTTTTATTTCTTTGCCTAAGTCTATTGGCAAGTAGTGACATGATGACAAGTAGCACAATTTTGCTGAATTATTGTTTGTTGATGCTTTAAGCTATTGACTTTAAGGAGATGTAATCGATTTGGTTAAGATTTTGAGGTTTAACTGTGTGATGTTACTTCTATCAATCACAGACTTGTTTCTTCATATGTTATTTTTTTAGATCTTCTATTATTCATTGTTTTTAATTCTTATCTTCAGGTAAAAAGATTTGGAAATCCACGTCAAATTGACCTCATTGTGGCTGAGGTTGGTGGTGTAGTTGAAGCAGCTCTTCCAGAGGCCCAGATTGAGCTATTTGATTTATTGATCGATGGTTGTAGGGAAGCAGTCAGTGGAGGAAACATAGATGCTAAGGTTCGCTCCGATGATTGATTTGTTTTTTCCAATCTGCTACAAAGTTGTATTCAGTTTTTAATTTCTGGTGGTGTCAACAGGGAACTCTCTTAGATTTTTTTGGTGTATCTGTAAAGGCCCATGAATTTTTATATCGTGTTGAAGAGCTTCAGCTTCTAGCAAAGCGCATTGGACGATATAAAGATCCTGTTTCTCAATTCCGTCTGGTAACACAACATAAAAGTCCACAATGGTCTAAAAGCTGTGGTTGGAATTCAGGTTGACTGTTGCCTGGTTATCAATTTTGCTCTGCCATAATCAAGATTCACTACTAATGAAATCTTATCTTTCTTTTCAAAATTAGTTGATGATGCGAGATTGCTGCTTGGGATATATTATCATGGATATGGTAATTGGGAAAAGATAAGATTAGATCCTAGTCTTGGTCTAACAAAGAAAATTGCTCCAATAACTCTTGGGGAACGGGAAACATTTTTACCTCGTGCTCCTAACTTAGACAATCGTGCTAGTGCTCTTCTGCAGAAGGTATGTTGTTCATTGGTTCGATCAATTTATCATTCTTTTTACTTTCATTCTTATATACTTTTCTATTTAATGATTATGCAATATTTTTATGTGGCACCAGTCTTTGAAGGATTTCGTTATTTGTTTTCTTGCAGCCTGTATTTTCTCATGTATATATCATGATTTTTAAATTTTTTATCTACCTTTTCTAATTTTACTTTTTTCTAAGTATCTGATTGTCATGGCATCTGATAAGTTCATTTTGGATTTATCATAAGCTTCTTTCTTTAGCAACATAGATTCAGAAAAGCTATATAATTCATGAATACAAAAGAGGATTCTGAAAATATGATTTAAAGTTAACAAGCTTTAGCATGTGGATATTCTTTGAAGAATTTTATAAGCAGGTGTTGAATATCCAACTTTCACATGAAGAATATGTGGAAGGTATTTCTCAAAAGGGACTTGATTTGTTTCATAAAAAAATTAATAAATATAGTTGTTTTCCACAAGGCTCTGATATAGCATAAATATTGCCTTTGGTGATGACTGAAGGGTATATGGTTCGGATCCTTGATTGCTTTTACCATTCTTGTCCACAAGGAATAGGCATAGCCAAGTTTGACTAATTGCCTTGAACAATTTGAGCTGCTTGGTTGTCTTACACAACTCCCCATATTTGGAATATGTGATTCCATCTATTGTGAACTGTGTTCCATAAATTAATAAATTTGGCACCTCTATCTGTAATTCTTTATAATCTTACAAAACCATAGTGTAATTTATTGTTGATTGCAAATGAAATAATAAAGAAATAATTTAAAAAAGAATTCCTCTAGTTTTCTTGAATTTCCCTTTAATGCAATTCATTCCTGGTATTTTGGTAATATTTACTGCTAATTGAAAGTTACTAGTAACATTTATGGTACATAAACAAGTAATAACATTTAATTATGTGGCAAGACTAACATACTTGTGCATAGACATACACATACGAAATATGTGGGCACTCGAAATTATTAAGGCCTTGGTACTTCCCATCCAAAATTAATGAGGAATTGCTCCAATCATAAATCAGCATTGTTGAGCATGGTCTAGTGGTCCTTAAGTACCTGAGAATGGAAATGCAACCTTGTTTTGCTTACCTGTATAAGAAAGGAATCCAATATAGGATCTGTGTAGCAACCTATAGCGTCCAATATCATTGGATGAAATCTTGAAAGTGAACTGTATATTTACCAGAATCGAGTTATATGTTGAAGACAGGTATTTTGATGGACCGAAAAAGACGAGCTGGTACATATTAGTCCAATCAATTTTTAAAGGAGGGAAGAGTGACGGAGGTAGAAGACTGCATTAAGAACTTGCTGTGACAACAAACTGATGTTTGCAGGTTTGTGATGCCATTAGCATGAATATGATAGATATGATAAAATGCAGCGAAGGATGAAGGGTGGAGAAAACCATAATAAGGAAGATAGGATTTAGAGGCAGGGCAGAATTGTGTATTCGAGACAAATCAATTGAAACTAGCTTACCAAACTAATGAAATGCAAATGACTCTGATACCAAACAAATTTAAGTACAAATACTAAGATTATAAAGAGAATGAAAGGATTAGAGAGGTAGCAGGCTAGTTCATAAAATGGGATCAGAAACAAGAATAATATCTCAAGTAGAGGAAGGAGATAACCATGACTATCTTACCATGGGGTGTAGGATGAGGGGGACACAAATCTCGGTAAGGAAGACGGAGATCAGAAGTCGAATGTATTCATGAAAAAATGATAATCAAGGTCAACTGCGCAATACAATCATAACCAAACTCCTTGTTGGTTTCTACAGAAACCTATTCATAGATAGTTAATGAACAAGAAAAATATATTGCTGCACTTCAGCTACAATAATTTATCTACTCTAGAAAAGAACATTTAGATTACAATGTAATTCTAGCAGGTAGATCATTTAACTTGAATGTGATTTGTTAAAGACAAATCCTGCAGATCTGGAATTTGGTTAGGTGAATTTCTTATAATTTCTTATTTTGGAAATGAATGTCTCAGATTCTGAAGTACATTGGAGTTCCATCATGTAGACAACTTAATTATTCAGATCCCATTATAACAGGACCATCTGTGAACAAGGACGTGGTTTCTTAAAGTTTAACCTTGTGTAGTTTAATCAATTAATGAGTGCTTGATTGCATTGACCTTCAGTTTATTTGCCCAGTTAGAACGCTGCAGTTCTTCTAAGATGGGACTCGATGACTGATAATTCTTAGGTTTAGTAGAGCAGCTTTACTGTTAGAAGAGCACCTGATATTTAATACCCAGATTTTCTGCTCAGTGGAGTTGCAGAGTGCCAATACCTCTTTCATTTCATTGTCATTGACTTGTAAAGACATTTTGTTGTTCATTAAATGATTTGAATTGAATTTCTCACCATTTTTTGTGAGGCCTAATATTAGTTCTTAACACTGATTAGGTATATAAATCGTAGAAATTCAAGTAATACAAACTGGAACTTTCCAGCACTTTGTCAATGTGTAGATTAACTGTGTACCTTAGTTGTCAATATGCTAGAGTTCTAGCTTATGGGAAAAATCTTTTCACTTGTTTACTTGAGTATATTTGGATCTCTGGTAATATTGATCATAATCTAAAATTTCGGTACTGGACCTGTGCCTATCACTGACTGAACTGGGTCTAGTTCTATATCGGCATACGAACACGTGGTATGCCAGCATACTGGACGACACAGAGAGGGGGGAGGAGAAGAAGTGGAGCAGAGATGGAAAACAAGGAGGCGAAGTACCGAGCGCAGGGTGAGCAAGTGAGTTGCAATGAGCTATGTGATTCTTGTGCTTGTGAGTGGGTTGTTGGGTGGCAGGCATCGAGTCATGGAGTTCGGGGAATGATTCAGATTGTGAGAGAGAGAGAGAGAGAGAGAGAGAGAGAGAGAGAGAGTTTTAGTGAAGGCTTTTAATAAAAATTCCTGAACTGGACATTTTGGACCAGTATTTATCATCCAGTTTGTATCAGTTCAGCCAGTTTTTTAAACCATGATGATCATTACGGATTTTGCTTCAGTTAATATCTCATCATTGTCCAAGAATTGATTATATAATTGCATTTGGTGTAGTTATTACATGAATACCTCGCTAGGCACTTTGGGTAGGTTTTCTTATCATCTATAATTCCGTTGTTATCTAAGAAAGTTATATATTTTGTATGTGGGACGACAACAAGCTGTAATGTGCAAACTATTTGGAGCTGGCTGCATGGCTCTTTTCCTGTCATAACACTATTTATTGTTTCCAATCTCTTATAGTATGTAGTTGGTGCAATAATTGTCAGACTTATCTTATTGTATTGTTATCAGTTCAGCTTCTTCTTGCTTTGTGAGTCAAACCCAATGAATATATTTTGATCACCAAATTGTGATTGTTCCTTAATTTTTATTTTTCCTGGGTTGATTTGGTTGTCAGTTGGATTGCAAACAACTGATACATTATTACTGTGGCTTCAATTTCTGTTCTTAGGAGTTTGCAAGCATTAATGGTAAGTCCAAAGTTAAAGGTTCTCGCAAGGTTGTCAATGAAGGAGAAAATGTATCAAAATTATCTGGCAGTCGAGTAAGAGATGTGAGCATGAAGGCTGGTTTGTCAAAACTGAATTCTAGAGAAAAAGATCGTGTCCAGAAGCTTAAAGTAGAACCTCAGGTTAAAGAGGAAGGTGAAATATCAGATTCTGAGCAGGAAAGATATCAAAAGCTAAAGGAGGAGAAGTGGATGGAATGGTGTGCAGATGTCATGGAAGAGGAGGAGCAAACATTAAAGCGCCTACAAAGGTTGCAGACTACCAGTATAGATCTTCCCAAAGAGAAGGTTGGTTCTACTATCTTGTTTAGGTTGTAGTTCAATTTTTTTTCGTATTTTGTTGAAAATGGAGCCTTCCAGTTTTCTTGTCTTCATTCAATTCAAACATGTTACTTCTTCAGGTTCTTTTGAGAATTAGAAGGTACCTCCAACTTATTGGAAGAAAGATTGACAATATTGTACAGCAACATGAAGTATCATATAAGCAATCCCGTAAGTTACATTATTCCCATCCTCTTTTCATTTCAGCTATATGATTAATGCCATAATTTCAATGTGTTTCTGTTTGCTGAGGTCTTTTCACCAGTAGATACATATTTGTGCTTAATTTCATTAACTTATGGAAAATATGTTTTTTTAAAAAATTAGAATTCTTATGAAATGCAGTTACATAATTTTACTTGACATGCACACAGTTTGGTGCAAGTTTCATCGTACTGTAGCATACCGGTCCGTATAAGTGGTACATACCAGCCTGATAGGGGATCGGTACTGGTGGTACATACTGATACATTAGTATGTCCCATTATACCGTGTGTCGGTACATCGGTATGGCTCGGTATATATCGTACCAATGGTCGATCGGTACATCAGTACAAACCGATAAGGCGAACCATGGTTTGGTGAGTCAAAAGGGAGCACTTTTAAATTACTATTGGTCCGTTAGCCGCCCTATGTGAGCCCCTTGGTAGCAGTTAATTAGGGTTGGAGGGTGCCACTTCTCAACCATCTTTCACCTGTAGTAACCTTCACACTTTAATTTGGTGTTGAGGTCACATCCCTACGCCACCCTGGAAAAAATGGAACTACTCTCCCTGACATATATGATTGGTGGTTATTATCTTGCAAACAGCCCAAGAGCAGCTGACATGGGATAGCATCACACTGCAGTTCAACACTTTTGCTGCCTATTCCTTCTTGGTCTCCTTTGGTCATTCATCATGGTGACTCTGCTGAGGATGCATCTGGTACAAGAGAACATGCATCTGACCTGGTTGGAATGGGCAATATGCGTCAACATGGTGGAACCTGGATCCTCTTATACAGTATGGCTGGTTCTACCACTGCGTAATGCAACAGGCATTGCCACTAGGAAGTCACTGAATGTCTTCACACTCTAGGTTTGCCACTAGATAAGATAGTAGCTGAATGCCTTCACATGCTAGGTTCGCCACTAGGTATGTGGATAATATTTAAAAATGGTGTCCTAACCAATCAATAATTGGCATGCTATAGTTGTAGAATCTATTCTATATACTGGCTACACGTAACATCTGGAGGAAACTTAGTATGGCTAATGACAATGTATTATAATTAGAAAAGGAGTTTTGGAATAATATGTTTTTTTATCATTTTTATGTTGCACCGAAGTTAGATTGTTTGTGCTATATCTTGTGATAGTCATTTTGCTTGTAATCCATGTTCATCACCAAAATGTCTTTGTTTTTTGTTAACACTGAGGTGTATGAAAGCATCTCTTTTTTTAACTGTTTTTATATGCCATGCAGGAATGACAATGAGATTATGGAATTACGTCTCCACCTTTTCCAATTTGACTGGAGAGAGGTTACATGAAATCTATTCAAAACTCAAAGAGGAGCAAAATGATCCTGGAGTTGGACCTTCGTACATTAACAGTTATGGAACCCTCAACAGTAACCAGTTCCCTACTTTGAATAATGATCTACAAAGAAGGCAAAGACCTTACCAGCATTCATCCCAACCCTCAGAAGCATTTCACCGGAATCAATCCACAGGAAAATCAGAAGCTTGGAAACGCAGGAAAAGATCTGAAATGGATAACCAACTTCTAATCCACAGTCATTGTCAGCCAGATATGATGAGCAATGGTGTTCGTCTAAATGAGCAGACAAATTCTGCAGGGATTCTGGGTAAGGGTCCAGTAGAAATGAGGAGGTATCCAAATGATAGACCTAATAGAGCACATCCTGGCCGTTTTCCTCCAGGACAAGGTCACATGTCATAGCTCAAATAGTACATCCCTGTGTCGGAGCTGCTATCAGCAAGTGGAATGCCATGTTGCCATTTACTTGAACATTTTTTTTTCCCGAGGGAATAAAGGTCGCCTATCCCATTGGAGAAAGTGATGCTGCAAAGTCCTGAGCTGCGACCTGAAGCTGCTGCTCGATGAGCAATGAATGATGATGACCATGTAATACATATCCGCTACCCTGAAGTTGCAGTGCTAACGCAAAGCCAAAGTAGGTTCTGCAAGAATTTTGATGCATTGAGTTTGGTAATTCGTAAATAGGTAGAGATTTTTGGTGATGGAGAAGAGCCGAGAGAGTCAGCTTCACATCAACAAAAACGTCAATACATGTAGAAACTGCTTTTACATCAAAATGTACTAGAAACCTTTGATAATTTAAATTTTAGTTGACACATGGTCTTTCCAACCTTTATGCTGTATCCGCTTTTCTTATGTCGTGTAGCCTTCTTGCCCTTTTGGTTGTATTGGTCTCCCGATTGGTGTCGAGATGTGGGTTGAGGGTAATCGATCTCTTTCATTCAAGCTCATTCAGCTTTGCCGATACTATTTTCTGGCACTGAGATGTGATTAGCTTTGTTGATACTATTTACTTGTCAACGAAATATGTTGCTTGTCACAAGAGATTTTGTTTCTTTTTTCCTCCACCCATATGAAAAAGCAGTTGGATAATAGCTTATTTTTCATATTCGACAGCTTAAGTGCATGTAAGCCAAACAAGCAGGGGCTTGTCCTACGAGACAACCTTTTTCCAACCAATTTATGTAGATACTTTATTTTATTTTGTTCTACTTCTCTAACGGAAGGTAGGTAGATGAATCCATGCAAGTTCAATTTGTCTGGCATCCATTTTATAATTCGTATTTGTAGCATCTGTTATTTTCATATTTGCTAAAGACAATTCGAAATATTATGCCTTTGTCATGGCTGACGGTGAGTCAGGTTTTTTCATGTTTACTTGACATTATCTGTTATTTCATGTTAAACTCTTCCCAGTTCTGTAATGTTGACAGAATATTCAGTTAAGTCCCTTTTGTAATTCGAAGGTATAAAACGAATGTATGTAGTGTTTCCCATCTGCTTTCAAGTTAAGCTCCAAAGAACTTGGGGTTGTTGATGAACTTTAATTTGGTGATCAGTGCTTCAGGCTATGTCTCATTATTTTTAACGATTTGTTCATCATTCTTCTAATGTTTTTCAAATCTAATGATCTTTTGAAGTTTTCTTTTTCTTAATCAAATTGCCTTTTAAACTTTCATTTGACTTTAGCCGATATTGTTGTGGAATTCTAATCGTCTCTGTTAGATTCTATATTATGGTTCACCAAGTTTCACCCTCTCACAGATAAACCTGCTCTAATCCCTTCTACCAATGAATCTATAGCTGCGCCTTTCCATCGGATTGTGCTAAATCTCCATCAGCGTTTATTTAATCTCCATTTTCTGTATAGGATGTATTCTTCACATTTTCTTGCTTAGTTTCGATATCTGCTTTAATTATTCTCGTAAAGAAAATAAGGCCGAAAGATTTTAGTTCGTTTCTTGATTTATGAGTATTAGGTTATCCAAGATTTGCACAACGCTGACATCTTACGGGTAGAAAGAAAGAGCTGTTTGTTAAACCTGGATATCAAAGTATGAAGTTAAAAGAGCTATTCGTATCATCATATTATATGTGGTGAGAGTCTCAAATAAAAAATGGTAGCTACAAATCGAATTAACGACGTAGTTTGAAACCATCGCAAGTCAAAATTGGGATGATGATGTAACCGATTCAGAGAAGTCATAGCTCTTTTGACTTGTTTTGCTAGAAAAGTCACAGCGTGGTGCTTTCGGTTCTTTCTGGACACGGAGGCCCCAAAGAGTTTCCAGTAGTTCCTCCTCCTACCTAAATAAGAACTTATACCCAACTCCAACGACAAGTTCTCTCGAGTGGATTCCTGTTAGAATCTTCCGCATGAAGCAAAGGATATATTACATCAAGAGATCATATCCTGGACGTAATATATATGTCGATCACAATCTACCAAGGATGAGAAAGAATTTATTCTTCTATCACCCTTTTACTTTCTATATAGGAATCAGATCCCTGATGATGTTTTAAGATTATTGACTCTTTTAAGAGAAGAAACATAAAACAGATGCCAATGTCAAAAGCAGCTACTGCTTTTTTGGGCGCCTTCCTTCACAATCAAGAAATCCATCTACTCTTCATCTTTGGACCCTTTCATTACAACATTAGGCCAACCTCTCCTTTGCCTGCTTGTGTGTGTTGAGTGTATATATATTTGTCCTCCGGCTCCTACCACTCTTTAAAGCTGAAGCAACCACTGAATCAAAGCCTTTGCTCTTCGTGACAGCATGGACAACTTCAATAAACAAGCTCCTCCACCAGGTCTCGCTCTCTCTCTCTCTATATATCTATCTATCTATCTGCGACAATAAAGCTGTAGTTTGATGTCAATGAGTTTATGTGAAAGGTTATCCAACTGAGAAGTCATCACCACCTAAGAAGAAATGCTGGCCGCAATCCAAAAAGAAGGGCGAGAGAGGGTTCATTGAAGGATGGTAATCTTTGTCTTCTACCTCTTCTCCCTCCCTCCTACAGTCCATGATCACACCTTAGGGAACATTTTTATCCCTTTTTTTTTTTTGTGATAGCATCATCTAATTTTATGCCTATATATTTAGGATAGGATATCAATCACTTTTATGTGTATATTTCATGCAGTCTTGCTGCACTTTGCTGCTGCTGGTTATGTGAAGTTTGCTGCTACTGAAGGTGGGGGATACTTATGACAAGAGGAAGGAGATCACAAAGACATACTACATGGACTTATTGGCTATATGGGATAATTTCGTATTAATCTTGTCTGTGAACGTCTCTCATATGAGGACTATGACTAGTGTGTGATATATGTTCTCTGTATTGGGTTATTTGCAATGCTAGTTGCTGTTTAGTGCCACAATGATAATATGATAATAATTCATTGCTTTGTTGAGTCTAAACAATTATACTTAGAGATGTTTAAGCATAAGTTAATGATAATAAAATTCTTATAAATCTTATATATATCCACTCAAGTCTCCTCTTCTGATGTATGATCTATAGAATTCCATACTCTCCATTTCGCAGTGAATAAAAACTAACAAAAGAGTATTACATAATTAATAATATATATATATAATTGGAATACATGCTTTTGGTTAAATTTTTATTTTAAAATATTTATATTAAATATATAGTTCGATTAATTGATCCATTTATTTGGTGCAACTCGGACCGCACATTTCAATTCGGACCCGACCCAATAGCTTTTTGCGTCACATGTCACGCCCGTATTCCATCAACCGTTGGATTGAAGCACAAGCCCATCATCGGCCGTCCCATCATCGACTTAAACTTCGATGGATCCGATAGGGCTTTCAACTGCCATCATCATCAAGCGGAGGAGCCGTCCGCTGTCACTCGAGGAAGCGTAGGAGAAGGGCGGAAGAGCCATGGAGTCCGTCATCACGGAGCTGCACGAGATCGAGGCTGTCAAGTTCGGCAGCTTCAAGCTCAAGTCGGGCATCACCTCCCCCGTCTACGTCGACCTCCGCCTCATCGTCTCGTACCCTTCCCTCCTCGCCCGCATCGCCGACCTCCTCTATACCACCGCCGCCGCTGCTGTTTCCTCCCCCATCGACCTCGTCTGCGGCGTCCCCTACACCGCCCTCCCCATCGCCACCGGCATCTCCCTCGCCCGCTCCATCCCGATGATCATGCGCCGCAAGGAGGTGAAGGACTACGGCACTGCCCGCTCCATCGAGGGCGCCTTCCGCCCCGGCCAATCGTGCCTCGTCGTCGAGGACCTCGTCACCAGCGGCACCTCCGTCCTCGAGACCGCCGCTCCGCTCCGCGCCGCCGGCCTCCGCATCACCGACGCTGTCGTCGTCATCGACCGCCAGCAGGGCGGCCGCGAGAACCTGGCTGACAATGGCATACGTCTCCATGCCCTCGTCACCCTGTCCGACGTCCTCAGGGTGCTCGTGACCCAGGGGAGGGTGTCCGAGGACAAGGCTGCCGAGGTGAGGGCCTTCTTGGATGCCAATCGCAGGGTCGCCGTGTCCACGCCCGCGGTGGCGAAGCCCATCGTCAGGCTTCCGTATGGGGCGAGGGCGGCGATGGCGAAGAACCCCACGGGAAAGAGGCTGTTCGAATTGATGGAGGCGAAGCAGAGCAACCTGTGCTTGGCGGCGGATGTTTCAACCGCAAAAGAGTTGCTGGATTTGGCGGATAAGGTTACTTTCAGACATTCCGAAACTATCTTTTTGTATTCTTTTTTCTGTGTTGTAAAGATTTAATCTTTTGTTTGTTTCACTCAATTATGTTCGTCTCATTTATGTTTGCTTGCTACAAATCACAAAATGCAGAACTACATAAAGCTAATTTGTAATTCATCTCACTAATGTTAGGGTATTGGGAAGTGCAAACACTTGGATCACATTCTTTTGATTCTTTGGTTCATCTTTACTACTTAATCTTGTGAATTCCTTATGTTATTTTTTTTCTAATTATATGCTTTGCATCCATCAGAAATTTAATAGTTATGCATCTTTGTTGTTATGCAAACGATTGTGATTTTCAGCATTTTTGACTCATTCTATGAACTTTATTCCTTATACAGGTCGGCCCAGAGATCTGTCTATTGAAAACTCACGTGGATATACTGCCTGATTTCACATCAGATTTTGGCTCTCAGCTACGCGCGGTATGTCTCTTATGGCTTCCATTTAACTTCTTTTGCTTTCCCCTTTACTCGGATTATATCTTAGCATTCTTAGTAAGAGGCAAGGAATATATACATGTCAAATGATACAACATTAAACGATTCAAACTATCTGACTATTTTCCATTTTATGGACACTAATCACACCAACAGTCTTGTTTTCTTTATTCATTTTAGTTCGTTGCATGGGTGCAGCATATAATGATGAACATGCAGAAGATATTGAAGATATGTATAATATTAAATCTCATCTATGTTGAACCCAGCCTAGATAGTGATAATTTGTGTTAAACTGTGGTTGCATCTTTATTTGTTCTTTTTGATCTCCCAAAGATAATTTTATGCATAAACAAATAACTGCTTAGCTGAGCATTAGTTGTTTGTCTGTTCTTGTTTTATTTATTCTGGCTTAGTTTGCCTCTGTCGACATAAAATAATATCTGATTTTTTCCAGTGTTTAGTTGAATTCTTGAGCGACCTATGTGGTGCATGTCCTTTCAATACTTTACTAAAGATGATTTTATTTAAATGATGTAAAATCTTATCCATCATAGATTGATCCTTTTGTGAGGCATTCGTAAGTCATTTTTTAGCCAATTTCAGTTATTATTCTTTCTAAAGATTGCAGAAAGACACAACTTCTTAATCTTTGAAGACCGCAAGTTTGCCGACATTGGGAATACAGTAACCATGCAGTATGAAGGGTGAGATCCAACTTCATAATGTCTATATGCTTCATTTATCATTTTTTTTGGTTCTCTTAACTCTTTCATTAGCTAGTTTTATGTGACTTTGATTCTTGGTCCAGAGGTATATTCCACATATTGGACTGGGCTGACATTGTTAATGCACACATAATATCAGGGCCTGGGATTGTTGATGGTCTGAAGTTGAAGGTTATTGACTGAAACAACTGATGCATCATTAACTGCGCTTCAGGAGAAATGTGACTCTTAACTTTTTTGTTAATTCTGTTTTGATATGGTAAGGGCTTGCGTCAAGGTAGGGGCCTCCTTCTGCTTGCTGAAATGAGCTCAGCTGGAAATCTTGCGACAGGAGATTACACATCTGCTGCTGTGAAAATAGCTGAAGAACATTCAGATTTTGTGATTGGCTTCATATCTGTCAATCCAGCATCATGGCAAGGGGGGCCAGCAAATCCAGCATTCATTCATGCGACACCAGGAGTTCAAATGGTTTCCGGGGGAGATTCATTAGGCCAGCAGTACAACACTCCTTATTCTGTAAGTTTTTTGCTGGCTAGAATTTTCAAACATTATCTTATTTAAACATGCAAAGCCATGTTAGGGTATTTGAGGACCTTGACTTGTCATATGTTCATTGGTCTTCCTAAAAATTAGGTGATTTTTGAGCGCTTGTTTCTGCATGTGTTTGGGTAGATGGCTTTAAGAATAGAAAAAAGGAATTATATTCCTGGATTGGTTGTCCTAACTATGCTGGATGATATATGCTGCTTCATGCAGATGATCTTTTTATCCCATGGAATAGGGGATGCCCACTGCAACATATTTTTTTGGCACATATCAACCAAACATCAAATTATTGTTTCTTGTCATTTAATACACGTAGTTTTGACTTGAACCTTACTTATTATACGGTTCATGTATTCGTCCTCTCTCTCTCTCTCTCTCTTTTTCTCCCCTCTCACCCCTTCTAAACATATTGTCCTTGGCTAGCTGTTGTGCCAGCTACAATTCTAGTTGCCCGTTGCTCTAGTACACTGCATGGTGGTTTTCTTTGGACGCTTGGTTCTCTACTAGATCCCTTAATTTTGCTCCGGTAACACTGTGGAAGCTGCAACATAATACTATCGCATGCAAAATAGAAAGTGATCAAATTTTAGAGGATGAGTCTTGGTGTCATGGTAAAGTTGCTCTTTTGCAACCTGGGTGACTAAGATTCAAGTTGATAAAACAATCTCCCTGTAACAGAGGAGTCTGCATTTATTAACCCGTTCTAGGACCCTCATTGACAGAATCCTTGTGCATTCACTTTGTCCCTTTTTTAATAGTCAAATGCTGAAAGATATAATATATTGATTTATAGGCTTTTTGACCATTGAGAAGGAGATGAAATAAAAGAATAAAAGTAAGTTGATAGGCAGATAGGATTGTCTGGATATGTGTCATTTGATGATTAAATTTTGAAGGAAAATTGAATAGCTACCCAAATTTTATCCAAATTAAAAGAATTCTTGCTGATATGAATGTCAAGAAATGATGATCTCACTTGCCTTTGGAAATGCATCTGCCTAGCTACATTTTTCATTGGCTTGTAGAACAGTATTAATTACTTTTCTTTCCACTTCAAGATGCTTTGTCAAGTTTATGTTGTTTTCTTGTTTTTCAATCAAGAGACTGTTGTTTTGGTCAGTTTAGTGATAGAGGACTGCTGCTAGTTTCTGTAATCTGATATGAAATCCATGTTTCCTTTAGGGCAACCAATTTTGAGAAGATGTTGTAGCAGTAAGAATTAACAATAGACTTGTATAAGAAATCTTTAGTCACAGAAATAGCCTCTACTAGCAGGGACAAGGCTGTGTACCTTGACATCCATGGACCCTGCATTGGCACTGGATCCTTAGTGGTAAGATTCTTGTACAAAATTGGTAGGTGCCTTGCTTTGAATGGATCTTAAGTTGTAACTGTTTGAGAAGACCCTTTGGTTTATGTGACTAGGATAGTAAAGAACTGTTGTGTGCAAGATCCTCTTCTGATCTCCAATTTAGTAACATATTCAAGGTTATTTCTCCCTCTTAGTTAATTTATTTGTTTGGTCTGGATATGAAACATCCAAAATCCAGCTTCATGTCTAATTCATTGTGCTTTGGCTTTGTTGTGTATTTCCTATTAAACCTTAGGACTTAGGTTCTTGGGTCTTCATTCATCCATCGCAACTGCTAATGCCGAAGTTTGATCATGCTACAAGCCTCTTTTCATCAAATATAAATTTCCGCAACTTGTGCAATCTTAAAACTTCTGATAGCCCTGTTCACTCTTGGCAACCTTTCTTCATCATGCCCAACATCTTAAACCAGCACATTTTTATTTTCAACAAAGCCTGATAATGAAGTCAGAACCCTACAAAGGTGTGCCAAGCTTAAAAGCATAACGACTACTTTCTTCTTTGGTGAGTCTCTTTCAGAAGATGGTAATCTTGGCCCTTTTACTAACTTGATGAGGTCAGGTTCTTGGTATTAAGGCATGGCAGCTTTCAAAGATTACTGATTCGGGTTTTCCGGATACTTTTAATGTTGTCTTGGTTCTTTTGGGATCTGGTTTGCCTTATAGTCGCTGATCAGCTTGGGTTAGAACCTTCTTCATCATATTAGATCCAGGAATGATGTGACCTGTCTGATTCCAGGGATCCTGAAACTTTAAACTTGAATAATGTCTCATATATATCTTGAAATAGGAACTGTTCTTTTCCCCAGGGACGAGTAATCTTGCCTACGTTTTACTCTTCATGTTTGCCAATGGCATGATAGGCATGAAAATCTAGCTATGTCAGGTCATGTTCCCAACTGCCCAAGCATCTCAAATTTAATGTTTTGAAATATGTTCTGCTTGATTGTATTAGTTTTACAAACATCTCAATATTTTGGAGAGGAGGATCGCCTAAAAAGAGACAAACCCTGCCCTGGTTACACACCCTGACCGGTGAATAGGAACTGGTATAAACCGGTCCGGATGAAATGAAATACCTTGTTTGTGTACTAGATCTTCATGTAAGACTCGTAGAAGATATACTAACGAGGTGTATTGTCAACAGGTTGTCAAGTATAGTCTCTACTTAAATAAAATTTATTTCTTAAATAAATTTTACTTGGTTGTCTTGCTGACAAACCGAACAAAAGTCTTGTACTTGTTCTTTAATCTTTTCAACTGGAACATCTAATCGCATCTGAGACTCTTTCGTCATCCATCCGGCTCCCCATAATCGCTTTCTTCTGTGCAGGTAATCCACGACAGAGGCAGCGATATCATCATAGTTGGCCGTGGAATTATAAAGGCTACAAATCCTGCTGAAGCTGCCAGAGAATACCGGGCCCAGGGTTGGGATGCCTACAAAGCAAAATGCTCCTAGATCTCATCTGGTTTCAACTATAATCGAGATCTAATCTCATAGACTTTAGATCCTCGGCAGTGTAATAATTCTCACTTCTATTATGGAAGATGCAGAATCAAAATAATGTGTGTTTTCCAATGCTTTCTTTCATCCTAATTAAAAGTGCTGGATATTCAAACAACCAAGCCATTCTTAAGCCTATGTTGAAATGCTGTTGGATAATCTGTATCTATTGATACCTCAATTTTGTAGTTTCATGTGGTCGGATGATAATTCTTAATTGCATACCTCAATTTGTGTCGTTCTGATTTGTTTCTCTTTATTGCACTCAAATCATTTACGTCAGATCATATTGTGGAGGTACGAAAGTGCACTGGGAAAGATATGAAACTTGTTTCTGGTAATGTAACAGGGAGAATATAACCCGGCTGGGATCGTTGACTTTGACTCAATATATTAGTCAACCCTGAGTTCTTAAACAATGACGCTTGTGTGGCATCAGCATCAGTAGTTCGATCATTATTGCCTTTCATCCATACCTTATCCCCTTGTGGAAGAAGAAGCAGCGGAGAAGAGAATGGAGGCAACCACCCCCGTCTCCTCCTCCTTCCATGTAATTGTCTTGATCCCCATCGCCATTATATTCATCTACCACCTCCTTCGCCGGTGCTACTCGACCGCAAAGCCCACCGGTAACTACTGCCCCTTCCCCGACCCCCTCCTCGGCAATCTCATCCCCTTCCTTCGCAACCAACGCCGCTTTCTCGACTGGGCGGCCGACCTCCTCTCCCGCTCCCCCACCGGCACCATCGAGGTCCGCGGCCCCCTCGGCCTCTCCCGCGGCGTCGCCACCGTCCGCCCTCTTGTTGTCGACCACCTCCTGCGCTCCAACTTCTCCAACTACGTCAAGGGCGGCCGCACCCGCGCTGCGCTCTCCGACCTCCTCGGCCACGGCATCTTCAACGCCGACGGCCACCTCTGGTCCCTCCAGCGCAAGACCGCCAGCCGCGAGTTCACCACGCGTTCCCTCAAGTCCTTCGTCTCTGACGTCGTCCGGTTCCAGCTCCGCGATCGGCTCCTGCCGCGGCTCTCGGTCGCCTCCGACGAGGGCGGGACCGTCGATCTCCAGGACCTGCTCCGCCGCTTCACCTTCGACAACATCTGCACCATCGCCTTCGGGACCGACCCTGCGTCCCTCCGCCCCGGTTCCGGCGTCGGCGCTGAAGACCACTCCTTCTTCGACGCGTTCGACGCGGCAGTCGAGATCTCGTCGGCTCGCATGTTCGCGCCGCTGCCGCTGGTTTGGAAGTTGAAGAGATTTCTCAACGTGGGGTCCGAGCGGAAGCTCAGAAACGTGATGAAGACGATCGACGAGTACGCCATGAACATCATCGAGCTGAAAGAGCGGCAAGGAACTGAGAAGCTGGACTTGCTGTCGAGGTTCGCGGCGGCGCTCGAGGAAGACGACAACCAGCTGAGACGGATGTTCGAGGGACCACAGCAGAAGAGGAAGTTCTTGAGGGACATAGTGATCAGCTTCATTCTCGCCGGCAAGGACACAACGTCGGCGGGCCTGACCTGGTTCTTCTGGCTACTGGCCGTCCACCCGCGATCCGAACAGAGGATCTACGAAGAGATAGCCAAGCACGACGAAGAGGCGGCGCACGATATGGGCTACGAGGAGCTGAAAGGGATGAACTACCTGCACGCCGCGATAACGGAGGCGCTCAGGGTGTACCCGCCGGTCCCGATCGACACGCGAGTGGCGGTGGCGGACGACGTGCTCCCGGACGGTACGTGCGTGAAGGCCGGGTGGTTCGCCGACTACTGCCCGTACGCGATGGCGAGGGACGAAGCACTGTGGGGCGTCGACTGCAGGGACTTCAAGCCGGAGAGGTGGTTGGACGAGAAGGGGGAGTTCGTCGGGATGGACGCCGCGAGGTTCCCGGTGTTCCATGCCGGACCGAGGATGTGCTTGGGGAAGGAGATGGCCTACGTGCAGATGAAGGCGGTCGCGGCGGCGGTGATAAGGAGGTTTAGAGTGGTAGTGGCAGCGCTGGAACACAGTGGCGGTGGCGAGGTGTCCGTGCCGGAGTACGAGATGTCAATCACGCTGAGAATGAAGGGGGGTTTTCCCGTCAGGCTGAAGAGAAGGATGAAGTAGGCCGTGCGAAAGTAGGGGAGCTGCTTTCGAGTCATGAAAACCTGGCATTTCGTCGAACACTTAGATGCATGCAAGTAATGCTGTCGGTTAATCATTTTCTTCCTTTTGTTCTGTGGAAGGACGCAAACCGGAAATATCTCGCTATATTCCATCTTCAACAGAAGGATTTAAAGCTAATCTCAAGGACTGTGTCTCGTACCATCGTGAGCTGTTTATAGTACTGTTGAAGTTGGCATTTCGTCGAACACCTAATTGAGGCATTTCAACTCCTCCACAAAGTAATCTAAATAGATGATAAAAGGGGAAGAACAGTGAACATCTAATTGACTTACCAATGTTGATTGGCCTCAAAACCGATTAATAATAATCGAGTTCTTTAATCTTTTCTTGGTCCGGTCATATCTATGTTTTGACCCTTCAGCCAGCCTCACTGTAGCTACTTGGGACTCCGAAGCTAATCGGGCTGCAAGCTCTAACTCAGGGATGGTTCGGAGTGCGCGGCAAGTGCACATTGGCAGGATGAGACTCACTGCATTGAGTTTAGCCTCGAAAGCTCCGTCCCGAGAAACAGATCTCTGCGTCCTCCACTCGTGCATGCTCCTGTCTTCCGTTCGTTTTCGGTGTTCTTCAAAGGGGTACGAAGCCGTCCCCAAGCATTCAATTCCACACCCAATAACTTGGGCTCATAAGTGCCGCCCATGAAATCCGTTCACCATCCTCGTTCCACGCCACCGCTCTCGTCTTTCCCTTTCCCTGTAGTGCCAAACAACCAACCCTTCATCCTTCTCGTGAACTGACCATCGATAGTCCCTATGGAGGCAACGACGACAGCAGCTGCTGCAGTAATGGAGGGAAGGGTAAGTAGTAGGGAGTGAACAGTGATCCCTCGAAATCTCTCGTGTTGAGGGACCAGAGACGCTTGCAGCTGTGTGGACCTTCCGGCCGGTGCATATTAATCCACCGCAACTGCTTTTTCGGCATCCGCTTCCGATGTCAAGTCATTATAAATCCCGTGGCTCATCACTGTCTCCTCCTCACAGTGGTCTCTTCTCTTCCTCCGCTTCTTCCACGGCCTCCGCCGCCATGGACAACCCTGACCTTAACCTCTTGTTCACGGCCTCGGCCTTGGCCTTCTCCGCCCTCGTTCTGGTCATGTACAGACGCAGCAGGAGAAGTAAGGCGCTGAGGCTGCCGCCGGGCCCGCCCGGTTGGCCGCTCGTCGGTAACCTTTTCCAAGTGGCCTTCGCAGGCAAGCCTTTGATCCATCTCGTCCATGACCTCCGCCGGCAGTATGGGCCCATGTTCACCCTGCGCATGGGCGCGCGTACCCTCATCGTGGTGACCAGCCCGGAGCTCGCACACGAGGCCCTCATCGAGAAGGGGCAGCTGTTCGCCTCGCGCCCCACCGAGAGCACCATCCGTTCCGTCTTCAGCTGCAACAAGTTCACCGTCAACTCCGCCGTCTACGGCCCCGAGTGGCGCTCCCTCCGCCGCAACATGGTGTCCGGCATGCTCAGCGCCTCCCGTCTCCGCGAGTTCCGTCCCGCCCGCGCCTCCGCCATGGACCGCTTCATCGACCGCCTCCAAGCCGAGGCGGAGGCCAACGACGGCGCCGTCTGGGTCCTTCGTAACGCTCGCTTCGCCGTGTTCGCCATCCTCCTCTCCATGACCTTCGGCGTCCAGCTCGACGAGGACTCGATCGTGCGCGTCGACGAGATGATGAAGCGGGTGCTCCTCACCATCAGCCCCAGGATGGACGACTACCTCCCTTTCCTCCGCCCCTTCTATGCGAGGCACCAGAAGAAGGTCCTGGAGATCAGGAAGGAGCAGGTGGAGACCGTCGTCTCCCTCATCAACCGGCGTCGAGCCATTCTAAAGGACCCAAGCCTCGAGCCCAACGCCGCACCCTTCTCCTATCTCGACTCCCTCCTCGACCTTAAAGTCGAGGGCCGCGACACCGCCCCCACCGAGGCAGAGCTGGTCACCCTGTGTTCGGAGTTCATCAATGGCGGGACGGACACCACCTCAACCGCCATCGAGTGGGCCATGGCGCGCATCATCGACGACCCGAACATCCAGGCGAAGCTCTACAAGGAGATCGTGGCCGAGGTGGGAGACCGACCAGTCGACGACCGCAACATCGAGAAGATGCCCTACCTGCAAGCTTTCGTGAAGGAGCTACTCAGGAAGCACCCGCCGACGTACTTCTCGCTAACCCACGCCGCAGTCGAGCCGGCGAAGCTCGGTGGGTACGACATCCCTCCGGACGCCAACTTGGAGCTCTTCCTGCTGACGATCGCGGAGGATCCGAGGCTGTGGTCCAACCCGCTGGAGTTCAACCCGGACCGGTTCATCACGGGCGGGGAGACCGCCGACATCACCGGGTCGGCGGGTATAAAGATGATACCCTTCGGGGCCGGGAGGAGGATATGCCCGGGGCTGGCGATGGGGACGACGCACATCAGCCTGATGGTGGCGAGGATGGTGCAGGCGTTCGAGTGGCGGCTGCACCCGTCGGAGCCCAAGCTGGACTTCATGGACAAGGAGGAGTTCACCATCGTCATGAACCGTCGCCTCCTCGCCACGGTCAAGCCCAGGAAGTGAACACGTCCGACAGCAGTCTCTTTAAGTCCTATATATCTCCGTTGGATACCGACGAAGCATCCAACACATGTGCAAGATCTACAGTCGCATCATAGCGCTAGTGTTTGTTGTTTGGGCATATATGTATGCTTGAAGCTTTTTGCATGGGCAGTATAACTAACTGCAAGCGTCTCATTTTGGTCACACGACTCAGTACGTGACGACACCCTTACTAGTCTCCAAAGTTGGACTAAAATAGAGTGCGTATATATTACTGTTAATTTGGGTATAATAATCATCTCGATAGATTAGTGGGCGTATTACAATATTATAGAGCATCAAAGCCATGATTTCCATCTCAATAAAAAGTGTTATTAAGAGAATCATATAATTTTATTTTCATTTAATCACTTGAAGGTTAATTTTGTGGTTGAGTATCACTATAAGGAATCTGATATGTGTGAGAGATACACTACAGATCAAAGGCTTTTTCTTAGGATTGGAACAAAAAGGTTGATTATGAATCATAATTAGATCACAAGTCCTAATGTCAGCGGGTTAGGCTATGATCGTATACACATGGCAATATGACTTCATAACATGTGAGATTTCATATTTAGAAATTAAGAACAATAAAAACATTTATTATTTTATGTGTCTTTACACACACACACACACACAATTTGAGCTTTGTCAAACTGAGATCAACAACATCTCCTCTCCAATTTATTTCACTGTCCATTCATTCCAAGAATCCATTGGCAACAAGAAAGAAGAACAAAGAAGAAGAAGAAGAAGAAAAGAAGTGGCGTCAGCAAACCTTCATGGGCTCCTGAAGGCTTGGATCACAAGTGAGAAACCAGACATCTCCTCCTCCGACGACGACGACCACAGCCTGCTCTCCGGCGAGCTCCTCGTCCGGAACATGAACATGGCACACCCCGAAGGATTGCCGAACCACCAGTCATGCACGTCCCACATCACGTCCACCGGCGATCCCTCCACGAACACCGTCTGATTCCCCCTGAAGTTCCACCTGAGCTTCCTCACTTGCACCACCCTCTTCCTGTCGATGCACACCGACAGCTCCGAGTCCTTGACGTCGCAGCCGTCTCCCTTGCACCTGACGGTGATCTCGTGGTCTCTCCCCGCGTCGCGGAACCGTGAGGTCGTCGAGTGGCGGCTGTGGCCGAGCACTTGTTCTTTTCTGCTGATCATGGAGAACTCTGCTGTCGGGATCGTGCCCCCGAACCTCCTGATGTGCTCCTTGCCCATGTCTCCGAGCAAGAGCCCGAACTCTGCGTTGACCATGACTACAACGTAGAAGTTGTCGATGGGTTCGGGGCCTGACCCGTATCTTGCAGAGGACAAGTCCCAGTGGACGACGACGGCGGACTTCCCGGAAACGTAGGACCGAGCCCCCTTCTTCTTCCTCAGTAGCTGGCAGCTCATGGCGTCGGGCTTCCAGCAATGAGGCGAGGGACTGTCGTCGATGCCGATGGACAGCGCAGGGCCGACGTGGCTCTTGGACCAGGCGACCCTGATGAGCAGCTCCTTCATGGTGGAGAGCCGCACTCCGTAGACACAGGTAACTGCACTGACAACCGAGGTGCCATCGAGCGCTAAGCCGCCGCCACTGCTGCCGGAGCAAGAGGCGTCGGAGATCTTCACAGCATTCTCGCTGAAACACGAGGCGAAGTCCCTCATGGTTGGTGGAAGGAGAAGGTGATTGGAGAGGAGGCGCTTCCTGGCTCTTCCAACCATATATACTCGTTCCAGCTCGGTCAACACATCACAAGATCTCACTCACCACCTGTGACCAGGAATCAAGGGACGCGGTAAAGGAAGAAGCAAGCAAGCAGTCGAAAGAGAGATCTCTTAGCTGGGAAGCATGGAGAGGAAACAAAGAAAGGATGGAAGCCTACAAATCGAAGCCCTCGCTTCCCACTGCCACTTCAGTCGGTCTCTTCTAATGCTTTGCTTAGAAGAAAGAACACGTTTCTTTTCTTGTATGTGCAAAAGACTCTTTATCTGTTCTGTGCTGCCGAGGCTAATGTAGGATCGATCAACAGGAAAGGGATGATGATGCGATGGACTGAGCTCCTGAGGGAGACAAAAACTATAAGAACCGACGCCCATCGTATGAAATAGGGGTAACAATGTGCTCTTGGGAAGTTTCAGTGAGTTATTAGGATTCCATCAACCATGCTTCCCTCGAGCTCAGCAGCAATCAACGCATGCGACGCCTCTGTGTAGGGAATACAAAACATGGATAATTCGAGTCAACTCTTGGCACGAGGAGAACAAGAAAACAATGCATGCACGCAATTCCAAATGTGCGGTAGCTATTTACTCACTGGTGTACACACATGCTTGCTAAAACTCCGGATCTAGAGATGAAGACGAAGGTTAAGTTTCTTCCTTTCGGGAACTCCAATAAATTGCATTTATTTGTGTGCTGCTGACCAAACATTGCAACCTTTGGGATCGGTGAAATTTGTCTTGGAAGGCGGGCTTCATTAAGAGGAGCAGAATGGAAGAGGATACGAGACCAGTTGGAAGTCAACGAATCTACGATAGCCAAGATATATGTGATGATCGAATAATCCCGACTCCATATGCTTAGAATTTATCTCTTGTAATTCTTATTGGTGTGAATATTTCTTTTATTAATTTATAAATATAATTTATTAGTATTCATGTCAAAAAAAAGTGTATGATAAAATATATTTCCACATATGAGAAGTCAAACATAGACCATTTTTGGTGAAGAACATGCATATATCTTGAAGGATTCATCAGCATAACGCTTTGGATGACCAGTATGTGTTGATATATTGTTTCCTAAACCTACTGTGGATTGTTGTAGTTGCATTGCCACTCTCACCTGCAATTCATCTTCGCCACCGCTCTCTCTCACCCATCTGCTCTCTCACACATTGATTTCCTAATTAAAGCTGGGAAGGGATCATAATGGACCTATTCAAGACCCCAACCCACAAGAGAAGCTTCTTCCCTTAGAAAACTGAAACTTCAGTGAGCAAGAATAGGACAACTGCTACCAAAAATTCTTCCATGATTCGGGTGACAGCATTAGCAGCCCTCGTTAAGGCTGAAAGATGCAGATTGCAGATAATAGTTACACTGTCATTTTCCTCTTCCGCCATGGCCGGCAACCCACGTTCGAGGCGACTCTCTTTCCCTCCGGTTGATAGATGGACGTACCACCCCAAACCCTTTAATTAATGGAAGCCTGAAACGATGTGATGGAGCAGCCACCACAGCATGTGTAGTCCAGCCATGATCAAGTAAAATATGCAGCAAGTGTTAGTAGCAATCAATTCTGCGTGACTTGAAATAAAAGCATTTAACACCAGAAAAGTAAAAGAGTAACCATCAATCTTTTTATGTAAGACTGTGCAACAATCCACAGAAATCCCCCATAAAATTACTACTGCTAGATCCAATATTACAGAGAAAAGGATTGACTGCAAGTGGCTGTTCTTTGTGGTGAAGACCGTAAGACGTTGAATATGTTTCTGACCTGACAAGTACAGATACATCAGCTTCTTTGTTAGCAGGCGAAATTTCCAAGTCGACTTGGACGAACAAGTGAAGTATTATACATCGTTATGACCCCCTCTATCTTAAATAGAAGAAAGAGAACGCTGTTGCTCAGGATTGTGATGTAAACCCTCAAGCAGGAATACTGAATCGTATGTATGTATATAATATAGAGGCTGCTTAGGTGTGTTCTAGGATTAATGTGGATGGTTTTAGGCATAGTCTTCTACTCCAAGTTGCAGTCGGCACCTTATAAGGGGTTGGCAGCCCGCTTTAAGAACGAGAAAGTGATCCTTGGAAGAAGGCATGTACAAGTGACAAAGGCAAACAGCAGACTGCAAGTTAATCTACTGTAACAATAATTCCATTGTCTACGATTAGCATCAAGAAAAAGCAAGAGATGAAGCGGCGGCATTATAAGGAAGGATGGTGGTGAATTCAGATGATTAAGAGACCGATTTCACTACACTTACACTACATCAATTAAGCACCACCCCACTTGATAGTGCAATGTACAATGACATTAATTGTAATGTCTAACGATTTGGGTCAATCTTCGGGTTTGAGTAACGTCAGATAATTATGAATAACTCAGTCTCTTGAATTAATTCTTACTTATAAACCCTTTGAATTTTTTTATCACTTTAATACTCTCCTAAAACTAACTTAAATATCATAAAACTTTTGTTAGACATATCTTTTGCAAAACTCCGTCGTTATCGAATTTAATCGCCTCTCTATATCAAACTTATAATATGACGAATCGAAATTGACATTATATTCCGATGCATCGGATAATCAAAATTTACATTAAAAATTTCTTTGCTTAATTTAATTATCATGTTAAGCTCCACCAAGGATCAAAGGCTATTGAACCTTGACTTTTGAAGTAAAGAAGAAGAATTTTGTTGTGTCGTTTGTAATAACAGTAGGCATCTCGGAGGATCTTTTAGTACAACAACTTCTCTCTGTCGATTTAAGCACAACTCACCTCCCTTTATGATCAAAGCTATCTTCTTGGAATACCAATTCATGCTATGCACATAATGCCATCATAAGCTTTTAGAGGTTAATGATACAAATCTATTTTTAAATTCTCTTGAATTGTCATCTTGCCTCATGAGCAATCTTTTATAAGGAACATAAGAACCATCACTATGTTGAAAACTGGACTTGTTTGATCAAGAAACAAATCCTCTTGGCTACATCCTTGTTAATAAATGTATGTTGACCAAAGATATAATATACAGATTGAATATTTACCCCTTGAATTTGTGCTTTATAAAATTGTCAGTAGGTTCTTCTTGTACTTGTGTCTCAAGGCATGTAGCAACTTCCGGGATCTACAATAAGATCTTATGTTTATAATTGAGGCTTTATATCACATAAGTAAATGTTTATTTTTAAGTTTTTTTTAAGGCATGTGTAAAGACAATAAGATCTTACTCTGTATGGATTACTCAGTAAAGATATGTTTATCCCATTAAGAATATTTCAACGGTCAATCATCATCCGATACATGATTGTTATGTGATATCTAGTATAAAAGGAGAAGATGAAGATCATCCTCCCCTCCACCTGTTGACCACATGGATAAGGATCCAAGACAGACGATTATAGGCTATCCCACCCTTATTGCCCACATGGATTATCCCACCCTTATTGCCCACATGGATAAGAAGCCAAAGAAAGATTGTTAGAGGCTATCAAAGATATTGTCTTCCCACAAAATATTTCATGAAATATTTTATCCTTTTTATGACTAAATATAAAAGCTAATCTTCAAAATAATGAAAAAGAGGGGATCATCTTTTGACTACTCACATCCACACTCACATACCGGGTTACTAACTTGGGCAGTGAAGGGATTAGGTCAGGAAACCTCTCTCGACCTCAATCTTCATATAAGATACATATCGAGAGCTTGACGTTTTCACCTTGGAAGCATCTCAAACTATCCTACACATACAAGTCCAAACCATGTCGGTTGACCAAACTATCAATCACTTTTTTCCTCAACATTTTTGATACTATAAGAAGGGTCTGATATCATAGGAATGTTTATCTGTCGACTCTCTCAATAAACACTCGAGCAAGCAGGCTTTGCTCCTAACCCATAATACTTTCATCCATGGTGGCAACCGTTACCCTTTCCGTACATGGACATATTCATCTCGGTGCAAACGTCGATACGATACTAGTGTCTATTCAACGACCTGGGTCTCTCACCTCAAAGGACAATCTCTAGCCACCTACTCGTTCTCATTGAGGTGTTCTTAAGTCTCACTCAATAAGTGTAGATGCTAACAAACATGATACAAATCGTCACTCCTCTTTTGCCCTAATTAGCCCAACAAGTGATGTCACCAATTCAGCTACGGTCACTAGCTCAACCACCATTGGCATTGACACTTATTGAGGTTCTCCTACCCAACGTGGTACCGACATCCCAAAAGTACCCGAGACCCGTTGAACTGTCGATTGAGTGGGCACTTCAATCTCCAACCATGAAATTCAAAGGACCACACCACCATTTTACCTTGCCAGTATCCAAGACCTAATCGACAGATTTGATGGAAGATTCTTTGTGAATCCAACTATGATAGATGGACCGATGGTTGAAGAAAATATGACAAAAGTTCTAATAATAAAAAGGGGAAGCACTGTTGACCTTACCTTAGATCGATCCCCATTTACCCAGAAAATGCAGGAAGGAATAGATCCAACAAACTTTCGCTTTCCATCATTGGAGGCGTTCAATGACAATGTCGACCCGACGAAGCACATTATAGTTTTTGTGTCTAAATGTCATTGTATAATACTTTGGATGATTTGATGTGTCATGCCTTTTCAATCACATTAAGAGGCTTAGCATGAGAATAGTACACTCGTCTGAATCCACTTTCCATTAGTTCTTTTGCTTTGCTCATGAGGGACTTTAAACTTCATTTCCTCGATAACATACACCCGAGGCCATCAACGACAATGCTTCTCGAACTCAAGCAAGAGGAGGAGGAAATGCTTGCTGACTTCGTCGTTCAGTTCATGAATAAAATATGAGACGTGGTAGATGTCCATCTATCGCTTATAATACAAACCTTCATGATGGGGCTTAAGCCCTCAAGCCTTTTTTGATCGTTGATAAGAAAACTACTAGCGACTATACCAAAGGGCCAATCAATACATTATCATTGATATAATGATCTCGAATAAGCATAGGAGGTCATGCAAGAGATCGAAGCAAGAGTAATCACAATCCATCCTGACCCCGAGGCTACTACAACGTAGGAGAAATGAATAACTTGACTTACCTCACCCAAGGTCCGAGTTAACACCATTGAATATGATTAAAACTGAAGTTTTTCTATAAATAAATGAGAAAGGGCTCTTAAAAGACCCTCACCCCATGAAGACTCCATTAGCAAAAAAGAGACATGCCCAAATGGATAAGGATCCAAGACAGATGATTATAGGTTGTCCCACCCTTATTGCCCACGTGGATAAGAGGCCAAAGAAAGATTGTTATAAACTATCAAAGATATAGTCTTCTCACAAAATATTTCATAAAATATTTTATCCTTTTATGACTAAATATAAAAGCTAATCTTCAATATAACGAAAAAGAGGGGATCATCTTTTGACCACTCACATTCACACTCATATACCTCGGATTACTAACTTGGGCGTTGGAGGGATTAGGTCAGGAAACCTCTCTTGACCTCAATCTTGACGTTTTCACCTTAGAGGCACCTTAAACTACCTTATACGTACAGGTCTAAACCATACCTCAAACTACCCAACCCTCTTCTTCACTTGAGAGGTAGATTAGAATGAATCATCACCAATAGCACTTGCACCCCTTACCCATAGTGTTTCAAACTTAAATGAGGATTGGGTTCACTTTGACAAGGATTGATTCTCTATCGAAGAGAACTCATTGGTGAGAAACGACCCTTTGTTGAGGGACAAGGTTTGTCAATTCAAGACATGAGCACCTCTCAACCTTGTCAGCATTTGCCTAATGCACAAAATTGGATAATCAATTGAAGAGGCATAAGCTTAATGTGTCAGAAGAACTAGACATCATACTTTGGATCTGTCTCATGGGAGATCCAAAGCATCCCTTAGAGGGGATAAATGATAAAGAATACCATCAGTTAATCGTCATCCGATATATAACCATCATGTGGTGTCTAGAGGCTACCCTCCACTTGTATGCCCATGTAGGTAAGGGTCAAAGACAAACAATTATGGTTATCCCTCCTTTGTCACCCGCATGGATAAAGAACCAAGGGGAAAATGTTAGAGATAATTAAAAGCTATCTACATATAGAATATTTTATAAAATATTATATTTTTTTACGATCAAATTTAAAAATTCATCTTTAACATAATGAAAAATGAGGGATCACACCACTCATATTAACACGTAGATGCTTCGGGTTATTAACTTAGGCGTTAGAATGATCGAATCGAAAAACCTCTCCCGATCTTGATCTTCATAAAAATGACTTCTTTGGAACTCGACGTTTCTACCCATAATGTAACCCAGACAATCTATATCGGATTATATCAAATTCACTATCATATAAACTCTTTTTTTTTTCAACACTGTTCTATTAAATACATATACTATTATATAAATAAATAAGAGGTCTCTTCCTCGACGATTATCCTTACATCTAGTTTATTAACTCTACAATGCTTTCTGTAACATTTGGTATAACATAAAGTTCTATAATCATATTCTAGTGGTTAGTGGTATCGTTGTTACACAATTGATGATTCATGAATTCATGTGAAGGCATCTTATATATATATATATATATATATATATATATATATATATGTGTGTATTTAATATTTCCACATAAACAAATGTGATTTTTAAGGTTTCAATTATCCCCCATTGGGACAGCAAAGAGTGAGAGATAGAAACCAAGTCATTTGGGGATTGAAATTTCAGGAGGCATTCTTCTCCCTTTTTAATTTTGATGGCTTTATAGCAACACCACTGATATTTTCAAGTCAACATCCATCCATCCCAGAAGATGAAGTATTTTACACCGTACTAATATTCCAGTGAGATATTTTCACGAGGTTTTCTCCTTGTTTAAAAACAAGGAAATCCAACTTACCAATAAGCATCAATTATTTCTCTTTATTGAGAAATGATGCTTTAATTAGTTGTTCGAGTGTCACTGCAGATTCATATAAGCCCGTAAACAACGATACTCCATAATAATACTCCTCCCATAATCTATTCATCTATAAGAAAACAATTTAATTACCCATAAAAAGATAAAGAGGGCTTCGATCATGACTATAGAACAGGGAGAAATATGATATGAATATGCTCGTTGGAATTAAAAGAGAGGATCCACGTTATATACAATTAATTCATCTTTCCCAGCAACCATCTTCCAGCCTACACCGTCAGATCTACATCTGACGGTCGATCAGAAGGCATCACCTTCAATTGTAGGGCTGGATGCGTCGAATTTTCTTTTAGGGCTAAAGAAGATGAGAGAGAGAGAGACAGAGAGGGAACCTCGTGGATCCAGATTGGTTCGATTGGAGAACTCCACCGCCTACTTCGCGGCGGCAAAGGCGGCGAAGGCCTGGGCGTTGCATCCCCCGGCGGTCATCATGGCCTTGAACTCCTCGAAGCTGATGAGGCCGTCGCCGTCGAGGTCGACGCCGTCGATCATGCGGCGGCACTGGGCGACGGAGGCGCCCTCGCCGATCCCGCGGAGGACGCGGGCGATCTCGTCGGCGGAGATGGCGCCGCTGCGGTCGAGGTCGAAGACGGCGAAGGCGAGGCGGAGGTCCTCCTCGACGGCCGCCGGGGGGCTGGTGTTGAGTTCGACGAACTCGGCGAGGGAGATGAACCCGTCGCCGTCGGAGTCGGCCTCGCCCATCATGCGGCCGAGCTCCTCCTCGGAGGGCCGCTGGCCGCCGAGGCTCTCGAGGACATCGGCGAGCTCCGCCGACGAGATCTTGCCGTCGCCGTTGGAGTCGAACTTGTTGAACACCCGCTCGAGGTTTCCGGGGTCGGCGGCGGAGGGGATGGCGGCGTGGCTGGGCTGAGGCTTAGATCGGTGCCGGCGGAAGAGGGACCGGATCTTGCCCATGGCGTGGGATCGATCGATCGAGATCGAGATCGAGATCGCGCGCGATTGAATCTTGAGGAACGGGAGCAGCGATGGAGCTATATAGAGGGAGAAAAGGGGGAAGTGTGTGATGGCGATGACCAGGAGTTCGCTGTTTGCTTGGTTCGTTGGTGAGTTGTGGTGGGAGCATAACGAGACCCAATTGGGAGGGTGGAGAGGATGACGGATTCCGTTTGGATTTGGTACAAGATTCGAGGCGGACATGGTCATTGCGGGACGCTTAAAATAACGGCCGTCGTTGGTATGACAGCGTTAAGTAATGGTATAAAGACGTGGTAGATGTGCCGCCCACGTTGTTGGTCGCCGGACGGCCGGTTCTATTTAGATTTCACTCGACGGCGGAAATCTATACAATTTTATCCTATTTTTAATTTTAATTTTGATAGGTGGATAAATATAATTAATTTGACTAATAAAGACTTTTAACATCAACGGTGTTAATTAATTTAGTCAGTAAATTTTTAACTAATTATCACAAAATTCTCAATTCGAATTTATTTATTTTTTATAAAGAAAAAAAGGCAATTGTTACATCAAAGTTAATGTCTAAGAACCTTCGAGATACTTATCGACCTGCAAATGTTCTTTAATTGATTCCTACCACAAATTACTTGTAAAGTTTCAAGAACTTTAGGAGAGAGACTTCTAGAACTTTAGGGGAGAAACTTCTAGAGTTTCAAGAACTTTAGGATAGAGATGAGAGAGAAATTTCAATTTTATTTATTATTATTATGGTTAGTTATTACTATTCTTTTTATATTTTATAATAAATCTTAATTAGCTATTTTCTATTTTTTATATACTTTTTTTAAAGCGGTGAAGGAACAAAAGCATAACTATGATTCTTTTGTTCTTCTTTGGATGGAACAGCGGCCGCACTCTCAGCACCACTGACGAACGGCGCAAGGTCAAACACCTTATCACCCCTTTCGAAGAGGAGGCCACGAAGGTGAGGATTGAGAAATCCATTCATGACAAGAGTATGGCATGCACATCAAAGTCAATAAAGATGTAAACATTTTTAGTTTGAGTTGATGCGAATTTATGGGTTTGATCAGTTTTGGATTGAATTAGGGAACGAATGCACTTAGGTTCGGTATGGCTTAGCCAAAGACCACTTGTCGGTATCTGATTGCATAAACTAGATTGTCACATCGCACACCCGCCACGTCAACTTCCATTTTGTCGTTTGGCAAAGTAAACAAACGCAACGCGTGACGACGGGGCCCACACTGGTGGTCTCGAGAGCTACCAGCCACGAGTTGGGGTTGCAGTCTTAAGGTGGGTGGGGGCGAGCACCGCCGATTGCGTAAGGAAAGTGGAAAAGACCGAAAGAGAAAATGTTTGGAGCCCCATAAGAGGTACCCGACGATTTGCTTCTTCTGCTGAAAGAATGGCCAATGTGAAGCAAGAACTGCGGGTGGGCCCATATAACAAGGCGTTGAGAAAGGGAGGACGGTTTGTGGGTGAGAGAATCGGGTCTGGAATTATTTATTGATAATAAATGGCGTATGGAAGAAGGGAAGAGAAGAAACACGAACGTGGGGACGGGAAGGACCTCGTGAACTATGCGTGGTACGCGTGAGATGAGATGGATACAACGAGTCCGTTCGCCCGTGAGAGGATGACGACTAACGCGTGAGGTGGGCCCATATCAGACCCATGCAGCATAAGTCATGGTTGAATTTATGATTCTTTTAGTTCCCCTCAGCCTTAATCAAATGTGATTAAACGAATAGTTAATTGTAGAACCAAAACGAATTATTTTTTTTTCGATTATAGCAATTTAGTCTAAGTCGATTTGGAATTATCTAATCGAGTTAACTGATTTATATTTTTAAATAATTTAAAATATATATTTTGTTAAAAATAAATCAATTTAATCCAATTAAAACGAACCTAAATATGACACGATAATATTTATGAAATTAAATCCACATTATTAAAAAAAATTAGCCTTTTAAGCCGATTTGATTAATCAAACCGATTAAAAACTAAAACAATAAATTTAATCGGATTGATATTTTTTAAATTAAAATTAATTCGATTTGATTCAAACCAATTAACCAAACATAATAAAGATATCGTGAATTGATTCAAATCGAATCGATTTAATTTGATTCATATCCCTCCTATGCTCTAATTAATTTCAAAAAATTAAATAATTTTTTTATAAATAGTAATTAACGTCGATTGTAGCCGCCTGATGGGTTTTTATAATGGGCTTAACTCAATAATATATTCTACAATATATACAAAATATTTGTCCAGATTTTTATATTAAGTCAATATCCATATGACTAAATTATTGATTGAGGCTCATTTCCTACCTATTGATCGGACAAATATGTTTCCCTATCATCCCCACCTAACTTTGCATCAAAGGAAGGTCGTCTAAGAACTAACATCTACCATCTGTATAGTCACGGTGACCTCGATAGACCAAAGAGCGTGAATCTAATAGATTCCGCTTAAGCCAATGCAAGGAGGCGAACCCATGTCCAGTGATAAAAGAAAGAGATCCATCAACAATATTATAAGTTTGTATTATTTACTTAAGGTCGTTGTGATGTTAATTCACATGTAATGCCACTTCCTCATGGCATTGTGTTCCACCAAACATCGGTTGGCTTCTTCATGAGAAAGAAAAAGGTTGCTGTTCATCCGCAGTCAAATACACTATGCACTCACTCCACTGGCTCAAAGTAATTGGTAGAAATCTACTGTCAACCGTCCTTACCAAGCCAAAATCTAACTATGCTTGAATTAAAAAGCCAAAATCTAACTGTGCTTGAATTAAAGGAGCCAAACAAATCCATTCGGTGACAGTGTTTTACCTCACTGATGCATTCTGGAAAAAATTCTCATCCCTTGTCTAGTTGACATATCACTTCGAAAGGAACACCTGCATGAACACTTCAGCCTTGAGCATTTACCTTTAGAAATGAATAATGCCAAAGGGAAAAGATATCTATGTTTCTGTAAGAGTATCAGAGAGTGATCCACAACCTTGTTCAAAGCCCAAGGGATTTTCTTGCTGCGAGAAAAATTATAAAAAGAACGGGAGATGAGAGAAACATGATGTAAGGAAGGCCTTGTCGCAGTGTGCTCTCTTCCTGTTCCTCCTTTGTAGGACTGTAGTCATCATTATTCTCTACGAATGCATCAAAGTAGGTCTCATAACCTGTTTTCCGTAGAATCGATGAGCCTGATGCTTTCATCATTTCCATAGCCTGTGGAATATAGAATTCCATTGTCAACACTATTTGGTATTGATTGTCACTTTCAGTTTATACCACCAATTTGATCCAAACACCAGCGGGCTTTATATTTACAAGGACATATGATACTTGGAAATTTAGGAGTCTAGTGGAATTTTCACCTCCTAATTGGTAAATTAGACTAAACAAATATTACTTTGTATCGCCAGTACCTGAAAGCTAAAAGCAAACTGCCTTGCTCTTTTGCTCACTTGAACACTCGGATGAGACTGAAGCTTCTCATACATTGCTCTAGCCTCATTTGGCCTGTCAACATTTTAGACAGACGTTAAACGAGCTTAGTTTGTGTCCTACTCGGAAAAGTTTCGGTCAAAAGTAATATGATTAGACAGCTGGAAATGAAGGCCCACTTATGTCAATAAACCATATGTCAAGATATATGGTCTTGACATATGGTTTTAAGTATCGCCATTTAATGTATCTCAGAAGGCAGAAGTCAAAGTTAGTTAAGCTGGAGAAGGTTAAGGCAAAATTCCCAAAAGATGAACCAGGTAATGGATCATCAGAAGCATACTACATGAACATTTATTTCAAAGAAATATATAGTCATTAGGAACAACCATACCTGCTCAATGAATCTTGACATATAGACCACTGCAAAGCAGCTTGTCCATGAAGTTCACTCTGCATTACCATTATTAAGATGATACGAAGAAGAAAAACAGAATTAGTGAAAAAATCATCGATATTGAATGATTATCCATCAAAGTGGCCCCAATGCTACAAAATAAAGTACATATCGCAAACAATATATGTAGTCACTAAGACATCCTACCATGCATTCTATACTTTTTGCTATGTATACAATGTCAGTTACAACACACAAACACTTATAAACATACACAAAAGGCTACCTTCAGTAATGTACTTTTATGGATGCTATTCCATCACGAGGGGTTTTGTTATGTTGTCGGCACAACTCTACTGGGATGCGCCTTCTGCTGGACAAAACTCCTCAAAAATTGGCCTAGCTAATATGAAGTAGCAAGTATTGGCACGGATGCTTCATCATAGCCCAATTTAATACAGCTGAATGTGGGACACCTTGTGTCGACCCAAACCATTGTAATTTCCAACTAAGTTGGGACAGTTTGGTTTCTTGCTGTTGCGGCATGTATTTTACAATTAAATCCACCAGGTATACATGAGTTCCTGATCAATAGTCTAATGAAGCAGCAGTATAACAACTAATTAGAATCTCTATGACCAACCAAACAATTTTAGCCAACCAGTGCTTTAGAAAATCTTAATTTATCACTAATATATATCTCCAAAAAAATAATGGATACTGACGTCGACCAAAAAAATCTATTGTCAAGATATAGTGATCACATGATCAAAATTTGATTGAACAAGCAGAAATAGTGGATATTGCACAAACTAAAAGCTGATGTTGCATCCTTTTTAAATGATTGCAGAAGACTACTTTAAAATTGTAAGGTAGAATGATATATTGTAGCCATAAACAAGCATATAAAGGTTCTTAGTTAACTACTTGAGTTACTGTAAATGCAGCAAAACTTCTCCATCAATTAATTTTATCGTATGCTTCAAGTAGGAGGTTCTTTAGCCAAGCCCTCAGGTTGGCCCAAGATCAGAAATCATGCCATTTTGTTGAGATTTAAATGCATATTTAAACATCAAATGTTTAATCCAATAATCTTTAGATCTGCAGAATGGCTGCTATTATTCAGATAGACGAAGACAATTGCACCTAAATTTATGCATTATGTCATGACAAACACAAAACAATTTCTAAAAATAGGATATATAGCTACAGATAAATTACCTGAAAAACCAAATCTTTCATAATCTTTTCATAAAAAGGCAATGCTTCCCGTAACCTTCCAAGATCCATCAATTTATCACCTTCCTTCAAGGCCTGGATATGCATAGCTTAGTAGTCACCATGGTTTTCAAGCCACAGCTGATGCAAGTTGATGAAATGTTCATGATATCATACTTTCTAGTAAAATGATGTGCATTATAATCAGTCAACTAGCATAACAGCATTTACATCAAGTTTCTGTTTCCATTAATTTTTTCACAGAAAATAGAGCTGTAAGAGCCAGTCTCAAACATGCAAATGACATCAATTAGCATGGGAAATTGGTTATATATAAATCAAATCATCAAGTAACACCAAAATTCTCCAGTTAAAATGGTGAGATAACAAGATCTCATTGTAACCAAAACCAGTGAACAATTTTGCAATAAGCCACTTAAGTTTGTGACCTCCAATATGGAATCAAGTATCAGATAGTTATAGGCATATCATCCATATTTTACTAGCCAACAACTTACCTAGATCTGAAAGTGTCTCAAGACACTGTTTTGCTCAAACCCAAACAAATGGCTTATTCTTTGGTTCCCTAGATCAATTTGGCCCAGAAACCTACCAAAGTAGTTTCAAGTTTAGGGCTAGTTATTTCATTAGGTTTAGAGCTGGGAGAACTCTCTTTTCGCAACACCTTTCTCCTCTCACCACCTGGCATCACCAGAGGCATGCTCTGACACAGAAGGATGAAAATCATTGACTTGTAACAAACAAGAAAAGTTATTTTAGCTGATATCATCTGGTTTCATAGTTTCTTCTTTATGTTTTGTCCTGTTCCAACAAAATATATATTATGAACATCTTTTCCTGCTCTAAACTGACCTGAGTGTCAGTCTCCTAAGACCAATAAATACCAGGCCATACTAGATGGTACACCTGGTATTTAAAATCTTGCATAAGAGTAATAAAAATGTCAAGTACCATGCAATGAAAATTGTGCAGAGGAATTCATTTATGAGGAAAACTATATGCTAGTAAAGCATTTTTGACATATACCTTCTCACATTCAGCTTTTGTTTTAGCATCAATCATCAAGCCCATCTTCCTTTTGTAGGCTGCTAGTAACTCCCTAGTGCGTTTTTCTTTAGTTGCTTTACCTTCGGCAGTTTCCAGCACCTCACCAGGTTTGATATTTCTTCCTCCACCAAACTAAACATCAAAAGAGAACAATATGAAAGGATATGGAATAAAATCTTTATAGGATAGCAGGAAGTGGATCATGATGTGTAAATAGAAAACACTGTTTCTAATGAACAAAACACTATATTGTCTTAACAAATAGGATAAAATTTTTATCTGTGAGTGAGAGGGAGCAGAAGAATCAAGAGACAAACTACTTGAGATTTAGAATTGTTCTATGCATGGTTAAATCATGGGAGGAGCCCCTTTCCTTGTTTTCCTTTTGATAAAGAAGAGAAGGAAGAAAACCAATCATCAAAGGATGACTTCAAAAATAATAGATAACCAGACTCCACACATCTACCACTTAACTCATAAATATGTCTTATGACTGTACAGTGTATGTACTAATACAACAGTAGTCATTACTCATTAGAATATGCTATTTCATCCATTTGCATTACCAGATGACATACCAAAATATATTAAAAGCAACAATTACTATAAGTCTATCACTATCCTAAATGATTATATTAAGAAATCATGTTCCAATAAGAAAATTGTAAAAAAAATTCTTCAGATAGAAAGATTTTCCTTGGTCCATTTCTGATCAACCTATGTAACAAGATTCCACGAAAAAGCTTGCCAGCATTATAAAAGTAGTTCACCTTACCAGACAAATTGTTATTTACTAGCAAATAAGCATTATACAAAATATTTTAGTTTTTTACCAACAAGAAAAGGGGATGTATTGACAAAAAACTGTCAATAGATCCAGGAACTCTGACCTGTACCATTTATTGACCATCTACTTTCTTGGGTCTCTGACATACATGCAAGCATTTTCCATGTCAGATCCTTTGAACTTTTAAGATCAACTAATTCCTAGAAGTGAAGTGTGCTTCATGTTAGATCCATTGGTTGCTAAGAACAAGACCCATCCATTTCTTAAAAACAACTCCTTTCCAAGACAAATTTCACATCAATGGTATCGACACTTATTTTTATTGTTTGCTCATCCAGAAGATCACCATGGTACACAGAGGCAATGCTATCATCTCTTGTTTGGGTACAAACATGCCAAACTTGCTTGAAGCCAAGCCAAAACAAGCTCCAGTCCAGTTTTCTGCTCTAAAATGGCTGAAAATTGATCAGTTACTGCCATTTCAGCCAAAACAAACGATGATTGCCACATCGGTTATCGAATTATTACTAATAATTAGATAACAGGGGCTTCTCTTGCACTATGGTACATGCATCATGGATCACCGATCACCATATTATCACTGCATTTACTACATGTTAAAATCTGCCAAAATAGCCAAAAGTAGGAGGCATAGTAAAATAATGGTGCATGATGGCAGTATTGAAATTTGAACAATGTTGGACCCTTTCCTTTGCTAGCAGCTTTTAACTTGGTGAACATATCTGCAACAATGAAGAGAGGTCGAAAGCTCCTTGATCAATACCAAGAAGAGAGAGAACAGCAAGAGCTCGCCCTCTGGAGCTAGGACTTTCCAACTTGGACAAGACAAGCCCCATCCATCTTCTTGATGGCCGAGGAAGAGGATAAGATGCCCAAGCCGTTTGACTTATACTTTCTCCAGGTCAGTCATCCTCAAGGTCACATTTAGAATGGTATTGGTAGTCCATTCCAAGTTAAAACATCATCCCTTCCCATCATCGATGTGAAACTATCTGCACTTGCAACGCATGCGGAAAAATAAACCTACCCCCAATAAACTGATATTGACACGTGGAGTTGGGAGCCATGCAGGATGTTAACATGGTAGGCCCATTGCACTCGACGAACTCAGTTGCCACATCAACCACCAAATCAAGATGGAATATTTTCTATAAATGACAGATCCAGAGTATCTTCTTTAACGACTCAGTTATTACTATTCTAATGCTATAAAAGGAGGTTCCTTACACAGGAAAAGAAATCTTCAGTTCTTATACTCTATTTCTCCACTTCGTTTTAATACCCAACTTGAACGCTTTCTAACTTAGCATTAGGGGATCCCATCGAGCACATTCCCGATGCCCCCTTTGTCTTGCGGGTTTACCAGATTAGTATACCCATCTCAGCATCCACACTGGACTCGTCCAGCTTAGTTCCATTCTGAAAGTCTGTGATGCATTCCGTACAAGGAATGAATCACATCGATTCCAACCACACCTTGGATGGATGATCCAATTCAGACCTCATCAGTAATTGAGCATTAAAAGTCTGTCACTCGGATATGGGTGGTGAGTACATATATGGATCATAAGATCAAATTCAAGATATAGATACAAGATTGAGAAAAATTCAAATGCAAGATAGAAATATGGGAATCTGTCTAGAAGACCCAAAACTGATTATATACAAATATTTATTTTCAAAATTATTGTATATTATTTTTAAAGCTAGTTTAAGATTGAGAAATGACGTCTCTTCCAGCTCGTCTTTTCCTCTTTCTCTTCTTAACCGGATTTATGTCCAGTCATGTGTTTGTATCCTTTGAGGGCATTCCCTTTTCATGCAATCATGCAGCAACACGGATTGGCCTAAGTAGACCGAGCACTAAAGAGTAAGCAGATGAGTTCCTATCAGTACTCATTAATCATGTTACATTTACTATAACCTGCTTAAAGTGTACAATTACAACTGGAAAATATTATTGCAGACCAAATGACCACCGTAACATACATAGGTCTGTGAATTAGACTGATACCTACTCAAAATTTTGACTTACATTTGTAAAAAAGAAATTGTATCTCAACAATTTAGGAAAGCTTCAAGATGATTTTTCCCACGAGTGAGTACTAATGCAGGAAACATATTACTAAAATTTAAGGCCTTAGCCAGTACCATGGGGTTCGGGAAGCATATCCATCTCCAAATTGTTTCACATATCTCACTTGGTCAAGTTACCTAATTTTAATGGGTAATCATTTTCTAATAATTAATTTCACAAACTAAATTGGTACAACCACAAGTTATAATTATGTGAACAGTATTATAGCTTGCAACTAAGGAGAATTGGTGTACACATTGATCAACAACCAACGAAAGACAAGTATAGAAAAATAGCATTAAGAGACACAAACTACTTAACTGGCAACTGAAGAGCACATGGACATTATACCGTCTTAGAAATGTTGCTGGGCCTTGGGAAGACTCCCCATGTAGAAACCTTGGGCTTATAAAATACCATGTTATCATCATTCTCTTCTGGATTCACAGTCACTGAAGGGGTTGACTCTCCAAACTTGCTGGGATCCCCAACAATAAGCTCCACTTCAGGCAAATCCCCTTCTGAAATTGGTTCTATAACCGGATTCAAGCCAGGTGGCCTTCCTCTATATGTTTTTTTCTCCGCAAAATCAAGCCCCAAAAAGTCAACACTAGATACTTTCAACTCTCTCTTCTTACTTTTCTCTTCAATTAGCTCTCTTGAGTATGGTAAGCTCATCTTTTGTGGCCCTACCGATAGAAAGAGAAATATAAGTCCAGCAAATTAGCAGAACAATATCTGAGCTTTCTTGAGAATAGAATATTCTACTTTAAAATAACTCAGCCACAAAAACACATTAGATAGACAGGAAATTTTCAAAAAAAAAAAAAGAGAGAGACTCTTTCTTGAATCCAGTCCACAGTTCAGACTTACAATGCACCCATCAGGAGAGACCGGGAAAGGTTTTCTCTTGTATAAGTTAAATCTTCAATTTAAATCTATCCTTTCACACTAGTTCCACAATAGTTAATTAGCCAAAGACATCAAGAGGTTGAGAAGTTCAGATTGGAAGCAAACAAATCTCTTTAAGGAAACATGTAGGTACAGTGGAAGAAAGATCAAAGTTGATTCTCACCATTGCTTTTAATTTCCCGCAGAAAACAAAGAATTAAGAGAAACAAACCAAAACATCAAAATTCTCATATCGATGTCATTCGAACCGTCAGAAGCGTAGAATCCATACCCGGAGCTCCTTTGCCCTTCTTGTACTCTTTTGCTCTCTCCATCGCGAGCTTCACCGCCGAGGGGACCTCGGGGGGAGAGTCATCACCAACCCCGTCGATTCCAGCACTGGGGCTGGGAGGAGGCTCGGGTTCCGCGATCGGGGCCGATTTCTTGTCTTTCTGGTAAGCTTTGGCTTTGGCGAAGGCGAGCTTCACGGGGTCGGGGGGCGCCTCCTCTTCTTGCGGGTTTTGGTCGGCGGAAGAGGCGCGGTTTGGCGTAAAGGAAGAGAAGGGCCTCGTCCGGAAGAGGAGGACGGCGGGCTTGGCCGAGGAAGAGTTGAGTTGGGTGGGAGCGAAAGCCCAAGCGGAGGGAGGGAAGGACGAAGAAGCCATCCGAGGCAGAGAGAGGTTTGGAGACTGGTTAGATCTTTTACATGTATTTATGTGGCTGTGCTAGACATGTTATGTCCATACACTAAGATAGTATACGTCGGGTCGGATCCGCCATACAAATCCGAAACCTATAAGCTTACTAATCCGAAGTAGGGATTGGATCCACTATTTAAGATCCAATTCAGATTAATGCATATTATTGTTTCTGAGATCCGCATCCAGTTTAAAAATGTTCATGAAATAACGGCTACAATTCGGATCATTATATACCGTCTGATATATCAACACACCGTACTGTGATTTCAAAATAATAATTAAAAATACAGTCATAGAGTGTAAAAATAAATATTAAAAATATTAGAAGGGTAAATTTATCATGAGACTTTTGAAATATAATATTTACATCCATATATATTTAAAATATAATTTTCATATACTTTTTATTAAACATTCAAAATATTCTATTAACTATATATTCACTCAAACTTTTTCTTTAAATATAAATTAGAAGATATAAATATAATATTAATTATACTTGAAAAGACAACGAGAGACCCCATAAGAAATCGAGAGACATTTGCTGACGTAGTATCCAACAATGTGAAACAAATAGTATTAAACTAATAATAATAATAATAGAAAGTTTAAGGTCATCCGTACATGCGGGCTACCCTTCCGTTTCATCCACCACAATACCTGTCACCTGAGTAGAGGAAATATTGGGTCCCAGGTTAGAACCGTTGCGGGAGCCACTTCTCCAGCGAATCATAAGTCAGAGTCGAGTAGAAGCGGTAGACGGATTGGGAACACGTATCCGAAAATAAAAGAAGCGAAAGATAACTGACGCGGTGGGGCCAATACGTTTACGCTTCGTCACCGAAAAGCCGTTGGTTCGGACAAATCGGAGCCGGTGGTGGTTCGGGCACCCCATCATGGCTCTATAAAGCGATAACCCAAACCTCCCTTCGGTTCTACCCCAAACAAACCCCACCAATAATAACAGCTCTCTTTTGGCCCTCTTCTGACGACCCATCGAAGTCTTCGGATGTTTTGAGCAGTAGATCTGAAAAGGTAAACGATATATGTGATTTGAATCGGTGTGTTACATCCATGATTTAGCTGCAGTTATCTCTCGATCCGTCATAAAATCCAGAAGAATCGAGTGATCTGAATCATCGATCATTCTCTGTCGACGTGATCCCCCAATTTGGTGATAATTGTTGGGTCTGGACGATCTGATCTCGATGCTGCTTCTTCCATGAGGATGTGGTAGATCTTTGCATATCTCTGAATTGATTTGTTTGTAGGGGCCGTCCCGTTGATTTGAACCCTGATATGCCCATCAGTTTTAGTGCAGATTCAGATAGATGGTGGCTTTGCCCTCAGAAAATAAGATCCGGAAACTTAAACGCTGTTTTCTACCCTAGCTAGATTCGCCAATTATACTTCTCATTATCGAGTTCAAATTCTCGATTGACGCAACCAAATTTGTGCATCTCTTGATTTGAAATTTTGGAAGGGCGGCTTGGATTAAGTTTTTTTGCGGTTTGTTTTGGTGGGCAAAATAGACCAAGATTGTCAAATTTCATTAGCTAGACTTTGTTGTCCATGGATCTTGTGCTTATGTGTCAATTACCTTAATTTTCTTCGTTTTCGTCTACTTTATTCGATTAGTTGATGGATTTTTATAGTCCTTAAAACCTAAAATCAAAGACCGGATCATTCATGTAGGTTCTTTTAGATCGCTTTTTTGTTGTTTTAGTGGTTGATATTGATTTTTTGATGACTGTGAAAGCTTTTCCAATTTCACATTTGGCATCTATTATGCATTTTAGTTTTCATCGTATTATGCATATTTTGATTAATGCAAAAACACTCTATGTTAGAATTTTTCAAGTCATTTGCTTGAGAGTTTCCGGAACTTGCTAGAGATCAATCGATTGTCTGCTATGTGAGCTCAAAAGGTTTTACTTGTAGGCTTAAGATGTTGCGTTCTCATGCATAATTTCTTTTCCAATTGCTTCTAAATATAATAGCTGTATTGAGAATATATTTCCTACTTTGTAGCTTGACTCCATTTTTCAGTAGCAAAATCCTGTGTAGTCAGTTAAATTGTTTTGAAAAACATCGAATGTTATATTTCTCCTTTGACTTTATCTTTGAGTCTAAGTGTTTATTCAGTTGATCCATTTCTACATAATTTATTCATTAGTCCACATTAAACACCATAAGATAGACCTTATAGCATGGTAGCATTTTTTTTTATATGATTTATGGGTGCAGATTAGATTAAGTGTTATTTGTTTGGTATTAGTAAATTGACATGATTATAACTTCATACTATCTAAGGTAACATGAGCTGCTTCGGCTGTTGTTTCTCCCTCCAAATTTTGATGATCTTATACTTGGTCTCAGAGTATGAATGTATTGAATAATTGTACTGATAAAGAAGAAGGACCACAGCTGTTGAATTCATCCATTATTCATGTCGTTAGGAGAAATGAACAGATAATGTGCATAATTTCCCAAAACCTAGATTGCTTATGTTTGTTAGTATTTAGATCAATAACTAAAGGGTAGATGAAAAGGTATCGGCAAACATGAAATGATTCTATTTTGAATGGCATCGTTGTCTAGAGAAGCATTTTTATTGTCCAGTAAGACCTTCTAGATTATCTAATTTCATCATGCTTGTAGTCAGAAAGGAAGCAACGACTGGGAGACAATGAGTACAATGGCAGCGTCATCGGGAGCAACTGGAAAATCCATGTTGAACCCCGATGCGCCACTCTTCATCCCAATGGCATTTCAACAAGTGGAAGATTTTTCAGCAGAGTGGTGGGAGTTGGTGAAGACCACCACATGGTTCCGTGAACATTGGCTCCATCAGCACCAAGATCAAGAAACCTTTGATGCTGCTGATGATGATGAGGATGTCATAAACCTGCTGCCAGACTCCTTTGATCTTGGCGTCGGTGATGAGTCATCCATTCTTGAGGCGGAGCATGATGATGCAGCTGGAGACCAAATTTCCATGGCCCTGAAGAAAGAAATAATTGGTAACGGTAATTGACCGCATCTCATCCATAATGTAATCATAAACGATCATGTCCGATAGCTATTGTGTTCTTTTGGGACAGGTATTCCGAGTAGTGATGCAGAGGCAGTGGCAAGGATCCTGGGCGTAAAATCTCCGAAGAATGGAAGTAGATCAATCTTGGAACCAACGAAGCAATGGGAGAAACCTGCGCAGCGCCTGAGCCCGAGGTGCGGCACCCACCATGTCATCCAGCAGCCTCGTTGAGAGGCATTCGGTTGCCAGCCAGTGTGGGAAGCAACCCGTCTGCTCTCTGTATAGAAGAACTTAAAAAGCAGCTGTTAGCTGTAGTGTTGTTTAGTTGCTCAAAGTGTTGGCAGTGGCACCAAACTCAAAGTAAAAAAATTGTGAAGAAGGTGTAGAAATGTAGTGAAGTTGACAAGAAGAAGTTGTGCAGCGCCGGTGTGTTTTCATAATGTTCCATATCCCTGTTAAATTAATTGCAGTTGTGTGAATGATTCATGTTGCAATTGACATGCATATCCCTCAGAACGAGAGTGGCAGTTTTCATCAGAACCGCACTATGCTAATGCTATAGCTTCTGGCGGAAGAATTTTTCTTTTATGGACAACTCGATGGAGGAGCACTCGTGTACCCACCGGCACTGTTTTCACAAAATATAATAAATTTGAGTTTTAATTCATATCATCAACTTCAATCTTTTTTGTTTTCAAGATTTATTGGGTTTCTTTTTATTCCTTACCATGTGAGGATGATAATATGATTGACAACTATTTGTTAATGCTTAGAGATGGACATACTGACATCACATGATTGATGCCTTTATATTATTTGATCAAAAATTCTAATGTCATGTGGTGGAAAACTTGGGCAGCATATGATCAACGTTAAGTGACTGACTATCATATAACTAATATCTTGATGTCATGCGGTGGGCACCACATTATCGATACCTTAGCGTTATGTTATCAAAATATCGATATCATATTATTACAAATAAAGCTATAAGCAAGATGCTCAATGTAAATGTAATGCTTTGCAAAGCATATAGAGAATTTATAATAGTCTTGAAAGTACTATTTTGATTGGCTTTTGTAGTCGTTTCAGGTTTCTAAGCAAGTTGTGTGTAGTTACCATGTAGAGGCAAAATTGCTTAGAAATATGCCATCCGGGTAATTATTTTGAGGGTTTTCTAGCTACGTAAAGTGGTACAGAATATCAGCCAACATAGTAACCAAGAGCTACCCAGATAGCATATGGCTAGATGGCCTTTAAGGTAGTGTCTAAGGCTAGTTAGCTATCTTGCTCCATAGTAGTATCATGTAGGCAATTGTGAGGACTTTTGATTGTGGCTGACCACTTTGGATCCTTTGTCGCATGATCGTTCAAAGTTTACGAAGTCTATATTTGTAATTTGCATTGTCTATCAAATGTTTGTTGAAATTACTGTTTGTGGGATCCCGAGTTAAATGCTTCCTCTAACCCATCTTCTTTTTTATGGGTCTTTAAGAGACCATGTGAGGTTTTAGGGAGGTTGATCCTTTGCGGACGGACATGCAAGAGTACCGCACGAATTTGACAAAATCAGCTAAGCCCGTGACAAATGATATCAAAGCAGGACAAGCATATTTAGAAACACTTAGCATGCAAACGTGGAGAACCTAACATAGTTGCATTGAGGGCTACCAATACGCGTTATCGTTTGAGGAAAACAAGCATTGAGATGTAAGGAAAGAAGTCGTTCAAAGGAGTGGGCATCCAAGATCAGCATTTAGATAAATAACTAACCCTTCGCATGAGAGACACCATGAGGATAAACGAGTTAGGAAAAATGCATAGAGCATAAAAGGTTGGGATGGTTAAGTTCGAGCTATGGCTTGACGTTGACAACCAAACTTAACGATGCTCAAAACAAGTGGGATGCTTAACAAAGGATAAGATTGTGCAATGAGGGATAGGTTGCTCGATGATTGAAAGAGTTATGCAAAGCTGTTAGAGGTGAGAAGAATTGCAAACTTAAAGAATTCAGTACTCATACAAGAGCTTATATATGGATAATGAACTATCTATGACTGTCCCAAGGTTATCAAGTATTCTAATTTTCTTATTTACCCAACAAAGGAGCTTTATATATATTTAAAGATTCTTTAAAGAAACATAGTGAAAAGACAATAGTCATTAAATTCTCATTAATGATAATCGATGTTACTGAGAGTAGACTATCTACTTTATTTTATAACAGAATGTCAATCGAAAGTGGAAGTGATGTGAACTTACTTGAAGGCGTCAACTAAATGAAAGAGGAATCGATGGGTAAATTTTGCAAAGGAAACACTTAAAAAACTTCAAAGTCTATAAGGCGATGCCCAACTCTAATAAGCATCCACCCAATTCAAGCGGTGTGATATGGTTGAGAGACTAGTGTATAATAAGGAATACATTTTTTCTCATTTTAAGGATTGAACCAACAAAGATTAGCACAATCCCACTAACCTCATACCAGAGTCGGAGTCATTGGCAAGTTAAAGCAGCATAGTGGATTAAAGTTCTACTCAACAACGACATAAAGCAATTGAGAGCCAAGAGGTATATTACAAGTAGAGCAGAAGATAGAAAATTCAGTAAAAGCAAAGAGATGTAGCGTCTGTAAAGGCTTCGATAAGGATATCAAATGAGTAAGTGGGGGAGAATGTCATAGTCAAAGCTGTAAATAGGATATTTGATATAATGCTCATGCATGTTTATTTCTTTTAGTTTTGTTCATGTTTTACACTACATATAGAGAGCTTACAATAGGCTTGGTAGCCCCATTTTGATTAGCTTTTATGGTTGTTTCAGACTTGTAAACGTAAGTTGTGTGCAGTCATTGTGTAGAGATAAAACTATTTAGAAATAAACCATCCAAGTAGCCATTTTGGAGGTTTTTATAGTTTTGCAAAGTGGTATAGAATGTTAGCCAATATAGCATTTAGGAGCTACCCAGGTGGCACATGGCTGGATAGGCCTTTAGGGTAGTGTCTAAGGTGGTTCGCTACCTTATTCCATAGTGGTATCATATGGGCACTTGTGAGGACTTTTGACCGTGGCTGACCACCTTGGATCCTCTATCATGCGATCGTTTAGAGCTTGCGAAGTTTATACTTATAATTTACATTGCCTATGAAGTGTTCACTGAATTAATTGCTTGTGGAATCCCAAGTTAAATGTTTCCTCTAACACATCTTCTCTTTTGCAAGTCTTTAAAGGATCATAGGAGGTTAATCCTTTGTAAATGAATATACAAGGGTGTCACACGACTTAGATAAAACCAACTAAGTCCACAACAATGTGGTGGACACATGGGAATCACATAGCTGACATCCTAATGTTACATAGTTGACGTCTTAAAATCACGTGGCCACTACCCTAATGCCATGTTACTAATACCTTGACACCACATGACCGACATGATATCATTCCTTTTAAGTATGACAATTGCATCAATTATCGTTGCATGTTCTTGAGATTTGGCACAACGCAATCTCAGCCAAAACCATAAAAGATGTGTAATCATCTCTGACATTAAGATACATCTTTGAGCATAATAATCCTAAAATCTCACTATAAGAGGCAAGCATAATGATCCTAAAATCTCACTATAAAAAGGTCCGCTAAGTGCGTTCCCCAACTCCCTAAAACTCTTTAAATTCTATGACATTCAATTTTGAAGGAGCCGACATTTGGTTGAGAATTCATAATTCAGACTAACTTAAGTATGAGACTTTGTCACGTACTAAATCCAATGGGTTCAACATTTCTTGTCACTGGTTTGAGACAAGTGCCAAATATGACTCCATTTTGGCTGACAACTCATAATTAAGATTAACTTACACATCACATCTTGACCTAATTTTTGTTGGGTTCGACACATCCTAAATTGCGTGGGTTGAACAATTCCTGATATTAGTCTAAAACAAAGCACAAAATAGGACCTCCATTAACTCTAAATCGAAAGTCCAGATTAGAATCTTGATTGGCTTCAAATTCACAGCCCAGTAGAACAACCAGATGCTGCATTAAAAACTGGCGTCGATAATAAGTCTTTTTATTCCTTCCCGTGCCATCACACAGCAAGTATAACAATCCATATCCATACGAAGGTAACTCGAGACAACCCACACTTGGATAAATTAATCCAAATGTGGATGCGTCGAGTCAAGAGTCCAAACCCGACAACCGGTCAGTATAGCCACAAATAGATCTCTCTCCATCAAGCTAAACAATTTTGCATCCTTTTAATCAGAGAACATAGCATTCATGTTCAACCAAACAGACCACATGATGAGGATGAAGCATCAGCTAAAGAGGCCAATAAATAAGTTTGAAGACAAGTGAAGAAAGAAAAAGATTGACTTGTTTGGCATGGACAGTAAGATACAAATTCTTCAAGGAGAATCCAACAAAAGCAACTTACTAAAGAGTTACTGATGCAGATTTCTTGAACCCTCCATGTGTTTGGATTATGGTGGTGCCTTTGGAACCCCATTAGACAGGAAACTTGGCTGGAGTACAATCCTTTTTTCGTGTGTAGCACATCAAGTGTCGAATCAACAACGCCCGGTGACTAGTGTTATCCGCTCAAAGAAAACACGACACATGGCTGTGCTAAATATCATGTCCTCCTTCATCCAATCCAAAGCTACCCTCTCCAGTGTCCCCAGCGAAGAAACATGATACATCAACTCACCTTCTCCACCATCACGTGGCATCCATGTTAAGCTAAAACTGTAACCTGCAAACAGGTAGACCAAATTAGTAATAAGTCAGCCCCACGGGCAATATTCCAGATTATATAAAAATATAGTCAAAATATTAGAATTTCATGGGTGAAAATCGCTAGCACACCCTTACAATAATATTCTGTTTATCATGATAAAGTAAAGATAACCAAGAAAATCAAAGATCACAAACAATTCACTATCAGAATACAAGGCAACAGGCATATATCAAATAACCAAGAAAGGCGCAAACTTTTATGGCATCAGCCTATGCAGAGTGATGTTAGCTTCTACAAGTTAAAAGAATCATCATTAACAAACACATCCTTATGTCTAAGGACTGTCAGATAACAAGCAGCATAAACTCCAATACGTAAATTTTGAATTCAATAATCACCATTTACATTGACAAACTCCCCATGACTATGGTTTTTTGTATTCGTTATCATATAAAACATTCTTTAATAACTTCGTATAAGCTTTGGATTCATATAAGATAAGGTCAGATCATGTATGTTATTACACTCATTAAAAGTTAGTGCAAGCACAAACCAAGTTTTTTTTCTCTTGAACTGATCCGATCAAACTATTTCAATGGGTAAAATGTGGGCTACTTTCCCAAGGCATTTTGGTCTGCCCCTGAAATTAGGGACGCTCTGTGGGAAATATATAAACAAGGGACACAATCTCTGAAAAACTAATCTTTTGTGAACAACTAAGTCAAGGAAATATTACCACTCATTTTGTGAACAACTAAAAGACAAAGACTTTCAGTTTGACTATTGACAGAAAAATCCATGCCAACCAAGAGCTTCACAAGAGTCTGGAAAACGCAATTGCAGCAATCTTCTGAAGCATCACCTGCAAAGTAGAATAAAACTATAGCAAAATGCTTCAAGAAAATCCAACAGCAAGTTATATCTGCCGATACATACTTGAACTGCCCATGTTTCTTCTGCAACAATCTGGCTGAAAATATCCAAACCAAGAATTAATGAGATGCAAAAAACTGGTTCCAAAATCAAACTATTCAAGCTTAAATTTACAAACATGAGAAGAAATGGTGTTGTAGACCAATTGCATTTACTTACCACCTTAGTCTCTACCTTATGGCTATCATAGGTAAGGGTAGCTGCTTCTTTATTTTGAATGGGGCTGGTTTCCTCACATAAGTCTCGTGTTTTCTGTCTTGGTAAGCTCTTAGGTATTTCTGTGGACATTACTCCAGCTATTGAACAAGGAGATGAAAACAGTGATCTGTCACTTGTGTCATTTTTCTTCAATAAAAGATTCTGAAGTCTTCCAACTTCATCAGAGAGCTCTTTAGCTGTGAATAAAATTTACATTTTTTAATCATAAATGTCAAACTCTGAGAGTGAGAGGGGGTGGGGGGAATAAGAACTTTCCATGCCACAATCATATGTAAAATATATATCACAGTAAAAAGCAAAGAGAGTTCCCTATAGTTCCTTGACAAAACATTGACATACACAATCATGATGATTTCAAGATATGAAGTTGATTGCCAAGTAAGAAAATTGCAACAAACATGAAGGTCACGAGTACAATGGTTTTATCTGTTAAACCACAAACTCATTGATCTGTGATGCACAGTAGTTACATTGTAGCAGTTAGTTATGATGTTGATTATTGTGGATAGTAATGGAGTTTGGTCAGACTGGGAGTTCAAAATTTCTCATATTTCACAACATACACAAGGGAAAACTGAAAAGATCAAACGCTGTGCAAGTATCAACTAAGCACTAAAAAGGTTCAACAAGGACAACCTTAGAAAGTGCATTAATTAAAGAGTAGAAGAACCATCAAATTCCAGAAGATAAACAAATGCAGAATGAGAACTTCAACTATGATAAAGTTCAAAAGCCATTAATATAAATCTAATTTATATACTAGTCCACAGTTTCATGTCAGTTGGTCTAAAAGGTGTATGTTCCACATGTTTTTTCTCCTTTTCATTTCCTTTAGGTGGTCCAATTGCCCACAGTATTTCATCAAGGCATGTAAGCCATGTCAACTCTCGAGAATCACCTTTAACAGAGTTTTGGCATATATAAAGCAGCCAATCTGCAAGTGATTCAAGTTTGGGAGCTAAGGCGAAAGCACGAAGGCATTAAATTCACCAACAAGAGTGCCCATAAGTTGCAGAAACTTTTTCAGTTATACATCTAGGAAATAATTTGAGAGTCATATAACTAGGTTTCACAACCACAAAGAAGTTCCCAAGATGCATTCAAATCAACTGTGCCAGTGCAGACAAGGCAAAAAAAATTGGGTCAGTACATTTATAATAGTAGTAGTAGAATGTACTTGCCTTGTAGCATGACAAGACATATTTTTCTTTAAAAAGCATGGTTCTTTTCTTAAATGCATAGAGAAGGTCCAAGCTAAAAACATAAAGTTTCAACCTTCTCGCCAATAGAAGACAAATTGTATCCAAACAATGTAGATTGGAATATGAGAAAAAATCAACAAATTAAATCTGTTGTCAAAATATTTAGTGTTATCCAATATTGATTCAGTGCAGGGAGTAGTCACCTTAAAAAAAGTTTTGATGCACCAGAATTTATCCTAGCATGGTTGGTTAAAAGTCAACAATGTAAGTAAAAAATTATCAGAGTTCAAAATAGAAAAAAACAGATTTTTCTCTCACATTTTTGGCTCTCTTCAAGCAGTGACTTTTCACAGTTAGCATATTGTTCCTGAAAGGAATACCTGCAATCAGATTAACACAATTTCAATACTTTCCAGCTTACTTGATAAGAAAGACTTCTTCCATCACTTATAATTCACAGTCAATTAGTCTTACAATTCAGCTCGGAGCCGTTCATTTGCATTCTTCATCTCTTCTATTAAGTCCTCCATAGCTACAAGAAACACAAATGTCAAACCAACATGGTGCACACATGACCAAAGATTTCCGAGCAAGTTTAACGAATATACCAGACTGATAACTCCTCAGGTCGGTATCTCTTTTACGGTTCCACTCCTCCTCCTCAAAGAACTTTCTTTTCTGAGAAAAGTGAGCTCAAATCACAAAACGGAACGAAGTGTAAGGTGCCCAAACGAAAGATGAGTGGGGAAAGGGAAAGAAGGACCTTCAGATTCTTGTATTTTTCATACAGTTTGGTGTTGAGCGGCTCCATCTGGTCCGGAATCGAAATATCCAGACCACCTAATGCTTCGTGCCTGAGATGTAACGCAGAGAAAGATATCTAAGATGCCATGATCGCACCAAATCTGAGACCAGATCGAGCCGGGTGAGGAGAGAGGAGAGAGAAAACGGAGATAGATGACACTAGATCGTTTGAGAAATCAGAGGAGCCGGGCGATTAGGGTTTTTGGGGGGTCAGGATGGGGAAATAGAGAGAGAGAGAGAGAGAGAGAGAGAGAGAGTAAAGGAAGCGAGGCGGGAAGACGCCAAGCGGACGAAACCTTTCTCTCTCGTTCTCTCGCCTTTGATGGGCGGTGGCGGGGTTACTATCGCAGAGGCCCGACTTGTTTCCGGCCCTATTGGAGTAAAATTAGGGTTGCGAATGAATCGAACTACTCATCGGCAATTTAGTGTTCCTCTCGTTAAGAGTCTCAATTAATGATTTATTCTTGTAGCATATTAATATCAAAGTTAAAATTGGAAGATTATTTTATTGAGATATATCCTCGGAGATGTTTACTGTTCAATAGAAACTTCAACTTCTCCATCTCTTCCTCCCCTTAGTGCAATTTTTTTTGCTACAGGGATACAATTGAATGGAAATTTTATATTAATATGAACTGTAAAAGAATCAATTAATTCTTCTTGTTCTACTTGATGGATGAAGAAGGATTGTAATGGGCTACTAATGATTTTGAAGAATAAGAAAATATATGAAGATTTAATGTGACAAATTATATTGAGAAGTTATATATATATATATATATATATATATATATATATATATATATATATATATATATATATAAAATTTATGTCAGGTCACCTCTAAATCATGGAGCCTTTTAAGGTATATCTCATCTTAGCAGAACTTTGAAGTAGTCAACTTTGCCGGTGTCTTCGATGTCAGTTTGTTATGAGTTCTATTATAGAAGAAAAAGTGAGTGTGAAGAAAAAAGATTCTGCACATCATGAAAACTCTACACATATATTTATGATCAACTGATCTTTCTACATTTGCACATAATAATATATGTATAGAAAGATTTATCTATTTGATGAATATACTGCAGCAAGGAGAGCAGCACCGATTCCTGATCCATCCTCGGAGACTTTGAGAAGAACGTATGGGGCGACCTCATCACCTAAGATCTCACCGACAGCTTCGTTCAAATACTGCTTGAACATTGTATAGCCAATGTAGAGACCGCCTTCGACTACGACCACAGTTCTTCTCGGTTTGCCTCTAATTCTTCCACTCGCAACACCACCACTCCCGTCTCGTCCTGTTTTCTTCAGCATCCCAACTATGCCTGCTGCAGCTAACCGGGAAGCTCTTCTTGTGACTATGTCGCATACTCTCACGACGAGCCTTCTTACCTTCAAAGGGACTCTAGATATCTGGCATGATCCAGCAGAAATGATTAGAATGCTAGCTAAAATGGGTTAATTGGGTGCAAAAGACCATGAAGATATTGTTGGACAGTGCGCCTACCTGCAAGTGTTCCTCAAGGACCCTTCCAACTTCTGTCAGATCAGGTGAATCATCCTCGTGCATGTTAGCCATCAGAGGTGTCCTGATCAAACGGGAAGTTTGAGGTAATTGGGAAACTCTTACACGATAGAAACAGAAAAGGATAGTAAGCACTTAAGCCATGAGCAATTTAAAGTCGCAAATAAGAGGGTTTTGTTTGCACTTAATACACCTTCAGACAAAAAATAAAGAGAGAGAGATATATCAGAGTAAAGTTATTGCTGCATCAGCTCATTATTTCTCCATCATACCAAAAAATTTGTAGAAGAACCTTCTGGATGATGCCTGCACCTTTTCTCTAGTAACATTATCCTTTCAATAAAATTAAGATAGTATCCACGTAAGTGATCTCAAATAGTTGGAACATTATGACTTGTTATTGTGTTATTACTATGAAATTAACGCTGTTACTCTTTTACAAACATCAATACTATGCCATTGCACTGAGAATTGGAGAAAGTTCATGAACTCAACTGACCAAAAGAAGCCATCATATGATAAGAACCAGCTACGATGTCGTGATCTAAAACTTGATATTAATGCAATCACATCAGCATGAAGGAGAAAACAACTTCACACCATAGTGAGGAAAAACCTCGTATCACCATGCAATGATGGCATTAGTAACAGAGCAGGATCAATTGCCAGCATATCTCCATTGATCTTAACTAGGTCAATTTTTCATAAATTAATAGTATCATCCCTCGAACTCTAAAAGTGTTATCCAAGATGACTATGTCTCTGTGATGCATATCTGAAGGTCCGATCGTCATCTTTATAAAACAAAAAAGTCAATCTATTTTATTTAATGTAGAAACTGAATTCATATTGATGATATGTGATTGGTCATGCTCAATGTGGTCAGATTACACTTTCCGGATTATGTTAGTGGCATATGACATATGAGCGTCTTGCATATCTAATAGTTTTTCTTTTTCCATTTGTGTTCCATTCATGTATTGTTCTTCTCTAAATGAAATATGCTGATGTTTGTGGATTTATCATGAAAACCCGCATAATTAAGGCTTCATCATGTCTTTGTGTGCGATAGCATGCACACAAGCAAATGTTAAGTCGGTAAGCAACACCAATAAATGTCCTAACAGAAAATCAACTAGAACATCACAATAAAAGATCACAAGAACAGCTTCAGTTAAGGTATAATAGGAACTAAAAAGCAATAGCACTACAAATTTGCCAAAGAAAAACGAGAATGCTTCATGATATAACAAGTATACTAGAAATGAACAGCAGTTAACTGACAAGCCAATCTTAGACCAAGATCCAGCAGCAAGTTTTAATATGTATCAATAGCATATACCTTAAGATAAAGGGGACTGATAAATTTTTTGTAGGATCTAAAAAGATTTCTGACTCCTCTGCCATCCTATAAAGCACCCTTCTAACGATGTCACCCAAGTACATTCCTGAAATCATTTTCTCAAAACCCTATACCACAAAATTAAAACCAGAAGCCATCTCAACCAAGAATTAGAGTATACAAAAAAGTGGGTGCACTGTAATCCTTGCCTGTTCATTACGATTAGGGCTCTCATCATCTAGAGCTATATCATAGGAGGTTCTCGGTAGATGTGATGACCAGAAATTCCCCCATTCCATGTTGACAACCTAATCAGTATAATAATGAATGGGCACAGATGATATAAAACCAGCACTTTACTTTTAGTACAGAATGAAAAAGGCATCAAACTGTATGACTTGAATAATAAAAGTAAAAGATACCATTGCACCAGAATTTGTAAGAAGGCCTTGACACTTAATAATTGCATCAGTGCGCTCAAGATAGCAAGCATTTGTCCCTGTTCCAATTATCACAGCAGCGACAGTGTCCTCGTCATTATAATGCCCAAGAGCCAATGTGCCAACAGTGTCATTCACCTGGTTACAACCAGCACATAGACCTTAATCAAAATCACTTGGGCAGCAGACTTTATTGCAAAATTTTGAGTACAATAACAAAATCCAAATTAAAAAACACAACAAAATTAGGAGATAACTAGGTCTAACATCCAGAAAATCATAAACCGATCCAACTTTAGGTTAAGCCATTATTTGCAATCACCAGATGGAGCAGTCGAATGCTCCAGTGTTAATATCAATCTGCAAGTTGATACATTGTCAAGAAGGTAATTCGTACTATACAGATGATGACCAGTCACACAAACATGGTCATGCAGTCCATCTAGAGTTCACTGAATTATTTACGTGAATACCAATTTAGTTATCTGAATAAAAATCAAGGTTTGTCATCAAATATCTGACCAGGCATATCAGTCCCTGGATGTATGTACCAACACAAGGTACTGACACATAGTAGCATTCCCAAATTAAAGAAATACCAGCTTCTTTGAGGTGATGAAACATCATATAGTTCCTTGCTCAAAATATTGTGTATATGCATTGCACAAGTGCAAGTATTTACAATGCTATGAACACTAAATGCTAAATGTTCTAAGCATGCATTTACAAGAATATGCAAAAATATGCATTTACATGCATGCACAGACTTGGCATTGAATGATTAAACAACTTTAGCAAACAACAATAAGATCTGAAGAAATATAGTGAAGCTTTTAAGCTGTAACAGCTAGAAGACTAAGATCATACCAATGCAGCTACCCGCATATTAAGTCCAATCTTTGTCATGGCTTCATTTAAACACTGTGCAATATCTTTTCCAACCTAAATCCCAAAGCATGAATTAGTCAAAACAACCACTAAAATTGTCATTATGGCTTGTATTGAATGAAGTCATCAGCAATATAAATCATATTATAGGTCAATATGACATAAGTTATATCCGTATACCATATCTTTATCATTATACAATTTTACCCAAACATAAAATTTATAAAATGCAATCCCATGATGTATAGACATGTTCCCAGATCTAGCTTTATGCGCAGGCTCACAAAGATACAGACTAGGAATTAGTTAAAAATTCAAGTTAATAAACCAAATGGACTGTGCCAACTTCAAATGTTTAATTACCAAAATTGTCACATATAATAGATCAGTATTTTACCAGTGCAGCAAGCTACTTCAAGGTATTAGCTAGTGGAAGATCATGTTTAAAAACAGTACTCAAATGTAAAAGGTTACTGCTACTTTTCACTTGACAGGTCATGAGAGTGTAACCACATCAATATTATCTCAATACAAGCTTGGAAAAAATAATACAAGCAACAAAAAGCAAAAAATGTTCCCTTTTTATGCTTTCATTGACAGTAAAATTAAGAAAGTAGCAGCCTTTAACATGAGATATTTGAAACAAAACCTAAATAATAACTGTAATTATATGCCGTTGTTATTCACGGAATAGTTATATTAGAAAACACATCTGTAAAAGTGTCACATCTTGAACAGAAAATCTAACAGTAAAATGAATGTCTAAATTGACAAATAAAGCTTACTATAATTATACAACAACAATAACAAGACCGTAAGTCCCAATTATTTGAGGTCGGCTACATAGATCTTTTGCCGTCATTGAGATCAATTGAGGACACCTATATAGTGAAGGCATTTCATGTCACTTCCGGGTGACGACATAGCTCTATGCTAAAATCAGTTAAGATCCGTGTCATGAGATTTAACATAGTTTTACGTTGGTTATCAGTAACCTAACGCAACCCTCCACCTTTTTATTCTGAGCTTGGGGCCTGCATTGGTGATGTTAGCTTACTATAATTATAATCGCAAATATTTCTATTTATAGGAACACCACATCAAGCTTTGGAAAGATGCTTGCTGAGAAGCATGTATATAAAACTGTAACTATAATTAAGGTACCAAAAGCTGACATCATATATTCTATTTCCACATGTCAAATATTTCATGCTGATAAATGTGAAAAACATGACAGAGTAGGCACAAGCGCCGGAGAAGCTGCTGGTAAAAGACACAAAACCAATATGTCAGTACCCCTTTACAAAACAATGATACACATCAATAAGTTCAACTCACAGCATCTTCAATTGAAAACCCTTTAGTCCACTTGATAAGAACACCAGAAGAAATAGACAATTGTTTCATAGGAAAAGAAAATGTAAATCCAAGATCTTTTCTATCATCTGGTAGCTGTTGAAAACCATCATTCTCACTTTGAACAAACTGCTTTAGTATTGAAGCAATAAAATTAAACAGCTCCTGCATAGAAAATAATGAAATTGACTAGGTTAAAGAAACCACTAAAAAGAGCCAAAATAAGGAAAATTAGACAAACAAATTAGATGGACCAAACAGGAAAGCAAGAAGTACCTCACTTGTACCAGTCATTAATTCCTGGGGAATTGGTTGACTTTCCACTTTGTGACTCAATATCATGGACCCTTTACCACCAAGCTGAACCCGCAGGACCCTAAAATTCGTACCTCCTAAATCAAGTGCGTAGTATGTACCTTCTTCGGTTCTGGTAAGAAATCAACATCAGTTCATTCAATCATTTCTAATAGGAAGAAAACATAGCCAAAAGGAAAGGAAACAGCCAATCCTCATCATAACTTTGTGAAACTTATCATAGTGATATGCATTTTGTACGTTCCAAATCTATTGTTCACTTCCTGAAGAAGTTAAGAAAAAACTAAAAAGAAAGACTGTGAAAACTGATCTGCAAAAACCTCTAGAGCTTCCTTACATAGAATATCATCTTTCCAGTTATGACATGATTTAATGTAAAAGATGCATGTTTGTACACCCCTCAAGCAACCCAATTACCCTACATGTCTTGAAAAATTAAGTCAAATTAGTTGAGATTCACTGATTCACCAAAGGGCTTCCTAAAATCATTTTAAGGTGCTTCCATGAATATATAAAAATAGAGATATATGCATGAAATTGATCAAAGGCTTAATCATACTCATATATGCCAAACAATATACAACAACTATCAAGAAGAAACCAAACATGAAGTAACACATCCTAATCATGACTTTATGACACATATGATGCTGATTTATTTTGAGGGGAAGTCAAAACATATTGTTCACTTCTCGAAGGACAGCAAATACAACACATTGAAATGGTCGACAAGCACAGGACTATTCCTGCTCATCACCTACATTGCAAAGAAGCAACCTTATCATGACCCCAAGAAAGTAGGATGAAGGAAAAAAAAAAAGAAACGGAAAACCACAAATACTATTCTTTTGGAAGTCCTATACTCAACAATGAAAGATCAAATTTCCTTTGATGGTTTTATGCTTACATCACCACAGTTATGACATAAATCAACTGCATATGCTAAATCAACCGCATGGGTGCATGTATCTTAGTATCAAAATGGCATTACTAAATGAGCAAGATTAATGCTTCCAGCCCAAATTTAAAATCATAATTACTTGCAGTGAACTAACCCCTCCCAACCCTATTATATCATCTCTAATCAGCTTCTTTTTGGTCTAAAATGAAATTATTAATAATACTTGGTTGTATTTGCCATTTCTTTCGGTGAACAATAGACATATGATGGTAATCTATGTTTAGGGGAAGTCAAAACATATTGTTCACTTCTCGAAGGACGGCCAATACTACACATCATAAGCGTCGATATGCATAGTCATAACCCGACAAGCAGAGTACTATTCCTGTGCTTCCAATACTGATCACCCATGTTGCAGAGAACCATCCTTATCATGACCCCATGGAAGTATAATGAAGGAAAAAAAAGAAAAGGAAGCCCGCAAATACTATTCTCAGTAGGTCCTAGACTCAACAATGAAAGATCAAATTTCCTTTGATGGCTTTTATGCTTACATCACCAATGTTATGACATGAATCAACCTAATAGGTGCGTGTTTCTTAGTATCAAAATGGCATTACCAAATGAGCAAGATTAATGCTTCCAGCCCAAATTTAAAATCATAATTTCTTGCAGTGAACAATCCCTTCCCAGCCCTATTATATCATCTCGAATCAGCTTCTTTTTGGTCTAAAATGATATTATTAATAATACTTGGTTGTATTCGCCATTTCTTGCCATTAATAACACAATGGTATGAAGAACAACCAGGAGCACAAAACTTTCTCCATCTCTTCTCAGAATATAGCGGTAGCTCCTATATGTCATTACTAACTATGCTCAAAACTCATATACCAACAACTATAATCCACTAACCAATCAAGTTGAATTGATATGAGAAGAATTAACCCATGATACAACTAATCGCACGGATTCAGCTTGTAAGCAGTAAAGTGTCAGTAATACCCAGGCTATGATGAGAAGTACTTAAAATGAGGTATAATTCAGAAGTACTGCAAGGAAAAAATGTTCATTTAAGGAAAAATGGAATCCAAATAACCAACTTGATTCACTAAAAGCCAAAAGAAACAGTGAATTGATAGATTTATGCATGAAGTTGTTTCCATCATTCTAAATGAAGAAAATGTTCATCTATCCAACTTTATCTAGAAACAAAAAGAAATAAAAAGACATCACATGCAAATTGAATGTTAACATATACAATGCAAGCACACTATAAATCTTTTCAAAATATTTACAGATTCAGACCATCAACTCTGCAAGACAAATAGCAATCTATTAGAACAAGGTACCGATTAATACAACGCCATAAACAAACAACTAAAAGAGGAAAAGGATAATAAAAATAAGCATTGTACAAGAGTTAAAGTCGATAAATAGTTCACCACTTCGGTCTGTGTTCCCGTTGATCACACTATAAGCACATATTCCAACATAAAGATAAGGTTCCTTTATGCAATAAAAGTCAAAGTTGCAGCAGATACAGATATCCCAAAAGAAACAAACACAGCAGAAACGCTTCAAGATCCTTTGCAAATATCCAACAAACAGTACAATAACACAAAAGGGAAAAGCCGCAAAGCCTGTGTACGGAAAGATGGAACAGGGCAAATGAAGAAACAAAAGCAATTACCACTTACCCATCCGGCAGGTTATCGATGAAGGTGAGCAACATCTTGAGCTTGCTGCCGCCGTCGGACGCGAGACCAGCGTGCATCTCCACCGCCATGGCGTCGACCACCTGGCGCAGCCTCCCAACTGGGGTGTCGCACGCCACCTCCAACTCCCTCACCAGCGCCACCGCCTGACCCCAGCGCCACCGCCTCCTCACGCTGCGGCTCGCGAACGCTGCCGCGATCGCGCACGTCACCACGGCGCACCCCACCGCCAACCCGAGGCCGACCCTCCCCATCAATCCCCCCACAACCTCGTATCGATCACTCCATCCACCGGCCCCCAAGGGCCCCAGGACAAGGAACCACCGCCAGCAGGGAGGGAAAAGAGATGAATCCGAAGGAAACAGCGGAGGAAACAAATCACGGCGGCCTGCCGGAGCCGACGGGACGAGTGCTCGACGGAGCGCCGAAGAGAAAGTCGAGGAAGTATGGAACAGCCTGCGGAGCGAGTGTAGCGAGAGGGAGAGAGGGGTTAATTAGTGGGTGCCTCTCTTTTATACGGAAGATTTCCTTTAATATAAGTTATAATAAAAAATATATTTATATATATATAATATTGAGTTTAGAGATGGACAGCGAAGTGGTGTGCTGGGAATTGCCTATATATGACGGATTTGCCCCTGGGGTCCTTTCATGACTGGGCGAGCGTTTGACTCGTGTTCTGAGTGGCCCCCGAATTAGGACGTTACTTTGGGGCCTATTTACGATGACGCCACCGTAAATATCAACCCCGTCAACTCCTTGACTTGGAGAATGATAAGATAGACACGTCGTCCACCGTGTCCATCAACCGTGGGGGGACCCATGCGGATCACATGCTTCGCAGCCATTATATCATGGCCCGAAGTCACTGATCACCTTTTGCATAATGATTGTGGTTACCAACAAATCCAATTATTGAGAGAGCAGAGATAATGTTTAGAATTATTGAGAAAGCCGAGATAAGTCGTTGAAGGAGACAGAGAGAGAGAGAGGTGTTAAGAATCGATCGCATGTGAGAAGGGTAAAATAGGAATACAGATAATAAGAAAGGGCAGAGGTGGGGCCGAGGTGGCGGGGCGACAGATCCGGGCGCCGAGAGCGGAGGGACGCGAACGGCGACGGACGCTGCGTGTCATGTTCTCCTTCCCCCCTTCGATGGTTTTCGCCAAACGCAGTTAGTCATGGCGGAGCGCGGGACCCTCAAGTACGTCGAATAAAAGATGAGGTTTGAGAAGGTGTAGGTCGGGGTGAGTCGGAACGTATCGGCAGCATATTCTCTTTCTGTCGGCCGTACGAGACTGACAGCTGTCGTCCGCAAAGTCCAGCTAAGACTACCCCCTTAACCTTCTGCTACAGCAAATATAACTTCACTTAATGTAATAGTATTTGTATTATAAGCAAAGGAGACATTATTTATACGATCATGATGGAGGGAGCGGGATCAAACGGCTGGGATTGCGCTTCGTGTGGCACATGCCTTTTTTTATTATTTTAATGGGTAGTAGGCCCCACGCTGAGTTGGGGGGATTGGAGAGGGTGTTTCACGGAGCTGATGTGGACCATACCATGGACCAAGTTATTGTTCGTGTGTGCGTGTGAATGTTGCAACGATACAAAATTACAAGTTGGCTTCATTGATTTACGTATGTACGGGAGAATGGCATTGTCAAGCCGAATAATTAATTTAGTTGGATTGTATTGCCTTTTATTTGATATGTAATTGGGTGCGGATATCGTGGGTGTCAATTACCTTTTATTTGACTTGTCTTACGTTTTATTTGACATGTATTACCTTTTAATTAATGAGGCCGTTAGACTCCTTGCAGATTTATAAATATGATAATTGACATCCTAATTTAATGTAATTCTTGACTCTTTTTTTCTTTTGCAAGGGTAAGTGAAAGTCTAACGATGATTTAATAAAATTTTTACTAATCAAATTAGTTGATACGTTCATAATATATCGAGTAATATTTTTATTTTTTATATTTAAATAAAAGTTTAAGAACTATTTTAATCTTTATGGTTTTGATCATGAACTTTTTAGATTCTTATGGTTTATTTATATCTAAAATAATCTTTATATTTTAAAAAACGTAGTATATAAATTCCTCCTATCAAGTTCGAGTTAATAAACGTTAGAATTTGCTCACATGACGTACTAACTAAAAATAAATTATTAATATAATGACACATATAATTTAAGTTTAAATAATTAAAATTTATTTTAGTTTATGTGACTTTGGTCATTAACCTCTTAAACTCTTTTACTTGTATTTAAAATAATCATTATATTTTCAAAAACATAATATATAAGTCTCACCCATCAAGTATGAGTTAACAAACGTTAAAATCTGCTTACGTGATATGATAACTCATAATAAACTATTAATATAATAACTCATATAATTAAAAATTTTAAAAAAACTAAGACCTTCGTTAATAGCGGGAGGAGGCATCATCGTCATGAAAACAACCACCGACAATAGCATCAAGCTGTTGTTTCCTAGTATGGCATCATACACATACAACCTCTTTTGCATTTATGATAAGCTTAGGAGCTTCTGGTCATACCTTAAGTGAATGTGCATTAATCAATCTGATGCTAGGACCGAAAGCTTCTGAGTTTATCGTCAACGTGGGAAAGGTTACATGCGTCTGACGCCTTACTAAACAACAACGGCTTGGTGCTATTGTTGATAGTTGCTTTCACAATAACGCCACCTCCTATCATTGATGGTGGTCTCATTTTTTTAAACTTAAATTGCATGTGACATTATATTAATATATTATTATGAGTTAGCATGCTACGTAAATAAACTTTAATATCTGTTAACTCAAACTTGATGAGAGGAGCTTATATCTTATGTTTTTGAAAATATATGAATTATTTTAAATACGAGTAAACCATAAGAGTTTGAGAGATCCATGACCAAAACCACATCAGCTAAAATGAACCTTAATCCTTTAAACTTAAATTACATATGTCATTATATTAATGATTTATTATGAGTCAGAATATCACGTAAGTAAACTCAAACGTTTGTTAATTTAGATTTGATGAAAGAGGTTTATATGTTATATTTTTGAAAGTGTAAGAGTTATTTTAGACATGAGTAAAGCATAAGAGTTTATTAGGCCAATAATCAAAATCACAATGGTTAAAATGAATCATAATCTTAAATAAATAATTATGATATATTATCATCAAATTAATATCTTATGTGTAGATAAAAATTAATGTTGAAAGTGCTTGATATCTTGGATCAATTTGTACCTCGTTTTAGTATTTAATAATTTATTGAAAATGGAATTTTTCCACTTTGTATGGACACTTTGTATTCATAATTTCGGCACGCAAAGAGCATGTGGTCAAAATCACGATCTGGTCAACTCCAGCGGATCGATTGGGACAGTGAATCGTCGACTCGCACGAGTTGATCCGAGTTTATGCAACTCAAGCCAACTCATAAATAAAACCCCCAAAAATAAAAGAAATAGGAAAACCAGCAGAGTGATTTATCCGATCTTTCACCCTAGTCGGTATCGATCTTCTAATTGGTGCTGCTGTCGCCGCCGCCGCCGCCGGTGATCCCTCTCAAGCCAAGCTTCCCAAACGCTTCGCGTTCCTCTCCTCCTGTCGCCGCCGCCACCGCCACCGCCCGTGCCCTTTGCCCCGGTACTCTCCACCCCTCTTCTCCTTCCCGATCCCAACCCTCCTCTGCCTCAGACCTTCCCTTTCTGCTCTCCCTCTTTTCTCTAGTATAGTTGATACTGATCCATACTGAGCGTTGGTATGTTGATCTGTACTGCGTCATACCAATTCAGCCATCGATCGGTATGCATTAGACTATCATCATGTTATATATGGATACCATCATGTGGTATTATTGTACTGGATTGCAGGAGAGAATCCGTTTAATCGACCTAATCCTGTTGGTTCATTTGGACTTCATTTTCTTCCCCTCTGCAGGGAAAAGTTGATTACTGAAGACTTCGGCGTCCGAAGACCTAACAAGGTAGATGGAAGGTGCTACAGATCAGGTCATAGAACGGCCAAAGTGGAAGAAAGTGGCCTATGGAGGAATGCAGCCAGGTTATGACGACAACTACACCGATGAGTCATTTCTTGAAGAAATGGTTATGAATGCTAATGTGGTAAAGAGGGATCTTTGGAAAGTGATGCAAGATTCTGTCTCCATTACTCAATATATATGCATAGTAGCTCTTGTGGTCTCTGTATGGGCTCACACATTGAGCTTGAACATTGATGAGATCTCTCTCCTTAAACTGGATGTAGGTCTCCTAGCACTTGGTTTTTCGATACTCTTGCTCACTTCTAGTCAGCTCTCCGTGCAGCTTCTCTCACGGTATTTTCTCAACATTTCCTTTTTCATATGTGGCCTATACATTTTGGCACCTATCTATCACACTCTCACCAGGTCTATAAGTTCAGATTCAATAGTGGCACTAACTGTATCGCTTCTCATCATCCATCTTTTCCTGCATGATTATTCTGGCTCCACAATTAGACCCCCCGGTGCTCTGAAGAACCCGAATCTGGCAAGTAACATCTCTTTGAATGCGTCAATAGTGGCATCGGTTCTTGTGGCCTCACGCCTCCCATCCAGGCTTCATGTCTTTGCCATCATGCTCTTTTCTTTGCAAATCTTTCTTTTTGCGCCACTTATCACGTTTTGCATCAAGAAATACTCCAACAGAGTGCACCTAGGCTTTTCATTTGCATTAATGAGTATGACACTGAGTGTTGTGTCCCAGTTGCATGGCATGCTCTTTGTTCTCTTGTTTGGTCTTCTACTTTTCATATCTGTTGTTTGCCCCTACTGGCTTATAAGGATACAGGAATACAAGTTTGAGATAAATGGTCCATGGGATGAAGCTAAATTGTGTTTTGACATAACGGAGTAAGCATCACTTACCTGCATGATATCTTGTCAAGGGCATGCTTTCAGTAATTTACTAAGCATGTTGCTCTTATTACTCATTCATTTCGACATTGTTCAAATTTAGTATTCATGTCTGTACATTGTTTCTAGTATTTTCTTCTGTACATAAAATTATCAGCTAAATGCTGGTTTTGGACTGGTCTTCTGTACATTATTTCTTATCCATAAATTGAATGCTTTCCAACAAAAGTGTGGAGTTTCTGATTATTCAAAATTCTTTGAATAATAGCTCAAAGTAGACATATTTCTTAGAATTCTCAAAGTGGACATGTTTCTTAGAATTCTCTTATCCATAAATTGAATGCTTTCCATCAAAAGTGTGGAGTTTCTGTTTATTCAAAATTCTTTGAATAATAACTTAAAGTAGACATGTTTCTTAGAATTCTCTGGTCATCTGTACATTATTTCTTATCCGTAAATTGAATGCTCTCCATCAAAAGTGTGGAGTTTCTGATTATTCAAAATTCTTTGAATAATAACTCAAAATTAGACATGTTTCTTAGAATTCTCTTGTTGCTTCTTAATTGTAATTTCTTCATATCCTATACAATTATAAGATAAGGATAAAGTGAAGTGGAGAAAATGGATATGACTTGTATGATCCTAAGTTGAAGCTCTAGCTGTATGACACTGTTTGAGGTTGAAGTCTCCTGTCACTGCTGTGAGGAGTGAAGTGGATGTTCGGACAACAGGTGTTCAATATGAGATGAAGCAAATTTCTCTGGAATCATGTAATTTACACTTTTTAATGTGATCATCTCTTCTGAAAGGTGATTATCTTTCAAAGATAGGATTTGGTATGCATTTGTATGGCCATGAAATGTGTTATAAAGCCTTTTGCTGTAATTTTGTTGATGAAGATTTGTCAATGGCCAATTGTTTTGACAATGGCAAATTAGTGTTGAAGAATTACACATTATTTTGGTTTTCTTTACCGGACAATGTTGTCACAGAACAAATATATATTGTGCCAGAGTATACCAAGTTAGAAATGCTCGAGAAAATTGGCTGCATGATTATTGGTGGAACAAGTTTCTATTTTATATAGTTCCTGCCTACAATTTTTCTTTTATACATCATGAGAATGTCTTATGAGTCAAAGCAAAAGTTGAAAGAAAAACTTTTTGATCTAAAAGGTTGGTTTTGCAGTTTTCTTTTACTGAAGTTTTACATAGCCAGCTAATAACCAAGGATGTTGTCTTGTTGTCTTACACAATGGCTTGTGGGAGCATGGAAATAACAATGTAGCTGATGCCATATGGTAGGGACATTATTGTTGTTTTTGTAAACACAATAATAATTTTTGATAGGTATGTTGTTAGTGATGTTTGAATCAACCTGATTCGGTTCATGATCGACTGCAAAAGAATGGAGTTCGAGCGCTTGTTGGACGGCTAAGGTGGACTCGGATACGTACTCTATGTCGATTTTAATTTTTATGGTTTGGTGGATTGATAAATATTGAGCGGAATATTTTTTTAGCATTTCTCTTAGATCCTTGTGAAATTTGGGGAGAATATTTTCTCATTCAACTTTCATATATTTTAATGATATCCAACTCTATATAAGATTTAATATAAGTTACATTTAGTACATCTTCAACATTAATTAAATGGGCATGTAGGACATTTTGAACTGCATATATCCACTATTATATATGCTTTACAGATATCTTACTCTTCATTGGACCACAAAGAACGGTCGTGTATTCAGTCTTATGCTCCTTACTCTTTGAGGATGTGTATTTTACTATATGATCTTTTTCTAGTTGGTTAGTGATGATAAAACTATATGCAATCTTCCTTGAGTTCAAAAGTAAATACAATACTCGATTAAAGAGTTTAGCATAAATTGAACTATTGTTTCATGAGCTTGAAAATAATCCTTTGCAATCTCCTTTTTCATTTGCTAAAATTGGAACAACAAGTGAATGCCCAATAAAAACGGTAACACTCCCAGTTAGTCTCAGAAGTGGACAAAGATTAAAATTAACTTATAAAAATTTGATGAGTGTATTACGATAATTCCAACTTAAACATTTTGATCAATGATTGAGATTAAACAAAAGTTATTGGTCAATTATATCAAGCTCGGATCGTGATATTTAGTATCAGGGTCGACCTAATATTTCATATCTCACTTTTATATGAAATATTATTTGTTGGTTTTATTTACAATAATAAAAATTAATTAAAAAAATATCTTTTGAAACACTCACAAACAACTACTGACACGTGACATTTGGATTGGATTGGATAAGCTGAAGTGATAAGGCTCAACAATCAAAGTAGGGTTCAAAGACCAAGATGATGGGATTTCAACTAGTCTACTAACATATCTGTGACAAAATTGCTACAATATACTTTTGACGATTTCTTTCTTTTATTTAATTTTAGATTTTTGTTACAATTGTATCATTGACAACCGACCATTGCTCTCGGTTGCACCTTCCCCACGTTTGGTCGTATTTCCACCCCATCAACCCTTATTAACTAGTCGTGATTCATTATAGTTCTTATCGGTTGTCGCTTGGTCCTTCCTTAGTCGATTTTATCTTCATATGTAGACCAGCAAATAATGTTCATCATCGATCTTTCATTCCCTAATCGCTTACGTTTTTACAGGGACTAACAACGCTAATCACCCCCCTCCCCTTCTCTCATTACATATGTCTTAGACAAACTTTAGTTGTTTGCACCTCTACATGTGAATTAACAATGTCGACGACCTTCCTCCCCTATTTTTCTTTAACCATTTATGTCTTTGCATGAGAGTTGTGATGATCAACCATGACGCAGGCAGACAGGCTGGCGAAGGTGCGACTACAATACAATTTTTTCTAAAAAAATCTTTAGCATTTGCTACTAGATTATAATACCATTATAATTTATTTATTTTTTTCTATTCTAGCTTCATGAATAATATCATAAAATCATTGACAATCTTGTAGAAAATATCTTGTATAAATATTTGGCAAAATCTTTGGACAATATTTTTGTAGTTATTGTAAGCAAAAATTCACCACATTACATAATTGGTAGAATGATAAAAACCTAAAATAAATAGGGTACGTTTGTACTCTAATCACCTACGTTCGAAAGTGATTTATTATATATCATGCATAAAATTTTAATTAATTTATATATTAATATTAATAATATTTTTTTTAAAAAAATTATCATATCAAAGCTTATCAACCTAACTCGATTCAGTTCGAATCAAAACTAAACCAAAATTGAATCGGACGATTTCACACTAAATTAGACTGAAATGATTCAGTTCAGTTTCAGTTTCTAAAATTTAAAATCGAAATCGAAATTCGAACTTGTAAAAAACAATAATAAATATCCTATAAATGATAAATTAAATAACTAAGTTAAAAGATATTTAAAAAAATAAAAAAATAAATTTAGTTCAAAATCAGATTCGAAATAATCGAATCTTAAATTGGACTGAAATCACCTGCAACACATTCGGTTCAGATTCCAAATTAGACTAAACCGGAACCCACGGCTCATGAACCGGGGTCAGGTCTACGACAAGTCTTCCATCTTGATTCATGCCACTTGTCCGATCGACCACACACGTGTCTTCGAGGAATATGGCACTCTCGTAATTATCCACCTAGCTGTGCCCCATGTCCAACCTCTCCCTTGACTGTGAAGCAAAGAACGCTCACCAGCGTCACGGGTCGATTCAAACGGCCTGAGGTTTTTTCATTAACACCCTCGCTATTTTAAAATTTCACATGCGTGCTTCCAGGATCGAAACGCAATTGTATTATATTGACACATGGCGGGTTTACATGTCAGTTTGTCACCAGAAAGAACGTGAGTGCGAAACACGGGATTGTAGGGGTGCAAATGCAAAAACGTCTCTCCTATGGTTACACAATAGAAACTATATGACAATATATATGAATAAAGCACAGTGTTGAAGTCTACTTAACTCTCTCTCTCTCTCTCTCCTTCACCTTCATCTCTCCCTCCTCTTGCTCCCCCTCGCCTTGATCTAACCCTAATCGGTCCAGCTCTAACCCTCTCACTCTTGTTGATCTCCGCCACGATTAGTCGCCGTGTTGAGGCAATGGGCGCATTGGAAGTAGATTACGGTGGGAATGCGGGCTGAGGAGATCTGGTGGGGTGGCGATGGGGAAATCCGAAGAGGAGCAGCCTGCGCCCGCGCTGCCGACGTCCCCGCCGGAGGCTTCCGAGAGGAGTTCCGGCTCCGGATTCCCGCGCTGCCGCTCGATCGGGCGTGTAGTGCGGCCCCGCTGCGTCGCCGCTCTGATTCTTGGCCTCGCGGTGCTGCTGTCGGCGGTGTTCTGGTTGCCGCCGTTCGTGAAGATGTACGGGCGTCATGATCGGGGTTCGCGGTTCACAGGTCAGGTGGCGGAGTGTTAAAAGCTTGGTATATTTTTGGGTTGAAAGCAGCATTATCGTTGCCACCTCATTTTCTTCTTCTTCCTCCTCCTCCTCTTCCGATACCACCGCCACCATCACAACCACCATCTCCTCCTCCCCTTTTCCTCTGTTCCTTCCTATTCACAGATCCCCTTTGCGTTGTGGTGGTGGTAGTGAAAGAAACTCTTAACAGTAGCGGGGAAGGCTTGGGAATCAGGCCGCGAATGAGGGGGGACGATGATGACGGTGAAGGAGAGGAGCAGAAGGTCGTGGTGCGGCGGCGGGAAGGAAGAGGAAAGGAATATTAGGCGACAGAAGTAGGGTTGGCCAGTGATGACAAAGCAAAATTTAAGGTTTAGTGGGTCAACTTCAACAAAATTATAATAATTTTCAATAGAAACTTACAGCAACACCATCCATGTTAGCAACACCGGCATAGGGACAAACGATTGACTAGTATTCAGTGGAACGTAGGAAGTTTAATGAGATTGATAATTATCTTGTGCCATTAACCCTTATTAGCATCGTCCTTTAGTTAGTTTTACAAGAATTAATCAGTGTTGGGTCCTAAAGAACTGTTCAGGACATGAAAACGTAAAGTTATGTGCTTTATGTAGTTCATAATAGTTCATGACTGATCGATACCAAATAATTGTCTAATCATATGATAGCGCTCTCTTCTTGTTCGCACACCTTTCAGCATGTTATTTGGATGTATGGATGATCACAATTTATGCCCACAAAATCTTCTGCAATTTTATGTTAGATATTACCTTTATAATATAATGGGCTTTGTTGTTTCAGTACTTCACTGTTCATATGTAGGCAAAAATGAGTTGGATATTTTGTAGAAAAAAATCCTTTTGAAGAAATTGTCACTTTTAGTTGTCCCCTCTAGCTGCTGATTGCTGTATCTAACAAGAACGATGGCCTTGAGGCTTGATGTAAAATGGTTAAGTTATATAGATTATTGAGTATCTTTGTTGCCTTGGAATTTAACAAGAGCGGAAGTTCTTGTTCATGTATGTCTCGATTTAGAGCAAGAAAGCCAACGCTACATTATTTCTCTGCTATTTAGTTCCACCAACAGCATTATTGTATGATTCACAACAATGATGTTCATTCCAATTGCTCCTAACCATCATTTGCTTAAAATGTGTTAAATTAATATATTTTTCAAATCTTCCTAGATACAAACTATGATGTGGTTTTTGTATTATATTATATTTTTATTAATTTGGTCATTTGAGTTGTTTTAATTGACTAAGTTAGTTTTGCCAGCCGAAATTGTTGCAAGTTTCAGACTACAAAAGCCAGTGGCTCTGCTAAATGCCAATATTGGAAAACTTCAATTTGACATCTTTGAAGAAATTGGTGTCCCTGATTCTTCGGTGCTCTTTCTTTTACTCTTAATGCATGTTTTATGTTTACCTCAACATGAACATGCACTTATTGAATGCTTTAACTCAATCAGGTAGCCGTAATCTATCTGGAGCCTTTGGGTGGATCTAACTGGACAAATGTGGTTTTTGGAGTTTGGCCCTATCCAAGAAATTCAACTCTCTCAACAACTGGGCTAAGCATACTTCGGGAGTCTTTTATGTCCTTGGTTGTAAGGCAGTCAACTCTTCATCTGACTGCATCCTTGTTTGGGAACTCATGGTTCTTTGAAGTGCTTAAGTTTCCTGGAGGGATCACCATAATACCCCCTCAAAGAGCTTTCCTTTTGCAGAAGGTGCAAATGCTTTTCAATTTTACTTTAAATTTTTCTATTGATCAAATCCAGGACAAAGTCAGTGAACTGAAGGATCAGATGAAGGCTGGACTACTTCTCAACTCAAATGAGGTTTGAACACAATGTTCCGTTCCCTGTGTCAATGGCTTCTTTCATTTTCACTTAAATGATTTTTTTTTTCTATTTTTCCTTGCTTATGGTGCATCTGTTTACTGAATTACATTTGTTACCATAAACAGATTATTGAAATGAAGCTAGCTTCCGGGTATGCTTAGGGTTTTTTATGTGCACAACCTGAAGAATTTAATACCTGACGCCATTTTATCGATCATTTTTTCTGGGATCTTGATTTCTAGTTCTCCTATATAGAGTGACTACTATTTGCAGTTACTATTACAATTACCAGACCCTAGATAATTTAGGGTATAGCATTGTCTTGAAAGAGACTCCTACTAGTCATTTTGGAAAATCTAGTAGAGCAATTTAGGCAAGGATGTCTCAAAAGAAAAAAAAAAAGAACGCTTCAGGTTGATACAATGCAACTGTGCCCCATGCCTGTATACCTGGTGCAGTTGTCAATGGGCACTTGCCTCATCACCTGCATAGCATGATCCCATGGTTCCAGTGGCAAAACATCATCTTGGATGGCTTATGTGAGCATTCTGATATATAAGCTGCAACTTATAAATAACAAATTACTAATAGTGAGCTTTTCACTTCTTAAATTGTTGTTTTTTAGATACTAACTTCTTCGTTACTTGTTGCAGAATTTATATGTTAGATTGACAAACTTGGAGGGCTGTACAGTTGCTCCTCCAACAATTGTTCAAACCTCCATTATACTTGCAGTTGGGAATCGGCAGCCCTCCCTGCCAAGGTGGAAGGAGTTGGCTCAAACAATTCGGAATTCTTCTGCAGGAAACCTTGGCCTAAATCATACTGTATTTGGTAGAGTAAAGCAAATACGTCTTTTCTCTTTTCCTCAACATTCCTTAAATAATGGAGGAAATACTGGTTCACCAAGTCCAGCTCCTCAACCAAATCCAGATCATAATCATCATTACCTGCACCACCATCATCATCACCATGGCCATCATCACCATATTCCTATGCACCGTGCTCCTGCTCCTGTGCCTGATACAGCTCCACAACCTGCTTACCAATCTCCAACTCCCTCTGGCTGCCGATATCGATTTTCAAGAAAACCAAGAAGCAAGGGTTATTTAGCCCCAGTTGCTGCACCTGTTGATGCTCCAAAGCATTCTGCTGCACCAGCAGCTGTTTTGGGGCACTCTACTAGGCCTGCAAGTGCTCCACAACATCTACTTGCTCCTCGTGTGCATGAAAATTCACCTGTTCCAGCTCCAAACATGAATCCACCTTCTCCTTCACCTGCTGTTTCTTTTACCCATGTTCAACCTCGTAGTGAGGGTATAACAGATAACAAGCCCCCTGATAGGATGCCATCTATTTCACCTGCACCATATTCATGTGAGTTTTTCTCATACCATCACTGATTATTTAGCAAAAGCTTGAATTGTTACACTAACTTCTACAGCACATGATATGATTAACTGAAAATGAGCTAAAGAGAAGACATGTGATAGTATGATCTTGTTTGAATATGGTTTCAAATATTTTATCATGTGATTTCATGCCATACTCAGTCAGGGCTTGTTAATTTTTTTGATAATGGCTTATGGAAAATAGATAAAAACATGTAATTCTAAGATCTTGCTATGACATAATTTTCTGAATAATTTCATGATTTGAAGTGGAATTTTCTTGTCTTTATTCTTTTGAATAATCAACTTGATTAAACCTGATTTAAGTCAAAGTTAAGTTGCATAACTTATGACATGATGGGTGTCATCACATGTTGTTTTACCCATTCTATCAAGTTTCTTCTCATTCTTGTGGAATAACCATTTTCTAGTTATGTCTATCATGCATGATCTTGATCAAGTTTCTTCTCATCTGCATAATTCATCGGTAGTGTTGCATACTTGATGATTGTCCCCTTGGGTGACATCGTCAGTCCAAAAACTGGGGACTGATGTGTTGTGGTTTTAACCAATTCTAATCAATTAAATGGTTAGACTAGGAAATACCAGTTGGACAAAATTTTTAGTATACATTGTATCTTGAATCCAAGGGTGTGCACTTTGGTGTTCCATATGTAATTCCCTTTATGTGCCCAGGACTATAGAACCGTGCTTCTCTTTAGGAGTTGAAATTGCTCAGCTTAATGAAGAAACAGACGTGGATGGTCTCAGACTTAATGAATGTTTTAGCAGATGTTTGCAAAAAGTAAGGTTCATTAGCTATCTGTTAGCAATCTCATTGGACCAGTTGTCACTGAGAATGATCAGTTCTGTATGTTAGCCAACTTCCTATATCATCTTCAACAGATTAACCTTGTGGGTTTAAGTGTTACCAGAGTTTGTGCATATGGTTTGTGTGGTAGAGGCTATGGGGTACATTCCTGTTTAGTAAATATTGCTAATTTCATAGTCATCCCTTTTCCAAGCTATCCATGCGGATATCCTGCCAATCCCTTTTAATCTCTGTCTCTCCTTGTGAATGACCATCACCAAATGTTGGCGTGTCATTATCAGCTCCTCCAACTGCAAGTAAGAAGAAGGAACTGTCAATTTTAGTTAAGAAGAAGCACTTCAAGTGTAAGCCTTTCTTTTTTACTAGACTATGTGGAATCAGTGATTTCTTTGTTTTAACTGCGACCTTGGTGTTCCCTGAGATCTTGCTTCAGCAAATTGGTGATCCTCTTGATCCTATTGAAACATTATTTGGTGGCTTGGAGTTATTGAATTCCATTGGCTTCAACAAAGGTCACAGATGCATTCTTTTAATTCCAAGAACATTTATCAAGAGGCTCGATATTCAACTTTAATATGGTTTCTTAAAGAGTTGTTAGAATGGTCCCTTCAAGTTATTATTAAATTCCAAGAACAATGATGTTTTTACATTTTACTATTCATCCCTTGAGTAAAGAGAGACAAGTTATTCATTGTTAGATGACTTTGTCCAAAGGAAATGATATTTTGTTGTCTGTCATTTATGGAGCTAATTCTGGATCTGAAAATATGGAAGCTATTGGAAAGTTTAAGATGTAGACATCAATTGTACTATTTTATGGGTTCTCCTAGGAGATTTGAATGCAATAATAAATCCAGATGATTCCAAGGATAGAAAATTTTCTCTTAGCAATTGTGCTGATATGAAGGAATGCTTTTTAAAATTGGTGTTAATGATTTAGAATATAAAGGCTTCAGTTGGTCTTGATGGAAGCAACAATTAGTAGTTGATAGAATTAGCAGGAAACTTGATAGATCTATGGTGAGCTACTTTTGGATGCAGAAATATCCAGGATTTGAAGTTGACTTCTTTAATCATGGTGTTTCAGGCAACTCCAATGATGAGTTCTATTATGCATGCGTTTAATAGCAGGAGAGGCCTTTTAAGTTCTTTATTTTGCATGATCACCCTATGTTCATTGTTATTTTGGCACAAGGATAAAATCAAAGAGTTGTTAGTTGTAAAATATATTAGGTTGTCCTAGCAAGGATATAAATCTCGAATCTAGACTAGTAGTTTCACTAAACGTCCAGACTGGTATTGTACCATACACCTAGTCTTACACACACCCTCACCATTCAGTATCATTTATTGTGAAATAATTTTCTTGATTTAGTTTTGTGAGTGTTTTGAAATGATCATTTTGACTGTTTGACATGGTTAAATGTTTTTAGTCGTTAACCAGACATCTTAACCCTTTTTTGTTTAACTTTTTCTACTTAATGACTAGTTTAAACTTGGGCTCTTAATGAGGTTCAAATAGTGTTAAGAGAAATATTCTCTATTTTGGAATGAGAAAAATAATTCCCTTCCATCCATCATCTCATGCTTGACTTACGAATGTTTTCTATTGTTTTACTGTTCAAATATGGAAGAAGTCTTCATAAAATTCGTTCGTGTTCATACATATAAGAAAAATCAAGGTTCGTCGTACCATGGTATATCGTCCAGTATGGGCAGTACATACCGATCCGACAAGGGACCTATATGAGCGGTTCATACCAGCCTGTTGGTTCGTCCCACCATACTATGTGTCGGCATATCGGTATGTATCGTATCGATTGTTGGTCGGTACATTGGTGCGGACTGATAAGACGAACCATGAGAAAAATATCCAATCATATTTTCAAGTGAATGCAAGGGTGAGTTTTCATCGTAGGACAAGATTTACATGCATTCAGATTCCATTTCTAATCAAACAAAACAAGTTAAATGAAGATGACTAATTTTGAATTTTCGTCTAAAGTATCAACTATTTTAATAAGTTTGGAAGAACTAATTTGATCAAATACTTGTTTGACAATTAATCAACAATGGTTATGCATCATCTTGTTGGCTCATCGGGGTTCTTTTTCTTTGTTGTATGGCTCTCCTACTCTTCATAACACATTGAATTGTTGCTGGTTATATCGATGACTGATATATGTTGTATTGTAGACTTCCTGATTCTAATTAAAATTTTCAATATTTTTGGAAAAAAAAAGAATGCTTATGTGACTTTGAAATAGACGAAGAACCAAATCAAGTGCATTGTACTAAATGTGAAGCATTGAAAGCAATTGTTACCCATTCGACAATTACTGCATTGTTCTTGGTATAACATCAGTTTCGTTTGTGTTCAGCTTTTGCTTCAGGCAAGAGTTCTGTTCATTTGCTCCTTGCACCACTCTTGTACGTGATACTGAGTTGTTAAGAAGGGAAAGCTGTGTGTGTCTCCCCCGAAAGCTGTCTACAAGAGAAGCTGCCATAAGAAACCAGAAGTTAGCAGGGAGATGCAACGCTACTTTGATGTTGTATATATGGAGTAACTGCAGTTTAGCAGGTATGTTTTCCGGTCAAAGTCACCGAGGTGGCAGGCCATCGATAGGTACGCAAGGGTTTCGCGGCTATGTACTATTTTTCATACTAAGTTAAGCAATGTATTTGGCCTCTAATTATTTCCTATTGGCTCCCATTTGACCGGATGATGTTTTTCCTTGGAGGTAGCTTGCACCACCTTAATCTCGTGTTAACCGCTGAACCTAATTTAGAACTGAGGTATGTCTCCTTTGATCACAAGCTTGTTGGTAGGCAAAAGGTTATTTTTAGATATTAATATTCATCTAAAATACTGGGAACATAAGTGTTGAGTTAATTAGTGAAAGCAATGAAGGGTATAATAATCATAATTTATGGTAGTTGATGTAAGTTTATAAGAAGGATGTTAAGAGGAGTGACAAATATTTGAAGGTGTAATTATCCTGTGTATGAATATATATATATATATATATATATATATAATTTTGAAATTAAAACAAGAAAATACCAAGAATGTCTTTAACATTGATGTGTAGTATCTTCCAAGGGATCCAATTAACTGGCGTAGTGGGATAGATATTTTCAAAACTGTTGTTAGAATCAACTTCCAATAGAATCACTTTTTAAGAGTAGTTAAGAGTGCTACCACAGTGCACTGCAGCCCACCATTCCCAAAGGTACTGTACTAAGGAGAACATGCTCTAAAACTGTTTGTTCGTTTCAAAGTCGATCGTCAAATCGAATCACTCGCAAAGATAGTTCTTCGACTTGGTTCGTAGTCGAATGCTAGCGATTCGATCGGAATCGAAGCTATGTTGATGATGTCCAAATATCGAACAATTCCTTTGCCCTCTCACTAGGATTTCTAGCTGATAATCCTTTCAACACACCGATTTTTTTTTATTATTATTTTGGATTAAGATTGAATACAACTTTACAGAGATAGTTTATTATTATTTTTTATTTTAAAAAAACTTAAAATTAAGATTGAATACAACCCGGTCATTATCCCTAATTCCGTAGCAAATTTGGCGTGCTACATGTTTGGTATTTTTTTGTTTTCGATTGTATGAATAAGCACAACGATTGACTGAGAAGGTACATTTTGTTCCGAGTAGAAAATAAATAACTAAAATGAAAAATAAAGAAAAACAACAAAGGGCATTTGGTCTAGTGGTATGATTCTCGCTTTGGGTGCGAGAGGTCCCGAGTTCGATTCTCGGAATGCCCCCTTTTTTAATCTTTCATTTTTGGGCAATATTCTTTACAAATGTTTTAAGCTATTTTCATTATTGTTATCATTTTCAATATAATGTATAATTCATTGCCCATAAAAGCAGCCATTCATCGGTAGTGATTGGTTGGTTATATATTATAAGGTTGTATAATTCATTGTATAATTCATTATAGTGATGTATAATTCATTATTCTTTTCTCCTCCTCCTTGATAGGTTGGACTAGAATAATAATAAGGATAAAATAAGAGATTATTGGAAAGAAAAAAATAAAATTGATAATATAATTGTTATAAATAGTAAATTAATAATTTATTTTATTTATAAGATTATCAATGGTAAGAAGATTGTCTATAGTAAAAAAGGGGACTACCCAAGGTCTACCGTACCATACCGTTCGGTACGGGCGATACGTATCGGTCCGACAGGTTACCGGTACATGGACCACCCAGTACCGCTACAGTGCTACAGTATATACTATAGCATTGCTACAGTATGAAAATAAAATAAAATTATTCGGTATACCAGGGTGTATCGCTCGGTATGTCTTGATGTACCGCTTGGTACATCGGTACCATACCGTACCGAGCCCGGATCGAAACGTCAGTACGGTACAATTCGATGAACCTACCGACTATCTACAGTAAACTTCATCAAATTTTCATTTAATTTGGTCTAACTGATTCTAATTTAATTTTTATTTATATATTTTTTTTTTATGGTAGGCTTGTCTAACTTTTGGACTGCAGTGGGTCTTCAACTATCGAGACAATCTCGGAACAAAACCACACAAAGAAATGGTGCACTCTCATGGGACCTAATAATTTGATCTACTGCACACATACTGTTCATTAACATTTTCTAAACTCTAAACGCCTGTTTCGATAGATGATTTCACGATCAAATGGGAAGAGAGGTCGTATTGGCTTCAAAAATTGTTTCCACAAGAAACAAGGGCAATTTTTCTACGTGTAGAAAATAGGAGCTTTATGCTTACACCAGTTCTACAGATAATGAGTGCACTTAGGGCATAGTGCTTGTTATACACTTGTATAATACTTGTGAGTTAAGTGAGACTATTAGTATCTAAGGTGGTTATATGAATTCATCAAGTATTATTTGACCATGGAAGCGATCGTCCACAGAATCAATCAATCAATTAACAGAAGAATCCTATAATTAATTGTGCTTATTTCATAGGCAACAATTAACCATTAACCAGTAATATATATATATATATATACTTTCCACAAATCCAATCTAACATCATGGAAAATGACATTAAATGGCTTTCATGTAAAGAAAGCAAACCCATGGAAACAAAACCCAACAAGCAAACATTACTATCACTTCCTCCAAACTTAATACAAGCATAGCAAATCACAGATCAGAAGTTCCACTTGATCCAACTCTCTTTGGAAAGTAACACAAGTTTATTCCGTCTTCCCTAACATTCAAGTGCTGCTCAGAAGAACTCTAGCCATCCATTCGAATGATACAACGAAGACTCACACCTTGGAGCATGTAGTCAAAAGCCTTGTTGATCTCAGAGAAGGTCACACTATGAGTTATGAACTTTTCCAGTTCCAGCTCCTGCACAAGTTGTGCGTACCAGCCAAGGAAGAAGGATTAGAACGGTGCGCTTGCAACAGATTGGATAGATGAACTCATCCTTTTACCTTGTTCATATACTTTTCGACGACTCCGGGAATGTCCGACCGCGGTTTGTAGTTTCCGAAGAAGGTTCCCTTCAAGGTCCTTTCGTTGAGGAAGTTCACAGGGTGTGTCTTGAATACGGCATCCTTGTGAGGAACCCCCACGAGTACAGCGACACCCCAACCCTGAGGTTCATGACACATTTCCATGATACTAACAAATGGTAGTCTAAATTCTAGTGCTCGTGGATTTGGAGGAAAGCAAGAACATACATCATGAACACATTCAAATGCGGAGATCATGGCGTTTATGTTGCCGGTGCATTCGATGCTCCGATCGACTCCACCATTGGTCATTTCAGCAAGCACCTGGAAGAGACAGTAGTTTCAGCGGGACACATCTCACGCATGCCATTCATTGCAGTTGGTGCAAAGAATACATTTTAAGGTAGAACTCAGGAGAGGTGTCTCCATGTAATGAAAGGTGGTGTGGATGAAACAGAGATGGGTATCCATGCCATTGCTATTCAACTCTCATTATCAAAATAAGGAAACACCAACAATTAAATTGCAGCAATGTGAGATTTCTTTCATATCAACCATTTTTTGCATTTAGCCTGAAACATTTCAAAAATTGACCTTAAACAGTTCAATGAACTCTGGTTTTTCCTTGAAGTTCTTGTCTTTACCAGATGGAAGACTTTAATGACTTGTATTAACAATATTGTAAACATTTCACATAGAATTTCTACTTAGGTTTTTGATGTTTTCCTAATGGATTGTTACATAACAGTATCAGGGTCCTTCTTGCTACACTGATTCATATAGTGCCATTTCTTGGTGTTTTAGTACAATATTAGTTTGGTATTAAGTCCTTAACATTCACTTTTCTTTTTCTCTTATTTGCATTGACAAACATGAAAAAAGATTATTCTTGCTAATACAATGTTAACAATTCTATACTAGTATAGAAATGCAAGGTTTTGCACAATGACATGATAATGTAAGGAGCTATATACCAGCATGACTAATTAACATTAGAAACAAACCTCTTGAACTGGTTTCTTATGGTCTGCTGGATTCACAAACTCATTTACACCAAACTTCTTAGCTGGTGACAAAAACCAATGGAGTCAGAACAAATTACTCACAGATCAAAATGTAAGGAGCATCAAACTTAGAGATGTGCAGTAAGAGTTTTGAGTACTCTCACCTCCCTCAAATCTGCTAGGATTAAGATCAACACCAATTATCCTTGATGCCCCTGAGGCCCTTGCCCCTTCAGCAGCCTAATAGTATATACATCACATGTTCTCAAACCAACGAAGTGATGTGCAAGATGTAATGACAAGATGAGATAGAGGAAGAAACTCACTGCAAGTCCTACAGCTCCAAGGCCAAAAACCGCAACTGTCGAGCCTTTTGGTGGTCTTGCAACATTGACAGTAGCACCATAACCTACAAGAGATTAACAAGCACAAGGATCAGAAGCAATGTCCATAATAACACTCCATAGATCCCATGCACAGCATCTGCCAATCACCTGTTGAAATGCCACAGCTAACAACACAGACTTTATCAAGAGGCGCCGAAGGGTTGATCTTGGCGAGACAACCAACATGGATGACGGTGTACTCGCTGAAGGTAGAGGTGCCCAAGAAATGGTAGATCGGCTTTCCATTGATGGAGAACCTCGACTGCCCATCACCTATCATCACTCCTCTGTCGGTGTTTATTCTGAGGAGATCACACATGTTGCTTTCTTGGGACTTGCAGTGAGCACATTCTCCGCATTCTCCCGTGAAAATAGGCAGGACATGGTCTCCCGGAGCGAGACCGGTCACACCCTCCCCCACGCTCTCCACAACTCTAAAATCACCAAACCACAATCACGACCAAAGAACAACTCCAATGAATCAATTGACATGAAATGTGGATGCATACCCTCCTGCTTCGTGGCCGAAGATCCGAGGAAACACCGGAGTCTGGCCCTGCAAATCACAGAACACAAAGCTAATATAACCATGAAGTAGATAACATGGTAGATCTCAAAGGTAGCGTCTTTGATGGTACCTTCGCTTCCCAGAAGTAGACATCGGTGTGGCAAAGAGAAGTGTAGAGGATCTTCACCCGAACTTCCATGGCCTTTGGAGGAGCCACCTCGATCTCTTCGACCACCAGCGGCTTCCCAGCCTCCCAAGCAACCGCAGCTGCAGAAAACATCATTCAGCACGAAACCAAAACCAACCCAAGCATTACGACTCCATCATCATAATCGACACCTACCTCTACATCTGATGACCTGACCGGCCGTGCTCGACATCTCTGCCACTCTTTTTCCTCCCTATACAGATACAATGCACATTCGCGGGGAAGAGCGGGGATCGACACAGCTATATATAGCCACCAAGCGAGAGAGAGAGAGAGAGGGCGAGGAACACAAATCGAGTCCGACCTCTCCCATGCTTTTCTCACAGTATGGTCGCGTGGACGCCTCTGGATCTCATACAACGGCGTCACGAGGACCCGGTTTCGGAGTACAGTGCTCCGCATCGGCCTTTTTGGTATGATGTACCCGTGGGCGAGACGAACATAATAACTCACGAGTGGAGTTGGTGGGATGCCGAGAAGAGAGACGTCTAAAACTATGCGCCGGAACAGGGGAATCGACCCGTGGGTTTCTAGTGCGGCCCTCGGTATCGTTCCGCACGCGAATTCGTAACGCGTTTCGCGGGAATCAGCGGGAGCATCGGGAAGCGTGCCGAGAGAAACGTGTTGTACCCATCGCAGCAGAAGAATATTACTATGCCTCGTGACTTTAGTCGGCACATTTGCGTCGACCGACCGGTGTGGCACGGCGGAGAGCATTGGAGCGTGAGGCTGCCACCCTTTCCATAACAGTGCACACACAGTCATATCTCTTTGTGCCTAAAGTATTGATATCAACTCATTTGTTAAAATTAAGGGTTTAATTTTTTTTTATTTAATGATTTTTTAAAGATGATGTAGAAAATATCTTTTTATCAAAAAAGATAAAATCTTAACAAAACAAATCTATAGTGTCAGTCACAATTAGAAAAAAATATACATATATATTTTATAAATATTTTTTATTTTAGAGAATAGTTTTTTTATTTACTATTAGAATATTGACTTACGCAAAGAAGTCGTATATATGACTTTTTTATTTTTATTAAGATTACTAAATTAGATATTATAAGAATCACGTCCAAAACTTTTTTCGAGAAATCTTTGCTAACTTGACATCGTATCGATGATTTTAATTCTTAGGTGACCATCGTAGTGAGGAAAAAAGATATTAGTTGGTTTAAATTAATAAATAAAATTTTTGATTGAATTGAGTTATGTTATTTATCATATATTGTTAGAAAAGAAATTTTATATCATTTTGGCTATTCTAATAAAAGTCATGAGTCTAACTAAACAGATATTGATGTCACATATAGCAATGAATCAGCTGTTCTGCCCTAAGGAAATGTGGGTGGCTCCTAAAGACAGCTTTCTAGGGGAGGCTTCACCTAACTTAGAGATTGAGTGTGATGGGTGCTTTGGTAGGGAGAATAAGCATTATCTATCATTCCACTGGAACCAGGAGAGGAATCTCTCCCACTTCCACTTGTCCACCATCTCCAAACCATCATCCCTTTCAAGCTTCTGAGAAATCTTCTCTTTCATGGATGTGGTTACAGTATTTGGAGAGTTCATTGGCTTCACAAGAATAGGTTAGCCAATACTGCCACATCTACCAAAAAGTCTATGAACTTAGATGATTAAGCTTTTCTTGCCATCAATGTATTGTTTCCTATCCTGCCAATACAAGCAAAATATCAAATTCCTTGATATTGTGGAGTAATACTCATAATATCTCAGTTTAATATTATATTATTTCGAACTATCACTTTCCACTGATAAAAAAGAGAAAATAAATAAATAAAAAGATTTTATAAAGATTAGAACCCATAGGCTATGCGTTGGAAATACTAATCACTCTATCATGAAAGTTATTTATTTCTTAATCTTTTTTTTATCAATCCGTTTAGTCTAGTTTCGATTTCAAAAAGTGGAACCAGAACTATCACTTCCCGATTCCAATTTTGATCAATTTAGTTTTGAATAAATTTATTATTCAAACCGAATCATAATGAATTGATTATCGACATAGGATCATCCGGCACATCACATGCCTCAATAAGCTAATAAATCAATTATTCTAAGCTTAAAGGCTAAATAAAAGGAATGGTTAAAAACAAAGTTATGGTGTGATTGCGAGGAGGAGACATGGATTTGATTACTCAAAAGCCCAAGTCTCACATTAGAAATATGGGTACAAGATCTTCTATTAATGCAATTCAATGGTACAAGGATGAGATCAAGTTTTATCTAATACATTAATTCACCAATAAGCTAGTAGATAAGATCCTCCATGCTTTGTTTTGCTTCCTCTGTTGTGGTTTGTGTGGTCTTTCTTGTAAGCTAAATTTACCTCATTTTCAACTTATTCTCAGTAGATCAATCAGTCCATGTATCTATCTTCCTCTGTTTTGTTTCATGTGGCTGATGACTCATGCAAACTTGTTCTCAAAAGAGAAATGGGGAGCAGAAAACATATCAGAAAATGAATAAACAAAAATGAAATCCAAAGACTTCCATAGAAATGAAGAAACGGTCTCAGGAATCAGAAACATGTATGATAACAGCTTAAGAACTTCACAACTGCAGCAGCAATCTATGACAAGGAATGAAGAACTTGAAACTTTTATTCAATGAGGCAATTGTCAGAATAACAAATGGCTGAACTGTTAAAAGGAAATCAGAAACAGTTTGCTGCTTCCTTCATCTATTGTCATTTAATCGATTGGAGGGTATGTCGAGTTTGGCAACCTTTGGCCATGAACAAATGATGTGAACAGGCGAAGAGCTCGCCCAGGTTGTGCAAATGGAACCATGTGAGATGCACCTCTTACCGTCGCAAAAGTCAATAGGTTCCCGTATTCTGTTACCCAGCCGCCGACCTTGTCATAATTAGAAAGAAGGCCATGAGCTTAAATACATGGATAAGTTGGTTAAAAAGAAAACAATAAGAGCATGGTAACAAAGATTGAAATTGTACAAACACAGTTTCGCAATCTCAGTTCTATATTGTGACCACCTAATACAAACAATATCCGAAAACATTGTGAGTAAACGCATTGGTATTAATTACAAGAGACAACTGTGAATTATTCTTTTTCCAGTAAACGATAAGAACAAGATGAAGATTCAGTTTTGTGCCACCATTTCTGTTACTTCCATGTTATACTTATCATTCCTATGTGATTGAATGTATTGGAGAATAAGGAGGAAATCTGAAAAATGGCATTTGAAATAACAAAATGCCACAATGGAAATTTGAATACCTGGCCTTTGTAAAACCAATTACTGTAAGGGACTGTTATTCCAAATTTCAAGTCATGAGCTAATTCTCGCACAAGCGTTCGAGAGCCCAAGAGCGGCACAACAGAATCTTGGTCACCACTGTAGCCACAAGATGTTGAACAAAGATTTTTAGCCAGAGTATGAAACATATAATACTGGATAGATGTTCAATGTCTGCAAACATCAGACTTTACCTGAAAACCCAAACCGGTATTTGATGCTTAACAATTCTCTTGAGCAAGGGCAGGATATTGATATTACCATCGGTGTCACTGTAGTTTAGGACACTGACAAAGAATCATTCGTAAAATCAGCAGAAGAAGTTGTGAGAAATAACCACCAGCTGCATTCTATAGTAGAGATCGATTTCATATTTACCTTGATTATGTGAATTAAAGGAATGACGATATATGAAAGAAAACATTCACAAGATGATTTGTTAAATAATTAGATAAGAAAATTTCAGTTCCGTATATTGTTAGGTTAAGAACCATAGTAGGAGTCCCCAGGAATCCGATATCATTGTAATATAAAGAAAAAATTTTGTGCTTTGATTTGCTAGCTGACATCTTTTGGTTCCAAAATTTCCACAGCTATTGGCAATACTGCTTCCTGGACAACTTTCAAGAATAATAAGCAGAACTGGATATCTTGCATTTCATTTCAAGTGAGAACCATTTCGACAGATCTTAACAAAACAACGCTGTGAGAATATTTTCTTCAAAAGAAAATAAAAGAAAAACTGGCAGAGGCATAAACTAAGTTTGACTTCAATATAGCCTCATTTTAGCAGATAGAATTTACTCTTTTTATTGAATAGCCTTTGTGATGTACATAGAGGACTAATAACCAATTTCTTTCTTAATATAGTTCATATTCTTAAAAGTTGAATATGCTAATTTTTCTTCCCTATGCTATATATGTTAACTATCTTTTCTCGATATCCAATTCTGGAATCAGTATGCTTCCTCTATTATATTAAAAGAAAATCATGCTCTCCTTATAGTGTTAAAACATGACCAGCAATGAACTGTTATGTTATTTATAAAAAGCCCAGTTTGCTCTTAGCTGATAGATCAATATGTAAATCATCTCTGATTTGCATGTTAGATTTTGTCATATCTATACAAAAAAATACAAATATTGATTAGGATAAGAATAAAAACACCTACTTACTACACATGCTCCAAGGATAAGGCAATTTTGTCCTGTTAGCATGAAGAGAATGTTGAACTTCTGGAAGGTTGAAATAGAAACGCCTTTCATAGGACATGCAAACATCAACACCAACACTCAGCTTGGTGACCTGAGGTTTGACACGGATGCAAAAAGAGAATTAGATGAAAACTTTGCAAGTATTTGTTATAGTAAAATTTCTATGAAATAATTCAAAGATTGAATAGATACACATACATATTTTCGTAATCTTAACTCTTGCTCCACGAGTGAAGGATAACAGACATCCAGAATCACATCATATGAATTTATGTAGTCCCCAACCACGACATTTGCCTCCAGAATTGCATCATTGCATGATTTGCTCACATTATGTGCACTGCTGAAGGTGTAATCCTCAAAATCACATTCGTTAATGATCGTCAGGCCTATCTCATCAGAAATCATGCCATGTGACCAGAAAAACTCATATGTTGCTGGAATATCGCGATCAAGCTTGAGAAGTGGGTTCCCAATCTGAGTAGTAGAGTTTGAAATGTTATATGTATAAATCAACAAATAATCTGGCAGTAAAAGCAAGTCTTCTTACAGCAACTCCTTTGATCTTGAACTTGAAACCCACAGAATGCTGATTATGATTCAGGAGAACATTGGCCAATTGTGGTATGTAGTGCCCTGTGGATCATTTATATATAAAAAAAATGGTAAACCTGTTCTTTAATGCATAGGAGAACTAGTAAAGGATGCTTTGACCTGCATAGCTTTCTCCAGTCAGAAATAAATCCCTTGATCTGAACTCAGGGAATTTGTCATACCATCGCAACAGAAATATGTACATGTCATTGGCTTCCAAGACAGAAGGATGAAAAACCAGTTAGAAGAGAGAACAATGGCAGATATTGAATTATACAGTTAATCAAAAACACAAACAGAATAAACCATATTTTAAGAAACTGAAGTTGGAAAAAATTATAATTCCCTTGTTAATCGAAGAATAAACTGAATAAGCACAGAGGTGCAATGGAGTCTACAAGCTTACCAGTTGATTCGTCATCACGATTATAATCAGAAGTTGTATTCGAATAAGACCATCCAACCCCAGCAGGAGATTCGACAAAAAGGAGATTTGATACTAGGATGTTGAACAACATGAGTCAGTTAAGTGAATCAGAACACAAGGTATCTAATTTATTTTATAATTTCTGTAGTGGTTCAAATGATTTCACTTGGGTTGACAAGACAACGAAACCTTTATTCCATGACTTTTTATTTATTCGAAGGCCCCGTCCATCCCCTCTAGGGTAAAATGGACCCAACTCAGTGAATGCACCACCTCCGACCGAAGAACAACCTGGACCTGCATATAAAATCATTTGAGGCATTGGGCATTATCAGATCCAGTCTATTTAAACTTTTATAATATTTCTAGCAAGTATGAATTTAAAGAAGAAATACGTCGATTTATATGCGTATCAAACGTAGAGGACAAACATAAAATTCAAGACAAAGCAAAGATAAAAAGAGTATGTTTTAATTCCATTCTTCTATTCATACAAACAAATATAGATTCCACAAGGTGCCTCTTCAATGTCCACAAGTATAGAATTATAAATCAAATTGACCCTTAAAAGAATTCCGCTTAATTCTTTAACTTCTATTTAGTGTCCATTTGATTCCTGCTGAAATTTGTGAACAGTTCAGAATTGTGACAGTCAAGAAGCTGTACAATCCACAGCATATCCGATGAAACATTTGCATGATTCTGGTGCAAATTAACATATTTCAATTCGATTGTTAGGTAAGAACAAAACTAAAAGAGAAGAATTTATATACTTCAGTTTCCAATTGTGCATGTCTATCAAGTATCTTCCTCGAGGAAGCAAGTAAGATGCTAGTATAAATAAGTACATCAAAAGATTGCTTCCACAGTAGCAAATCAAAAGGAAGAAAAATAATTGAATGATGCAAGAAAAGATCATGGATTTTTTTTTTCTTGTGAGAGAAGCATAAAGTAAAACTTTTACTTCAGCAAGAAGATTGCCTACATAGTGGAAAATCAAAAGGTGAAAAAAAAAAAAACAATCGAATGATGCAAGAGAAACCAAGTTTTCTGTTTCCTTTTGTTTATTCTTTGTGAGTCAAAGCAAGAAAGATAACCTTTTTCACCGAGGAGAGTTCGTATCTTGTAGTCCCACCAACAACAACCAGCTCATAAATGACATAATAATGAATGCACAGATACTTTCAGAAGGCAATAGTGCTAATATAATAAAACCTAAACAGTAGTAAACATCCCCACATCAAACGACAACCATAATATTTTAAGAAATGAGAGCACAGCGACGTACGATCTAAGCATTCACACGAGCACAAACAAATACGACAATCTTTAACAAGGTCAAGCCCGGCATCCGGAAGCAGTTCACAGATCCAAGAACAAGCATCAGCAGGAACAACATCGAGTACCGCGACACCGAGCAATCCGTATAGTGCCAACAATAGAACAGTAGAAGAAAACTACCAAACCATCTCAAGATGCAAAAAGGAGAAATCTTGACAGCCAAAACACCGAAACCATCGCAAGAGAAAGACGCAGACGTGTAAATTGAGCAATCTTGATCGAGAAAGCATCGAGATCACCAGACAGAAGATGAACAAGGAGTGATTTTGTCAACAGGAAAGGCCACCAAACACCAACCTCCATTGAGCCAGAGGGTGAGAGGCTTCTTGTGGGCGTCTCCGTCAGCCTCGGCAAAGTAATAGAAGAGACTCCTCCCTGCCTTCGCATCCACATCCACATGCCCTGCGTACTGCCTGAATCCCACCTTCGGCTGACCAGGCAATCTCACCACCAAGTCCTCTTCCGGAGACCCTTCAACTCCCCTCCACGCCACCAACAACACCACCACCGCCACCAAACACGGCCTTCTCAACCACTCCATCTAGCAATTCTACGAAGGAAAGATACCAACCTTTAGCTTCTTCCCTCTTCCTTTCCCCTCCCTACAAGCAATAAAAGAAGAGAACAGCTTCTCGGTACAACTCACTCTGCGACAAATAAAGAGCTTAGATTTAGCTGAAGCACAACTGAAATCTGGTATGAGGACAAATATATGATACAAATCACGCCTGCTACGAACAAAGAGCACAATTTTAGACGGGGCACCCTCGAAGGCGGAAGCTTGTCTTAATGGCAATAAGGGGAGGGAAGTCCTATAAATGACATGACCTGTTCAAGTTCCGTTAACATACTTCAGTTGCAAGGCTGGAGCTTTGGGCTTGGGAAGGGGAGAGTGTCGACTCAACAAAGGACGGAAGAAGTAAAAGCAAGTCTCATTAGTGGATTGACCACACCACTGCCACAAGGCACGGCCTCAAAGTTCTAGGGAAGGAGAAGCATGACAGAGGGAGGAGAGGTGGGGGTGAGTGGCTCAATGTGTTTCGGGTGTGTTGAACTAATGATGAAATGAGAGAACAGATACCCTCTTCTTTGGCCTAATTTAATAGCACGGGACCTCACTGTGCGTTGTTTAGCTTTGGCTTTTCCTCTCCTTTTTGGCTTTTTGGTCATTTGGCTGATCAACGACAGAGTGCATCCTGCACGTGAAGGTTAGCATGAGCAGTCCATATCATTCCAGGCATGGCCTAACAAAGAAGAATTGGCAATTCTTGTGGAAGAATTAAAATGGGTAGCCAGTGGAATGAGAACATGGCAGGCATCAGATTCAGAAGATGATGAGTTTGAACACAATGTGAGGGGGTAGATGATTAACGATGACCCCCCGACTTTGGGACCATGGGGCATGCCGGTGATTGGAGTGGACAAAAGACCAGACTGTGGTTTGTATGACCACCACCAGCAGCAGCAGCAGCAGCAGCTTCAGCTTGACACGCAAAGTTAGTGCTTTGGATTAGGTAGAGCATTCAGCCTCGTCAATCCTGTGATGATTAATGTCTAAGGGACAATAGTGGAGCAGTCACCATGAAGAGATTGCAGTTCCAGTCTACATGGATCGATTGTGGTACCTGTGTAAGGTGATAATTGTGGTCGTGTCAAGATCGAGAGAAAAAGATGGGAGTTTGTGCGAGAGAGGATTTGATGGATGGTGGATGGTGGAAGGTGGCAGGGGAAGAAGGACAAAGGTATGATTTTTAATGATTGGGAGGTGAATATATTGTTCATTATAAATCGCCCTTAAATTTGTAAGATGATGCGAGATCGCATACACCAAATAAAAATCTGGAAGCATGATATCAGATCGAGGATAGCAAGCAGAAGTAGACAGCCATCGCTGTCGAACAGCTATCCAGATTCCAACTTCTTCCATGGACATCAATAATGTTCTTCTGTTCTTCAACATGTTGTTGGAAAATGGTGAATTAATTCTCATCAATCAATTTGGTTCTCGACAGAGATTGATGGGCCAGACGCGAGTGAATAATTCTTGAGAGAGATTGTTGACATCTACTGATGTTTCTTGAGAGAGATTGTTATCCTGGTGCATCTTTTGTGTGCAACACACTGGCCCTGAATCCATTTCTCATGAAGAAAAAGGTCATTGAAGTTTCTTCCCTTCATATTCTCATTGAAGTTTTCTTATGCTGTGATGGATTCCTGTGTTAACAGAAAAATGCAGTGTAATCTCCATTAGCCATCAGCTTGTACATGAGTTAAGCACATCAAGCAAGGAAGACTGGTTAACATCACTTTGATAACACACACAAGCTCGAGTCTTTTCCTTTCAAAGGTGATTACACTCACCAGTTTTTGTCGTTGCAAAAAAACAGACATCATTTGTAGTTTGGCCATCAAATTCTATTTAGTGTATTTTTGGTACTACAAAAATGCTCAAGTTGTTGAGCCAGAAATTTTGTGACAGGTCCACCAAAGCAACATTGAAGTGAAGAGAAACCAATATTATCCGAAGCAACATTATCTATCCACACCAGATGAACAATCCAGAAATGAAATCTAATGTTTTTATTGAACTTGCCAATAAACATGAAATCAAGGGAAAACAAAAACAGCATGTCCTTATTTATACTCTAATTTATGTAAAATATTTGCGGAGTGGGGTATCATCTTGTCGAACTCTGGAGGTAACGGTCTACCTAAATACCTAGTTACCTATGGAGAAAGAATTCAGCAAGATAGTGAAAGCAAGAACAAGGGAAGAGACTATAAACTGGGTAGTTTTGCAAGGGACTTGGATGTCAAGTTCTCATCTGACCAGTTGGGATCACCCCAATGCCACAACATGCTCTGCCAGTAACAAAAATCTTCGAAACATTTTTTCAGACGAGGGTCAGTTATTTTTCTTCTCCAGTGGCCGTCGGAATAATTTGCCTTCTTCGCCTGCCTCCGATCCCACTCCAAGGCAGCTTTTTGCTTTGTTCTCAGAAGACAGAAGCTCTGCAAGTGTTTCGGCATCGCATCGTGCAATTTCCACCATGTTGTGTGTGCCACATCACTTGCGAATTCCTGCATTATGTCCACATTCCAATTGCAATCATAGTCCCGGAAACACAGCCATGGCTTTAGACCCAAATAGTGGAGAACATAAAGAACTGGTGGATCAGCACCAAACAAACGAGTCTTCATCTCTTTAATCTCCTTCTCATCACCAATCCAATAATGCTTCAAGAAGTTCATGCGCCTTGGTATACGGTGCCACCATGTAAAGACTTCATTCAAGTAACCCTGATCCCCACCATTGTAGGACTCTATCTCATTGATATGATCCATTAACAACTGAAATGTGCAGTTTGAAGGCTCAATAACCATTACACCAGAGTTGAAAAATGTTACATTGTTCCCTGTTGCAGTGATTTCAGGCATAGTGAACAAGAAATCGATGTTTCTTAGGACAAGAAGGTCTGCATCGATAAATATGACCTTGTCATACTCTGTGAGTTGCCAGAGCCTGAATTTGCTGTAGTTCCACTCATTGTAAGCATCACGCTCGGCCTTAGGATTCCGGATCCTGGTGATTATTTTTATCTTCCATCCTGCAGCTTCAAGACCGCTTCTGTGGTGATCACTGACTGTTTCATCAACAAGTATAACTAGGTCTCTCTTTGATCCTGCTAAACGGATACTTTGGGCTGCAGCAATAGCACCACATACATAAACATTGGCAGAGTGGAGAATGGTGGCATATGCTTCTCGGTGAGGAGTATATGAAAGTGGCCGCTCTGTTATTGCAAAGAGTCAAACGTGAATATATCTAAAAAAAACTAAGTTAGGATAAATGTTAAATAAGTTTATAAGTAGCAGACGCCAATGGTTCAGTTTACATGTAGCAGATGCCTAATCTTCTACGCTGATCCTTCTTAGATATTCAATTTTTTTATTGTTGCTGAGAGTAGCTTCCAGCGTGAACAGTCAGAAAATGATTCTAGTTTGCAGAAAACAAATGCTAAGAAAACTAACAAAGAATTAGTTCTTATACTCGAGCAAAGAATATTGGAAGTACATGAGCACATTCAAATGAGTTTCTTTTTCAAATTAGACAACTTGCTTGATTCAGTAAAAATGAGTCTTATTAATGAGCCTTTCAAGTTAAAGTCCTAAAATTTCAATTTCTTACCAAAGAGCAATCCAAAGAAAAGAAATAAAATACTGACCTTTTGCTTCGAGTGGGAGTGCGAGCTCACATGATCCAACAGGAAGCTGTAACTTCTCCTTTAACAGTTGCAGGTCTGGTTTGTATAACCACATATCTCCCTCTTGCATGACGAGGTTCTTGCATGTAAATAGGTTTGGGATTGGAAAACAGCTGGTCACAAAAAGCACATGCACAGGGTAGTGATCTCCTGAAGAAACTGCAGCAACCTTAGCAGCCGCAAGCTGCAAATGCAACCGAGCAACATCTCTTGACCAGCTGGCTGAGCTACTGCAAGGAAGCTTGACTGCGATGAGGTCAAAACGGAAACCTTTAGAGAACTTCGGTTCAGGAAGTTTTGGACAAGAGGGGACCTCGGATTCTTCTTCCTCATCAATCCATTCAGGATACAGTACATCCCAAGTAATATTACTATCTGCATAATCAAGTTGTATGACAGAAAATCCTGCGTTTGGTAAGAGCTGGTGCCAATGGTTGATCTCAGAAATGTTAAAATTTAGTAAGCCAATCTTCATATTTCCTTTACTGGAGTCTATCGCTTCCGCACATTTTGAAATTTGAGCCCAATCAACATTTGAATTTGACAAATATCGGGAATCAGGTTTGGATTTGTCCCAAATCCGTCCAACATCCATAAACCTGGATCAGCAGTGGCAGATTTGACAGGAATAAGTTAGGTTCCAACAAATCATAGTTAAAGCAAATGGACCATGTTCATCAGTTCTTAAAAATAAGCATCAGGCATGTCTAATGATTAAAATCCAGCAAGAAAAGGAAAAGTGGCAGAAGGCACTTACCTAGAACCAGCATGCAAGGAATGCTCATTATGATAAGCTGCTGGAGGGTGGAGAAGAGTTAAAAAGGTGCCACAGACAATGATTATCAAGACAAGTTTCAAAGAGTATATCTTCCAGGCTGAATTCCTCTCTGGAAAAAGATTGTTGAATGGCTTGTCAGCTTGTTTGAAGTCACTGCTCTTGTGGGACCTTCTTTTGTTTCCGTAAACACTAAATCAGAATGGAAGACCACATGGGTAAATCAGAACAATAAATCAGATACTAAATTAGGTAAGATTAAAAAAACTAATTGTTCAATATAGAATTAGAAGACATGATATTAGAGAAGCTGGAGATACCAGCAAAGCATGTATGATACGATAAGAAGAAATGTTACGCGACTTTGTTAACAGAAGCTAAAATCTGGTACCGTCCATGTCAAATGTAGGTCTCCAATACCAATATCATGTCTGTTGATAAAGGGTGTAGTTTGTCATGATGACATAGCTTTCCTACTCTGCAAGTTCCCATCATTGTTCAGAGTTTCAGCCACTAAGGAGACTTACTGATTACTCTTTTCTAACTGCAACGATAACATTGTCCCACTTTCAGAAGTTCATTGCAAGAGGTACACTCGATCAAAGCCACAGACACAAGGTCAACATCAACTTTATGTAAGATGCTGCTTTCTAAAACTTAATTGCTTTTAAATCATCCAAAATATGGAGAGTACCTTTCCAAATGGAACTGCTGAGACTAAGAAAGAAAATTCAGAAGCACTAAATTTGCTGTTTAGTAAATGACTCGATGATGAGGAGGCAATAGACCAAAGAGATCAACACTTGCAACACTAAGGTGATAGTTTTCAGACTCGTAAGTACAATTGCCATGTTCTGTCATGCAAACATCTAAATATGATCAGTTTGAGGATGAATAATATATTTTTATGACTTGATATTTGATAACATCTGATTAGTTCCACATCTTATCCACATATGTTCCTCCCATCTAGGTCTTGAGCCAAATTATCCCAGAAATGATGATAACAAAATTAGATCTGATGTGAAAAAAATTTAGGAGGGCAACAACATTAGGCTGAAAGATATAACTCAGCACCTTTTCTAATTTTCTTTTGAGGAGATACTAAGTGTGCCCTCAGTTGTCTAGGTCTCTAAAATTAAACTCAGTTTTGCCTATCGGCAAGCATCATGTAGATTCCCTTTCATAAAGAGACTCATAGGATTGCAAAAGTGTCCTCCCAACTTGGATTGTGGAGGGCTAGCTTCAACCATTGACAAGGTTGGATGCAGTTATAGCCAGATTATTATAAGTTTGATGAAGATGAATCTTTTTAGTTGATTTGATGTTCTAGTAGGGACTTTCAACTTTTAGGCAGTTCATTCCTGCTATCTAAAGTCTCCATTGAAATTATTCCAGAATTGGAAACAGAAAAAGTTCAATCTGATGTCAGAAAAGTATAGGAGGCAAGAAACAGTAAGCCAAAGATGCATTAATAGTTGTTCTTTTAGTTGATCTATTTGGAACCCTCTTAGTTAATAAAGACTATATAGTTCACTCCAGATTGCCTAATCAGAAAAACATTAGCAAGATTCCCAATCGATAACAGGACTCGACTATAGGGTTGTCTTCAGCAGCTAAGAAAGGGAATCTAGATCCCGTAATAGGCAATGCTGCTAGGAAACTAGAAAACATGTGAGCTAGAGATCTGCAAGAGCCACATCAAAAAGATAATGACTTAGAAACTAGAAAAGCAGCCTAAGAACAGGTTTCAAACACCATATGGTATTAATTTATGGAAGATATGATTGAGACATAGATAAGACTTCTTGCTTCAGAACCTTCGGCTCCAACCTTTGTTCTGATTAATTGGACAAATCCGAGAACTCTGAATAGGATCTGTGAAGCTTCTACCAAGGAACTATGACAAACAAAGATTCATAAAAACCATGCATTCATCGTCATCGTCACTTTTAGTTTCTCGAATGATATTTGAGCTCCAATTTCTATCCTATAATAGAAAAGCCGTCAGAATGGTATCCTGGACACTTTATTTTTGAGACATCAATACATCTTTAGCTAATCATCAAGAGAAAAATGGAAGAAGAGGGAAGAACAGATGAACGGAAGGACAAGGAATTCATGTGATACAATTGTAAGAAGTTTAAAGAACAGAGACACTCACGGACTCCCGACAGATCGATGCCTGGCCTCGACGTGGCCGCCACCGGCGGCGCCCACAACCCCTCGCATCTCTATCCGGCAACCGCAAGCAATGGCATCATCTGCTCTCGACCAACCCAAGAATCCGATCCCATCTGGGAGCACACACAAGAGCGAAATAAAATATCAAATCTTTACAGCCGCCATCAACGCTTCCACTCCCCCCGAAATCAAAAAACCAAATCTTGGCGAAAAAGAACCACTCCAACAAAGTGGAATTACCCACTGCCAAGAAACGCGGCCGTCAAAAGACGAAGCGTCCTTTAATGCAAGATCACCCTACGAAAAGAGCAGGCGTGAGCAGAACAATGCTTGAAGAAATGGCCAAGAGCGAGGCAGAAAGGAACGGACAACAACGAAGGAAGGAGGCCACCAACCAATTGACGGACAGAGATGGCAAACCCGACAAAGCAACTGGGAGCGAAACCAGGAGGCTGTAAACAGAGGAGGGCAGGGAAGAGAATCCAAGTAGTGGCACCTCGAGCCAGGCAGAGGCCAAGAACAATGGAGGGATGGATGGACCTTGCACAAAAGGAAGGATTTTTACCAGGGAAAAAGAGGATTAAACACCGGAATAACGCATGGAAAATGATCAAAAGTTGATTCCCACTGTTATCCAGGTGGCAGGAAGGATGCAGTATCGAACACCTGAAGCCAAGGCCAAGAACAAGGGAGGGAGAGATTATCCAAAAGGAAGGATTTTTATAATGGGAAAGAGGATTAATTACTGGAATAAAGCACGGAATGATGACCAATGTTGCTTCGCATTGCAAGACGGCGACCCAAAGCATTTAAAATGTCCCAAAAATTTCATCTTTTTTTTGCTTTCTTTTTCTTTTTCTTTAGCAAAAGAGGAGGAGACACTGGACATGGAGCGGAAGTAAGCAATTGAGATGATGTTGATGTGAGAGAAGCGTGACAGGTTGGTGTGTCGTCGAGAAGATGGGTGTGTGTGTGTGTGTGTGTGTGTGTGTGTGTGTCGGGGAGTGGGTGAAGGGGGTGGGGTGTGTGAGGAGGGTTGGGTGGAAGTCTCACACAAAGCTTGTACTCCGGAAAGGGTTGTGTTGGGTTAAATGCTAATTAATGTCCTCTTTTAGTGGACATTACCCCTTTTTTATTTTCCGAATTATACTCTTTTTAACAAAAAAATAAAACAATCATTCCCTATTTTAATATTTTAAAAATATATCTTTTCTTTTGCCTAAATTTAATTTTTTTTAAAAAATAAACTATTTATAGTATTTTATGGATTAATTTTAATCCGTAAAAGACTGTATAGTATTTTTTTAAAAAAAGTATAATAAAATATTTTATTTTAAAAACACTATATAGTTTGTTTTTGTCATATTATTTTTGAAATAAAAACTATATAATATTTAAAATTACTATATAGTTTTTTATGAATAAAAATGATGTTATCATCCAAGGAAAAACTTAAAAAGAGGATATATTTTCGAACAATCATCCTTTTTATTTAGTATACAATTATAAATAATAAAATATGATCCTTTATTGGAAGAGTTTTTTTCTTTTTTGTAAATCACAGAAAGACCCACTTTTTTAAGTGCCAAAGTTTTCCATAAATTCTTACTCTTTTAATAGAATTAGCATTTAGAAAAGGAAATGTCTCTTTTCTCTAACTACAAAACTAAAAAACAGGTGATTTATGATCAACAGTGAAAAACATCACCAAGTAAAACTTGAGTATTGATGTTAACAATATTGATAGTTTAAACTTTTCAAGTTAATGATTATATAATATGAATTCTTCATCATGATGTCAAAACATGCTGTGAGTTCAAAGTCATGTATTATCTCTTTCTATTTCATCTGATGTCTAACTAGTATTTGTATAATATATATATATTTTTCCAAATTGACATGTATTTATTATATACTTAAATTGTCTATTTTGATTGCATCATGCATTTGGAATCAATTTTGGTATCATAATTGTGAGAGGAAACATTAAAGTTTGATATAAATGGAGTCCTTTCTAATAGTTTAATCTTTATTAGCTTCACATGTCATATGATTATATGGGCAGGTTCTGGAGGAAGGAGAAAGTATGATGGTTCTTATGTGTCCCACTATCAATGGAGAGTGATCATATGGGTAGGTTTTGGAGGAAGGAAAAAGAATGATGGGTCTTGTATGTCTCTGAATCAATGGAGAGTGATCATATGGGTAGGTTTTGGAGGAAGGAGAAAGTATGATGGATCTTATATGTCTCTCTGTCAATGGTGAGTGATCATATGGGTAGGTTATGGAGGAAGGAGAAAGTATGATGGGTCTTATATGTCTCTCTGTCAATGAAGAGGCAGATCTTCATGTACTGGTCCAGCAAATGCCTCCATTGTCTGCAGCATCTGCAGATGCAGACAGGCCAAAAAATTGCCCTAACTATAGTGGCAAATCCTCTTGTTTACTGAGGTCAATGTACCACTGGCATGCATGGGTGTGTGCCTCACATGACCTCACTCCTGAGCTCATCTCTTTGGGCCATTAGGTGGAGTTTGCTGGCACTGCCTCACATGACAAGCACTGCAAAGTGTCAGTCAAAGATCAGGTTGAAGTCCCACATCAAAGACCTGCTTGCTTGCAGTCCAACCTGTATTCACTGTGGTAACCCACTGTTACATCTCCAATTTTTTTTCCTTCATGGAGATGACCAGTGATGAAGGTTGCACAACCACATAAATGAAGCTGGAATCATGGCACTTACCATTGTCTGGCCAATTTCTTGAATAAATGCAAATAAATGGGTGTTAAAGGTGTGGGATCACATCATCATCATCATCTCATCTCCTATGTGGTCCCTTTTGGTGTGGAATAAAGATAATAGGACAGAGAAGATGGATCTGAAAGAGTTAGGAGTTATATACCATGTGGACCTTTAGCAATGGCTAAGAAACTTGTTTTGAGTTGGAAATTAAATTTAGTTAGGTAAAATATGTTCTTTTTTAGCTTTGTTTTTAAGTCATGTCTCATTTTACTTTTCTTATTTCTAAGGTACTGTTGATTGTTTCTTGTGGTACTATTTGGATATGAGTGGTTGGGTTTTCAAAAGTGGGTATCATCTAGAATAGTGTGATTAAAATATATTATTTATTATTATTATTTTACTTATGTACTTTGGGCTCTTTGTCATAATAATCTGTTGAAGCTTATAAGTTTTTTAGTTTTTATTTTTTTAGGTAATATAACAGATCATAAAACCTTAATTATTAAAGTTGAGATCATAAATCTTTTATAGTTATTGAGATGCCAATTTGCATGATCTAAAATTCAAGTATCTTCATAGAATGATAATAATAATGATAATTTACTCATACCTTTATAGATGTTATAAAATCATACAAGGCTAAAAATTGGTTGAATTCTTACTAACAAATGTAGCTTAAAATCACTATATATATATATATATATATATGTAAGTTTTAACTAAATAAATATATATAGTATGAATGTGTTATAGATAGATAGTTAAATGATTGAAAATATAGATCATATGTGTCATATCATAAAATTATTCTTATTGTAAATTTTCATGTAAATTGAAAAGTTGCAAAGATGCATTTCATGAACAGTGATGGATTTATCTCAAGAAGGAAAAAAAAGAAAAGAAAAGAAAAAAGAGTGTTGTTTGAAGTGGATGCAATAAATGTGACTATAGAAAGAAATGTACTCCCATCATGACAGGAATGAATTGGATCCCCAAAGAGTTAAAGGCACATCATATTGACAGCCAAGTAGGATCTAAGATTGTCTACCACTTTTAACAATGACATCAAAACTTAGGGTTCTTGGATTCACCATTACTTATCATATTAATGATGTTCCAATTAGAGGTAATAAAAAATTGGATGGGGGGTGACCAACAATCCTAAGAATTAAAACCCAATGCATATTTAGTTGATATAAATCCAACTGCAAATATTTTTAATTAAACACCGAAATGAATAAAAATAAATAAATGTTTCAAACTCATGACATGATAAATATTGGGAATCAGTGACCAGTAATCTTAAAGTCTTAAGACTTAGTATATATTAATTAGGTTCTAATAAGAGTTATGGGCTTCAAGATTCATAATATATTATCAGGAATAATTATGTGACTCTAATATACATGCATTAAAAATAAAATAAAATGAATTCCATCAGCCATCACAATTATTTTTCAAACTCAACCACTAAAACTTCTATTAAAGATATTTTAGGTCTGAATATAATTCTATGTCCCACATTTCAGTGAAAGATATTACACAAACATAGCTTCAATTTTACACTCCTTTTATATTTAGAGAAGTTGATTAGTATATTATTTAGGAATGACATTATGTGATTTCTTGAGATATATTCCACTTTTTTTAATTAAATCAAAACCTTGTTTTGATTTAAACCATTTACATAAATAAATACATTAAAAAAAATAAATGTTAGCTACACTTGTAGAACCTACTTTTGTTAATCAAAATGTAGCCACCACCTAAAGAGTTGAAGCTAATGACAAGACATTGCAGACTCTCCACATGACTTCACCAACCTTTCACCCACCCACACAACCTAACCCAACTGAGTCACTGGGAGAAAAGCTTATTCCCTTACTCAGGTTAGTTTTATAGGTTCTGTAGAACTTGGATGGATCAACAACTGACCTCAGAGAGCAGGTGGTACCAAAAACATCTACTTTGGCTTTAGTTTAGCTGCAACTTCACATCTCTCTCGATGATTAGAGACCAATCATGCACTGGAGGAGGTTTAGTGGAGTGGAAAATGATGTTGGTTAGTGGCACAAAGTAGCATGAGATGACACCATCTCTCTCCTAACCTTGAGTTAAAAGACTAAGACACAGTAGCTAATGCATTGTTAGCTAGTTAAAAACCATGTTGTCCTTGTCTTCCCATCTATGCTCATTGCAGCTGTGAGAGAGAGAAAAGAGAGAGTCCATACTTTGCTTGTGAACTATCAAAGCCAGCTAATAAAGCTAGAAAGCAGCTTCACGTTTGATTCTTTTATAAGTTGCTTTTGAATTGGCAACCTCAAGCATAAGTTGCTTAAGAACACTACACGAGAATCAAATGATCACATTTGAGTGTGTGTGTGTGTGTGTCTGTCTGTCTATATGCTTGAAAACAAAGGGAATAAATCGTTTTCTCCAACCTCGGAATCTATTCGCTTTGTCACGGGTGAAGAATGGACAAGTTTTATCTTTGTGTTGATTTCAGAGCCTTTGCGGCTCTAAATAGATGTTCTCATCATAAACACTATATATATATATGTGTGTGTGTGTGTGTGTGTGTTATATTAGTAATTCTATTTATAATCTCAATTTAAGTTTATAAAATACTTTTTTTTCAAGTTCATTAATAATAACAGTTGATAATGATTAAACTGAATGATGCTAAAAAGAGTGATACATACAGAGATTTAAATATCGGAAAGGATATATAAGCAATAACCTCGGCATGCTGTCCAAATCCCTCAGAGGCATTATGTCTAACATGACGAGTGCAGAACATTGAATTTGACATTGTGGATCAGTGAGCACATATTCATACAGTAATATTACAAGAAAGTTGAATATTCTGATACATTCCTTTTTGGTAATAAACTTGCTGCAAAACCTTCGTAATGCATGAAAAGTCCAAAGAGGAAGAGATTATATTTCATTGTACATGTTCCAGGCTATAGATTGGATTTCACGATCTGAACTTGAGACTAGAGAATCCAAGGAAGTGTGCCGGGATAAGGAACTGGACCGCAGTAGTCGAATAAGCTTTTCAATTCAGGGCAGCCATTAGGATAAGGGATAAACCGGTGAAATGGATCTCTCTTTAGTCTCTTCCTGTGAAGTGAACCTAAACATCCATAAGGGTCTTCTTGAAACTGGGCCCGGACAAAGGCCTCTCCTTTCTCCGCTGCCTCCTTTGCGCCCGGAGCAGCAGGAGTACCGGTGTAGAAGAACCTCTCTTCTGGGAATCCTATTGCTAAACGGTGCAAATGAGCGAACCTTTCTTTCTTGAAGTCATAGCTTACAACCTGACACCAGCATTTAAAACAAATGGAGTTCATTAGTAATCCATGATGAACACAAAACAACACACCATGGTGTGAGCCGGAAAAAAAAGCAAGGTAAACATTGGTAACTTGATCAAATAAGGTAGAAATAGTACAATCGGACAAGGTTAAAAAGTTGCACCTGATTACAAAAGCTGTGCAATAAGACTCAAAAGAGTTAGTAGGTGGGGGTCGGTGAATGCTCAAGACCATGGAAACAAGACTGGCGCAAAGGAGACTAGTTTACAAGTTCAAGATTTCAGATAATGATATAATCAGCACGTAGATCCATGAACTTTGTTTGGTAAGACAAATGTTCACATAAGAAAGTTCTAACCAAGCTTGACACTAATGGAAAATGAATAAAAACCATTTAGATCTCATAATTGGGCAGCTATGTAGCATATCTGGGATATCCATACAATACAATATGTCATCAATAGTCAATATGATAATAATATTTAATTCATTTGGTATATATTTATATGGACAAAATATATAACTACATCATCTTTTATAAAATAACTAAGAAGAAATTTCATTAAATGTCGTATACAACGATCACACATGGACTCAAACTTGACACTCTCACTTGTGCATCAATGCACTAACCATTGAAATGCTACTATAACTACATTTTCTAATAATAAGTAATACTAGGATCCTCACCTATTCCTCGGAAAGAGATTCTAGCGGTAATGAAGTCATTCAAGAACACGAGGATCACAATGACTTATGACAATGATAATTATTGTTTACATTTATGAATCATAATTTGAAGTTTAACAACACAACATAAAAATATATATAAATATTTCCATATATCCATATCATCTAACTTGAAGTTTAACAACACAACATGAAGTTTATGACTATTTACTCAATAAGGTACTTGCCATTTCTGAGTAATTTAGGCAAGAAAATATAACATTAAATGGCACCTGATGGAAACAAATGCTTTTGCATGATCATTAATTTGCAAACCTTAAGCTTAGAATGAAGCACTCCAATGCATTAAGATAATCTTCTATATCATTTATACATGTGACACATTGTTTTATGTCCATTTAAACCTTGATAATGAATCAACAAATTTCAGTGTCAAGCTTCTGTCCAAGCGAATCCTCTATTTGGTTTTCTTTTCCTTTGTTATGTACCAGTTTAAAATATTGTAAATGCACAATACCTACAACTTCTTTTCTAAGAGCTAAGAAAGAGATCTAAAGATTATATAGCTACTCTAAGAATTGGGTGAAATTCAATTAAGTAAAACTAGTAAATGTGACCTAGAACCAAGGTCTGCCGTACCGAAGCGTACCACCCGGTACGGGCGATACATACCGGTCCGACAGGTTACCGGTACGCGGACCGTCCCGTACCGCTATAGTGCTACAGTACTATACTGTAGCACTGCTACAGTATGAAAAAAATATAAAATTATTCGGTACGCCCTGATGTACCGCTCGGTACACCGGTACCGTACCATACCGAGCCCTGGTCGAAACATCGGTACGGTACGATACGGCGAACCTTGCCTAGAACTAACGAAAGAAACGACTAAAAGCTCAAGAGACGAACAGCAACTCATGTAATTGTTGAGCTGTAGACAAATCCTGAAGCAAGGATTGTTGTGTGAATTAGTTGAATCAAAATGTCCCATGCAAGAAAGGTATCAGCACATGTCATCACATCCCAAGTTAGAGGTACTGCAGATATTTCATTTGCCCAATTGATGGCTTGTGCAAGTCAGCCTAGAAGCATGCCAACTGGTACTGAACATAATTGTGCCATGTCATAATAAGAGAAATGCATGCCCCTGTGACAACAAACATCCCTAGAGGACAACTATTATGTTCAGATTTCTCTCTTTTAAAAGAATGTATAAAGATTAGTAGAAAGCAAAACATGTTTCGTTAGCTGACACACTTCCCAACCCAATCAAACTTGTGGAGAAGAAAAAGGAAACACAAAATATCCAAAACTGTATGTGCATGACACACAAGCACACACAAAATGAACCTAATGATAATTGCAAAACAAAACAATAGAAGCTCACAGTAATATTTTGAGGATAACTGCCTGTAAGTTCACGAAAACGACAAACACTAAAAAGAAGGTTCTCAAAGCTATCTCTTGCATGCTCCTCTGTGTGCGCTCTACTCCTGATATTATCTTCCTTTCCTGTTAAAAGAAGAAACGATGCACCTTCTCAGTAAAATAGAGTTCAAGATTTAACAATGCAGAATACAAGGGTGGATTCAGCAAGTGTCCAGACAGCATATGGTTTTTATGGCCTCTTTTATGGAGGTTATATACATGTCGAAATTATGTAATCAAACATCATAAGACCTCAGACATTAAGACAGGAAAACATTGATAACATTTGTGTTTATCTTTTTCCAACAGGATTCCAATGTCCAACTCTTGGAACTGAGTTTGAGGCTTCAATTTTATGGATGAAGCAGGAAAGTGAATGTAAAAAACACAAAAAACTATATAAAGTATTGCTTCAGTTATGAAGAGAAAACAAAACAGACAATTTCCTTCACCATGAAAGGACAGTCTAATATGGAGCACAAGCTATATGATAGCTAAAAGAGGTATAAAACAAATACCAAAAAAATAAAACTATTTCCTGCTGAGTACAATAACTGGCAATATTCATCAACATACAGAAATATACAAAACTAAAACCACCACTAAGAATAAAACATAGAACAACATGAACAAAGCGGCAAATTGGAATGAATATGAAAAGGAACTGCGATTCTCAGAAGATGAAGTTATGCATGAATTAAGCATTGGAAGTTTGCCTAAATTTAACATCAAACTAGCTGGTTAATCAAAAAACAAGTAAATTGAAGCTTTAATTACTTTAGTATGTTTTCTCTCGTAATAATAAAGAAATATACATAGATGGCATGTAAAAGATGGGCTTTCAGAACAGTAAGAGACAAAATCCCTATGCTATATCTTTGTGAGGACCTAGAGTATTATTACATCAGCATGTGGATTCACCCTTTTGCCTTAAATCTTAACCAGCAACTAATTTTCCCAAGCTAATCATACCGGAGTATACATCACGACAAAGATTACTAAATATATTCATTATAAATTTTGGAATTGCAGAACAATTTGCTGGACAAACTCAGTGAATAAGGCTCATGCCAATAAGGGGTCAGAGGAAAATCAATGCGTACAACCTTACCCCTACAACTCTTATCTAAAACTGCACAATAAAGATCCATTTTTCAACTTGGAAATCATGCATATGCATGAATGAGAGGATAAAATTGAACTGCATTAACATTGTGAAAACAGTTTCAAGTCATTTAACACACTGGTACTGGCAGATTTTTTGGCAGTTGAAATGTAAATGGTGTTAAGGTGACAGAACAAAGAAACACATAAATGAGTCTGCCCAAAAAGTTTTATACCTAATGAATATTACCCCAATTTATCAAGCACAGAAACTTTTCCATTTACAGATAGTAAGCAGAAGACACAACTGCACGCCAACTGGTAGTATCAAAGACACAAGTGAGTAGTATACCAAACCATCCTTTGGATTCTGCAACAGCCCAATAGCTCTGTGCTTCACTGCGAGGGCCAGCATCCTTCCGAGTTTCCCCACCGCTGAACAAGAGCAGTGCTCCCTCATCCTTAGCTGCACTCTCCACTCCCTCCTGTATATGTGCCAAGAAAGTAGCTGCTTGCCCAGGGTTCTTCTGATACGGTTCCAGAAACCACGAATCCTCACTGTCAATCTTCCCACAGCTAGTGCTCGTATAGATTGAATGCCCAGCAACCATCACAAGATTACGGAGATTTGCCAATGGATAAGAATCCGAACTCAAGTCACCGGCCCTCCGGAAACCCATCATTCTAATTCGGCTTTCGTACATCGAAAGCACTATCAGAATGGCCACACCAAAGGCCAAGGAGGAAAGAAAGACTGCAACAGGATGAAGCTTGTAAAAATAATGAATGCGGTTGGCAATGGAATTCATCATCCTGATGGGACCAATTCGTGATGAGTTCTTAGGCTTTCGGAAGCTCTTGCGAAAGCTTCCGGATTCCAAATCGAAGTCACCCCTGGGGTAGCCATGATAGGATTTGGGGCTTCCTGACCCAAATGACTGGTTTTTCATGTTAGCATGAAACCCACCGATAGAACAAGCATCAAAAAAACCCTAAAGACAGCCAGAATCTAGACAATAGCCAATCCATCTAACATTCAATGATCAAAAACGCAGATCTCCTACTAAAATTTGATATTTAAGACAATTCTGAGAGAAATCAAGAGATTCACGATCTTTGACATAAAACCCGAGCAAATCAAATCGAAAGGGAAAAACACCAGAAAGCTGAATTATCTTCTAGAGACATCAAAATGATAGAATTGATTGTAAGAACAAACGCCACCGAGATTGAGACGACCTCTATGACCGAAATCTCTGGAAATTCCACCCAAAGTGGGTGAATCAGCGCCCGAGTCGAAGGGGATCAAAGAAAAACACCAAATTTCGCTGGTTTAATGGTTGATCCGATGCAATCGAGACGGGAGAAGGTGAGGAAATCGGAATTGGGGTCACAGATTCCCGTCGCAACGAGCGAAGGGAGAATCCATTGGCCATTTGCTGTTGTCAGTAAACCACGAGCAAGATAGCTCGTATGCGTCACCGGGACCCACTCATTAACTCATATCCTCTCTGTACCCGCATTAATACTCGGTCACGTACGTCGGTCAGGTCCCATATGGAGGTGTGTATGGAAGTGGGTAAGGTTGAGCAGGTACCGAAACACTTCTCTAACACATACCAAGCATTTTTTAGTATCAGAATTATTATTTTGTTCTACATCAAAAATAATAATAATTTTTTATCTGATTTAAATATTATTTAGAAAGCATCAAACATTTTTTTTTCCTCTGTGCTTATTTAAGATTCTATATCACTTCTAAAGAAACTAATTATCTTATCATAGAGAGCTTAATCCTATATATGTGTGTGTTTGAGACACTGCAGTGTGCTAAAAGATGAAGAAAGGAGGAATTAATTGATTGATGAACTACTCACATCAGCACACTCTTCTTTTAGTTTCATAGCTCATGCCATGCCTTGAACACCTCAAGATCTTATCACTGACAATGAAGAACAAGAGAGAAGCTGAAGTTTTCTTTTCCACCTAATTCTTTTCTTTTTAATCTTATTTTTCTCACTTTTTTCTTTCATCAAAATTTCCATCCATCACTTTTGGGGCCACTGACTACAAAGCCATGCCATCATTTTGTCGAGTATTTTTGCAGATTGTGAAAGGAACTCTTCTGAAAGTTTATCAGATTTCACAGACCAAGTTTAAATGTTCATCAGAATCATGTTTCAAAAGATGGTGGCACAGAACATGATTCGATGTGCTATGTCACCCTGTTGAGGAATGATTGAGATGAAAACAGGAGTCATACACAACTTGACAAAGTTCCATATCAGTAAACTTGGGTGTTTCCCAAGATCAAATGACAAATACAGATGAAGAATTTGAAAGAACAGTGTCATGGAAGGCTTTCACCAAACTAAACCTGCCAAGAACTAATGAATCAGAAATATCAATGCTGATCCTCTGGTCATTGAAGTTCTATGATGCCTTTTCTCCTGGAAGAAGATCATAATATTGAGTCTAAGAATAAGATAAACCAATTTCCAAAGTCAAACAACAGGTCACTAATCATTTGTGTTCTCCAAGGAAACACAGGTCACCAAATGGCCTGCTCCTATCAAACTACTCATGTTGTTTGAAGAAATTGATAGCAGAATTACATATGAACTGTATATGACTCTTTGTGTAATGGTATGCATACAGGCAAAACAACCTAAATGCTGCTGCTGATGTACACAAGAAATAGACTGATAAAGCACCAAACCTACTTCTAGGCTGAATGAATTGTTTTGCAGAAGCTCTCCAGCATTCCTAGTTTAAACCACTCCTTGTCAAGCTGACAGTAAAACAAAGAAATCCTACATGTTTGCAAAACAAAGAACATTCATATGGAATCAAGACTTGCAAAGCAAGGAAAGAGGTGCAACAAATGCAGAACAGAAATGCCACATTCTCACCATTTGTTTGCTTCTGTGGCACCTGTAAATAATTCATGATTAGGAAGGACCCAAAGTGATGCTAGTTGGTAGAACAGGGCCACCTTGGGAACTTAACATTAATTTCCTATATAAAAGCTTTATTCTCTTCCCCTTTCTTTTCTGATTTGCAGATGTTGAGCACAAACCTGGAATACAAAGATAAGAGGAGAAAGGATGCCACTACAATCAGATGATGTCACCACTATTATCATAATTCTAGAGCATGTCATTTTCATGGTAGTATATGTTTCAAGATTGGCAAAAGGATTTAAAGGCACACCATTCATGATGAGACCTTTTATTTTTATAGCAAAACTAGGTTATTTTCTTTTTTAATATCATTTCTTCTTAGTAGGTGATGTGGAATCATAGAGGAGTGGTGAAGGCCTCAATGAATGATTTGAACAGGTCTCTTTCTTTCATGTTTGAGTTGGCACCCATAAAACCTGGATCTCAGACTCAGTAAACACCCACTTTTTGTTGAACTAGTGTCATTGGTAGGTACTACTCTATCCATGGAAGTCTCTTTGGGTCCCATCATATCTAATCCCTTAGATATTAACATCATACAAAGCTTCATTTTTTGTTCCTAAACCTAATCATGACCATTGCACAATGTACTTTTTCTATGCCATCAAACCTCCAAAAGCTTTAAGAAAAGAAAACAGAGCACCTGTTTGTGTTCCATCAGAAGACTTTCTCTCTTTGGATTGAGTTGTTCAAGTGGAATCCAAAGTACTTTAGCATCCATACGTTGGCCATTTATGTCACTGAGAATGTGGAGATCACATCACAGGTGGATGCTGATCAGCTGATAGGCCCCTCATACTTCGATTACATGTCCCATGAAATCATATCTACATGATATCCTATTAGCATATTATTTGGTGAAAGCACTAGGGAGGAAAAAGGAGCATATCGCTGGCCCCATTTCTTTGTTTCATCTTGATGGTTGACATGTATCTTGTCCTGTATTTGTTGCATCACCTTTGCTGAAATAATGACATTAAGAATACTCAAAACATTGCTTTTGGCTTCAGTTGCTGATGGAGACTATTGGACCGGTTCTTTCTGTAGGTAAATTTTTGCTGCCCTCACACACTTTGAAGAACATTTCATTTATGGGTTGAAGATTGGACTTGAGGTTTGCATGCGGAAGCACTGACAGGGAGACAGCAGAAAAAAGGAAATTGAGGCACAAACATTTTATTTCCATGTTGCTCTAAGTATTTTGATAGTGTATGCAGGAAATATTGATCGAATACTCGAGAAAGAGATGATATAAGCTCTTTTACATGTATGAAGTGATCAAAAGAAGAGTCTACACGTAAAGCTCGCAAGCAAGTCAAAAGAGGAGAGGCAACACAGAGCCAACCACTTCATATAATTATATAGTCCATGACCTGAAGATTGTGATGTTCCTAAATAAAAATTCTATATATTAAGATAAACCAAATAAAGATGTATAAGACACTGATAATTTAGATCTCCAGATTTGAAGTGATAAGGTTAAAACATCAATATTACGATTGCTTGATATAATATTATTCAACTCTAAGCTCCAGATTAGCAGTGAGTTCAACTTCAAATCTTCTATCAACATGTCAGAATCCAAAAGAAGGGGACTAATTAAAGCTATAAGATTGATTGCATAAGCTGACTGGAAATTAGGAGCATTCCCATACCCAGAGAGAGAGAGAGAGAGAGAGAGAGAGAGAGAGAGACAACAGCGCTAGAGCTTGAGGGACAAGTCAAGCTTAGGCAACTTCTCTCGCCGACTGTTCAGATGATTACCACCAACCTCTTGAATCATTTCAGCAGCGGCGGCGGCGGCGGCGGCAGCTGGGTCGTTGAGCTGCACCGGCGGAGGTATTGTTGTGGCATGGATGACCTCCGTGGAGATGCGTCCTACCTCCGGCCGACGGCTAATTATCGGAGAAATCGACCAGCCATGTTGGCCGTAGAACATCGTAGCGGCCAGCGGCGGTGACGTCACCTTGTGTGGCTTGTGGACCATCGAGTGCGCCTGTATGCCGAGCGGACTGCCGGCGTACGTCCCTCGGAGCGGCAACGAAGCCATGCTCGGTACATATCCGCAGTTGGCTTCGCCAAAGCCTGCGCCGTGGCTCCCACGCTTTGCCAGGGTGCGCTCGCGCTTGTGCGCGTTCTGGTGCCCGCCGAGCGCCTGCGAGCTGTAGAACCTCCGCCTGCAGTAGTTGCAGGGGAAGACCCGCGGCTCCAACTCGGTTGTTGCCTCCGCCGGTGGTGGCTCCGAGGGTACTGAGACTAGCGAGTCGATGAGGTTGAGCTCAAGCGTAGGAGACAACGACGACGACGAAGAAGATGAACAAAATACCACCTTGGCCTTTTGTTCTTCATTTTGTGACGGTCGTAGAGCTGCTCCTCCATCATCTTTCTTCTCTTCACTCTTCTTCCCCTCTCCTTCCATCATGCTTGAGCTCTCACAAGGGATGTGACCTGCATGAAGTGGTAGGATGAGACGCAATGGCATGCTTCATCGGGTTTCAAAGTTGGGATTCTATATATATATATATATATATATATATATATATATAATATATATATATATATATATATATATATATATATATATATATATGAAGAAACTGACAAAGCTTCAAGCTTTAAGCATCCTATCTGCTTCACTTCTTCTCATAGTCTGCAAATAAGTCATTCCTAAAACTTGCCTTTTCTGTATCTCCAGATGAGGAAGGAGACAATGTATCTGAGACGATGCATCATTGTTGTTGGTTTTTGAGAATTTATTGCCTGTAAGTGCATCACAAGTGAAAAAAAGAAATGCATGGACCAAGTCAGTGGATTGCTCTTAGACCATACAGATTAACTATGCCTATCTTGTACTGTTGCAACATCATCATCATCATATTTTATCCTATCGAGTATGTTCTCCACTACTGTTTGCTTTTCTAGAACATCATGTGCATTGACAGAACTGTGTTAGTCCAAAACAGCAAGCTAGTTCTTTGTTCTTTCAAGGATAAGTTATGCAGCAGCACCCTAACTCTTAAGTTTGACCCATCGATCCATTTGCTTCTTCTTTGGCGAGTACCAGTTCTCATCCAAACCAGCCAACCGATTAGGATCGGACAACTCCCAAGTACCATCTATTGACCACTACTTCCCAGTAGCCAAAGCTCAAAAAGGAAAGTTTAGTGCCCTAAATTTGTGGTTCTATGAGATTTATTTTATGTAGTTTTTTTCATCAACCACATCAGAAATTTGTTTGACAACAAGAACTTATTGTGATAATAATATACTTGTAATTTATTGTCTTCTGTGGAGACACCAAAATCCTCACTACACATCATATCATGATACTGTGGTTTTAAATAGACTACTGAAAAGAAGATGCTGGACAATTGATTTTTAATTCTGTAAAGACAAAATCGCATGACTTATTTAATATTAATGCATCTGTTCCCAAATCAGTCTTAAAAACTTTCTCTGTGATATGGTCACTCACACAAATTAATATGGCTCAAAACTGTAGATCCCATCACATCAATACAACAGTTTCTACACTGATTGTAGTCGTTAAATAATGGAAAAATCAGACATTAACTAATGGACAATGTGCCTTTCATGAGAGATTTGTGTGGCACAGTCCCAATAGGATCTCCCAAGATCTCCCTCAGTAGGAGTGAGACGTGTCACCTATGTAATGGAACATAATTAGATTAAATACATGCATATTGCAGCAACTATCATTAACCTAGGGCAAGCTAGTATGTATGACAACGGGAGCCAATTGAGGAAGGCATTGCAACACCAACAATGTGGCCGACAAATAGATGGGGGAAAGCTTTATCTGAATCAAGAGTTTGTCCTTGCACTTGCAAGTTTAATGGTAGCCTATGTATTTGAGACTTCCTTTTTCACTTTATGATAAGCATTTCTATTCAATTGTGATGACATGCTGAGGTCCACCAAAGCACTCTTTTCCTGGATGCCCCCCACCTAAAAAGAAAGACCCAACAGCAGAGATCTAAATCTGCTCTCAGTACTTTTTCTGTCAGGCTTTCAAATGCCAAGATCCTGCAAGATGGACTGTGTCAGGTGGATTGTCCATTCCACCTGGGCTGTCAGGTCTTTGTTGGGATCCTCATGTCAACATCTGGTTCAAGTAAAAGAGATTGACTTTGGAATGAGATCACGGACAGGACTTCTTTCAGATCCATCAAAGCACACTCGAGATTAATGGACCCAGTTGGATCACCCCACAATACTCTCTCTCTCTCTCTCTGATCATCATAGAGTAGAGAAAATTTAGTATGAAGACTACAAGTGAGATACCAAACCTGTGAATACAGAATTTGCTGAAGAACGAGAGTTGTCAAGTAAGATGTCTTCACTTGGCAGGTTCTCCTATTCTCCTGCAAAGGCTACCAGCTGAGCTCTCAGGAACGGAAAAGAACATGCCAAGTGTAGGTACTAAAAATCTTGGTAGTATGCAGCTGTTATATTTGATGGTAAAAGGAATATATACTTTACCCAGCATACAAAAAGAACATGCATGACAGGTACTCACCGAGCTGAGAAAGTGGAAAATAGAGCAAGTATCACCAGTATGCATAGTCGAAGAGTTCATCCAAAACTGTTCCGTAAACCATGGATAAGATTTCATAGATGCTGATGACACTTACTAGGATGATGCAACACATGATTCTCATGTAGATAACATATCATCAAACACACACACACACATGAATATTTACTATGGCACTTGCAAATATAAATGATGGCCAGGAGATAACATATGACGTGAAAAAACCATTGAGTACTTCAAAGTTAACAGGTGCTTAGATCTCTTTAGGGGAAAAAAAAAAAATACTTGGGCCTTCCTACAAGTCGAATTTTTTTATCACTTACTTTAAATTAGCTAATAATTGAACATTTTTTTATCTTATCATGTTCCACTGGGCATCACTTATTTCACCATTTGACTATTATAATCTTGATGTACTCTCGAAATTTATGCACTGGGCTTAGCAGCCTTTTTTTCTCTCTCTTTTTACGAGGAGGAAAATGAGGATATTTGCGAACTAATTAATCGTATGCACAATTAGAAATGAAAAGGGTGATAGAGAAAATAGAAAGAAATTGCAAAATGCAGTAGCGACTCTACACAACAGGGAAAGAAAACTAAAAGACCTTAGCAGATACTATTAGCATGCATATTGTATTAAATAAGAGAACAAAGATTAATGTGTCAACAAATACACTGACTGTTTTGTGGCAGCATTGGTTACTTCTATGGAAAGAAGAAATTGGTCATGTTCACCTCATAGACAATATACAACCACTCAATAATAGAGAATTTTCTAAAATTTCAAGTCATAGAAGACATTTACAGGTTTGCCAACAAGTGACTAAAATTAACAATCTATTCACATACAAAAAAAAAAATCACTAGAATTAACAGTCTGCTTTACACGACTATCAAATACTGCAACATAAAATATAAAAGAAGTTAAAGAGAAACATTTTGTCAATTTAATAAGAGAAAATTTTCGAGAAAAAGGTACTAAAGATCTTAATCCCAGATTATTATAAGAATGATCCATCTGTTTTGTAGAGTAATGTCCAGTGCAAACTGACCTGGTACCAAATTTTTATATCAACCAAAAGATTATATATTCGTAAATGGCAGCTCATAATTTGATTGCTTAACGAGGGGCGTGACATAACTTCACAATTCCTAAGTGTGAAATAATGAGGGGAATCAGTACATCCTTTTCTTTAAAAAAAGTGTCAAATAATGAGGGGAATCAGTGATTCACAATACTGGGATGAAGGTAATTTCACCCTCATTTCCTTGAGATTTTCCAATGTACAATAATATGCACTCAAATTTAAAACTAAAATAACATCCTTTAAAAACCAATAAGCAATTTCAGATTTACTCAACTAGCAAGAACATAAAAGATTTAAAAAAAGAGGAGAAAATTAGCCAACCTTTATTAAATTAAAGAGCCATAAACCAAATGTGCAACCATTCTGACTCTGATGTCCTAGTACATAAACCAAATATATCAAATTAAACTTTATTATTCTGGAATTTCAGTTCCCATCCCAGTTCAACTTATCATTTCTGTCACTTCCATAAGATTAGAACATCAATAATTTCTCAGTTTGTTTCTGAAGCACATCATAAATAGATCATGTAGAATTAAAATGTCTCCAGCAACAGCTGAACATCAGATCCATATAGTTGAACACCTAGTAAACATCAGCTAACCAGTAACCAAATAAGACAACATGATACCTATCTCTTGAAACATATAATCATAATCCAAAACCTCGGCTGTTGATCTCAAGCATCATCATGTTACACGATAGCATTTGCCGCACTAGCAATCCTCGGCCACAGATCTGCACATTCCTTCCCGATGGGTCCAGTGATAGCAGATCCTGCAGCAATTATGACAATTAACAGAATACTATTAAAATCAAGCCCTCGAAACAACAAGAACAACTGAAATAGACCGTGAAAGGAAAATATATTATGGTAATAGCATGTTTTTGACTAAAAAGTATCGATTGTTTCATGGCAATAAAGTTGAGGTACAGTAAGCAAGACATTTTGCCAAAGTTTAAGATTTCACTTGGCTTATTATATCATTAAGGAATTAAGCTTTTTCATCTTTTGGAGTGAAAAGATTATCCGTGCTTCATCAAACATACCTTTCATTTCACCTTTTGGATTAACAATCACTCCAGCATTATCTGCATAATATGGAAGGTCAAAGCATTAGATGGCTGGAAGTATAAAAGGGAACAATGGGCATTTCTGGAAAAAAAACAAAAGATACTCTGAAGTTCGTGCTTTGCACCTAGAATATTAAGAAAAGCTTTGCACTATGAGATTCAAAAGGTGATAAACCCATCACATAATGAAATGATCTTCTCTCAAAGCTGGTAGATTATGATATATGCAAATATATCATCACAGTTGTAGAAAAAGGCTTGCAACACAAAACCAGCACATGGTAAATGACTAAATACTAAAAGCATATGATATGCATAAACAATGTTAGTGACTAGATGACAAAAATATTTCAGATAAATAAAGATAAGCATTCAAGGAAATGGAGGGACAAACAAACACCATACTGAATAGTGTAACAGTTCAGATCAAGACCCCAAAAATATCTGGAGGGAGAGTGTGATGGGCAGAAAACCAAAAGCTAAAACCACAAAAAGACCAGATACCTACTTCTGAAGACCAGTGTGGTCATCCAACTAAATGTGAAGCACTCCAGAATCACCTTAAAGAGGTATCACTTCTGAGCTCCTCTGTGAAAATCTAAGGAGACCATAATTTGGACATGTATACTACCTAGCAATTTAAAAGCACCTAGACTTTTCAACAACACTATATTCCAGATTATCTGATACAATCTGGAAAGGGTTCAGATCTCTTTGCAGAATGGAGCCTGAGCAAAGCATTAGCACTTTCAGATTTAAACCATATTAAGCCTTGATACAGCTGATCGTCGCTCTCCCAGAATGTAAACAGTTCTCTTTACTCTAGGAAAACCAAAACCGGTAAACATTTATTTTCCTCTAACAAAATGAATATATGGACAGTTAAAAGCGATGAAATTTCACAGTCATCCTACAGTCACATATAAAGATAATAAATTTTTCATCTCAAATTCATAACAATTTTTGCAAGCTTGTAATAAATTGATCAGGTAAACCTATTATATAGTATATAGAATGATATTGATCAGGTAAATCGACTATGTAGAAGATTATCACCAACATTTATATCATGTCAATATTATCTCAAACATCTACAACAATTAACTTGACAAGATAAAGGAATTTCTATATACTACAGTTCGAAGCTATCTATCTTGCCGGATGTAATCATAAAGAACACGTCATCGTAAAAGTTGTAAGTAACGAAAGCATTAAAAGGCTCACAACCAAATTAGAAAACAATATAAAGAACTTGCAAATGGAAGCCATTCAACAAACCTTCAAAATACATGTAGACGCCGTCCTTTCGGCGCCATGGCTTGCGTTGGCGGACGATGACGGCGGGCATGACCTTCTTCCGCAGGTCGGGCTTGCCCTTTTTTACGGTGGCCATGACCATGTCCCCGACGCAAGCGGAGGGAAGGCGGTTAAGACGGCCCTTGATCCCCTTCACGGAGATGATGTAAAGGTTCTTCGCCCCCGTGTTATCGGCGCAGTTAACCGTCGCCGCCACCGGCAGACCCAGCGACATCCGGAACTTGTTCCCCGCCGTTCCTCCGCGCCCTACAAGCAAACCCCGCCGAAGCAAATCCCGGTCAAACAACACCACATAAAACCCTAAACCTTGGATCTCGACTGGTTCTCGAATAGAAGCCGGATCGCAGAAGCAAGAAAAGAACCAATAGCGATCCAAACGGAGAAGGGAGGCACACCTCGCTTCGACTTGGGGGGGGGGGGGGGGGGGGGGGGGGGGGGGGGGGGGGGGGGGGGGGGGGGGGGGGGGGGGGGGGGGGGGGGGGGGGGGGGGGGGGGGGGGGGGGGGGGGGGGGGGGGGGGGGGGGGGGGGGGGGGGGGGGGGGGGGGGGGGGGGGGGGGGGGGGGGGGGGGGGGGGGGGGGGGGGGGGGGGGGGGGGGGGGGGGGGGGGGGGGGGGGGGGGGGGGGGGGGGGGGGGGGGGGGGGGGGGGGGGGGGGGGGGGGGGGGGGGGGGGGGGGGGGGGGGGGGGGGGGGGGGGGGGGGGGGGGGGGGGGGGGGGGGGGGGGGGGGGGGGGGGGGGGGGGGGGGGGGGGGGGGGGGGGGGGGGGGGGGGGGGGGGGGGGGGGGGGGGGGGGGGGGGGGGGGGGGGGGGGGGGGGGGGGGGGGGGGGGGGGGGGGGGGGGGGGGGGGGGGGGGGGGGGGGGGGGGGGGGGGGGGGGGGGGGGGGGGGGGGGGGGGGGGGGGGGGGGGGGGGGGGGGGGGGGGGGGGGGGGGGGGGGGGGGGGGGGGGGGGGGGGGGGGGGGGGGGGGGGGGGGGGGGGGGGGGGGGGGGGGGGGGGGGGGGGGGGGGGGGGGGGGGGGGGGGGGGGGGGGGGGGGGGGGGGGGGGGGGGGGGGGGGGGGGGGGGGGGGGGGGGGGGGGGGGGGGGGGGGGGGGGGGGGGGGGGGGGGGGGGGGGGGGGGGGGGGGGGGGGGGGGGGGGGGGGGGGGGGGGGGGGGGGGGGGGGGGGGGGGGGGGGGGGGGGGGGGGGGGGGGGGGGGGGGGGGGGGGGGGGGGGGGGGGGGGGGGGGGGGGGGGGGGGGGGGGGGGGGGGGGGGGGGGGGGGGGGGGGGGGGGGGGGGGGGGGGGGGGGGGGGGGGGGGGGGGGGGGGGGGGGGGGGGGGGGGGGGGGGGGGGGGGGGGGGGGGGGGGGGGGGGGGGGGGGGGGGGGGGGGGGGGGGGGGGGGGGGGGGGGGGGGGGGGGGGGGGGGGGGGGGGGGGGGGGGGGGGGGGGGGGGGGGGGGGGGGGGGGGGGGGGGGGGGGGGGGGGGGGGGGGGGGGGGGGGGGGGGGGGGGGGGGGGGGGGGGGGGGGGGGGGGGGGGGGGGGGGGGGGGGGGGGGGGGGGGGGGGGGGGGGGGGGGGGGGGGGGGGGGGGGGGGGGGGGGGGGGGGGGGGGGGGGGGGGGGGGGGGGGGGGGGGGGGGGGGGGGGGGGGGGGGGGGGGGGGGGGGGGGGGGGGGGGGGGGGGGGGGGGGGGGGGGGGGGGGGGGGGGGGGGGGGGGGGGGGGGGGGGGGGGGGGGGGGGGGGGGGGGGGGGGGGGGGGGGGGGGGGGGGGGGGGGGGGGGGGGGGGGGGGGGGGGGGGGGGGGGGGGGGGGGGGGGGGGGGGGGGGGGGGGGGGGGGGGGGGGGGGGGGGGGGGGGGGGGGGGGGGGGGGGGGGGGGGGGGGGGGGGGGGGGGGGGGGGGGGGGGGGGGGGGGGGGGGGGGGGGGCATCTTGGAAGGGCTCGAGTTGCGACGCGATGTGACGACAGAAAGCGGGCGCCGCCGCTATCTCGGCGTTATATAGGTGCACGAACGGAATCGACATAGGGTTGATGGCCATCGAATTACAAGATTGCCACTGAGGATGGTCACAGGCGAACGGAATCGACCGAGGGTTTTCTGGCGCTCGAATCACGAGATTGCCACTAAGAACGGGAAAAGGCTTATTGGGCTACCTTATTAGGTTTGAACCGAACCGGTCATGAACCGAAACCAAAATGAATCGATAGTTTAGCAATTTCAAATAAAATCGGAACCAAATCTAATGGTTCGGTTTTACTTTAAATGAATCGAAAATATGAACCGAAATCGAAACCGAAGTCTTCCTACGGGAACACCAACGTCGTCGATGATCCGCTGGCCCGATGGCCGGGCCTCAAGTCGAAGCTCGTCGGACGCGCTCGGGGCTCCCACGTCGTGGCCTCCCATGGTGACGGCGAGCCTGGTGTTCGCCGAGGGGAAGTACAACGGCGGCTCGCTTGCCGTCTCCTCCATCTACCCGAAGCTCCCGGATGCGGCGGAGCTGCTGGTGGTGGGAGGGAGCGAGCCGTTCTGCTTGACCCGCAGCTACGTCCTCTCCAAGACTTAAAAGGGCACTATGACACTGTTGTTCTCGAGCTGGATGTGTATGCATGCACTAAATCTACTACGCTACCTTCCCATAGTGTTACGTGTTCTCATCCATAATTACACAACAAAAAAGATTAGGATCACAAATCGAGGAAGAATCCAATGGTCATCCGCAGATTTTCTACCTGTAAATCCAATTCTTGGCTTAAGATAACTTTGTCAGAATTATTTGTCCATTAAAAAAAATCACAATGATCAAGAAAAAGTGAATTTCTTACGCAGGATACACATTGCACAATATGATAGTTGCTAAAACAGATATGCTTTTCTGCCATTTAAGTAACATCACATGATTCCTGGTTGCAGATGAGGTTGCATGACTATCAAGAAAACTGAAACTGATTTAAATATACAGAACAAGAAAAGAAAGGGATTCAGAGATAATTACAGGAAAAAGTTGGAGAATGTACATGAAGATTGATCGAGATGGATTTCGTGTTTTAGGTCGACTTCAATCTGTCGAGCCGAAGCTTTTTCTGTATTTTCAAGAATGAAAAGACATTACAATCATCTTATTAATAAACTCACTGGTGGTTACCGAAAAGAATTATCCAAAAGACAAAGAAGCACACTAACCAAGTTGGCATGGATATCAGTTAGAAGAGGCTGAACTAATGAGACCAGGTTCTGGATATCAGACTTCAACATGTTCTGATCTTGCGCCTTACCCATTAGCAAGCTGATGAATAGTTTCTTCTCTGGGATGAGCTTCAAAGCTACCTGTTGATCAGATAATTTTTCATTTCCTTTTCTGCTCAACTTTGATCAAAGAAGAACAAACAGACAATCCCAAATTCCAGACAACCTACTCCGAGAGCAGTTTTAAACACAACATTTTGGAACTTCATTGACAAAATCTGCATTCTGGAGTTAGAGGGCTTTGTACTTATGAATTGACACTAAGTTGCACCTAAGTATATTGGGCTTAACAAAAACAAACTGATCTGCTGAAAAGAAAACACTAATATGCTGTTTGCTCCCCTTAAGCTTCATGAGTTCGCTTGACACACTGCCAAAATATTTCTCAAACAGAATTTTTCTATAGAATTGTACAAATAAAAACTTAAATATACTGATAAGAATTTTCTTTTAGCATGCTTCTGTAGAATCTGTTTCATGTTACAAAGGAAAACAAATGAATAACTATTAAACATCACTCATGGAACTTATCTGAAAACAATGAGGTGGTATGGACCCCTCCCTCATGCCTTTTTGCTTTGCTGTTCTTTTCGTAGGTCATATGCTTGAGTTTGGTAGTGGCAAATGAGGGAAAAAATTACTAGAAGTTAGAAGAGGAGGATGGGAAGAGAAGAAAGATGTGATGGTGTATTTTAATCTGGCCAAACAACAACATTAACCATATGGGCAAATCTATGATGAAAAGACCAACTTGGTTAATATATAATCAGTATATGGATAAATTTGACAAAAAGAAATATAGTATTATCAAGGTGTAATGCTGAGGCCAACAGTGCAATTACTTCCTCTATTATATACCACAAAGACAAGGATCACAGTAGAGTATTTAAAAGTGCATTCTAGCAACAAGAGAAAACTTTAGACATCAAATGGATACATTCACTACCTTGTAAGCAGCAGATGAGATCCAACCATGCCATGGTTTTAGTGTAGTCTTATATGCTTCTTCAACAACTTGTTGAAGACTCAATTCAGAATCCTTATTTAGTATCTCTAGTAGTGCAACACTAAAATCCATGGACCTGATATAAAAAACATCTGAAGTATGAGAGGAGGCACCAGCAATATAACAACGATACACTAGTTGACAGCATGACACATGGATTTGCTGGAGAACATAATGGCTTAACAATGGCAAAAGAATTATGATAATATATTTATTAAAAGCTTTTCATATAGAAAACCAGAAAGATGTTGCCAACAGAAATAAAAAATTGAATAATTTGCATGAAGTGTCGTTTTCTTTCAGAAATGCCACAATTGTGCTGTTGGAGAAATCGCAGGGACATGTCTCATGTCCTCTAAAAAGTAAATTGCCTTTGGATTCTATAATATGAAACTATAAATGGATATCAACATCCATGGTTTTAAAAGGACCAGTGGGATTTGAAACCATCAATCAAAAGGTAGAGAAGGTTTTGTAAAAAAAAAAACCTGTTATATGGAAAATATATTTGTCGCCTTCTTTTTCCCATTTTGTCATATTTTTCCCATTATATGGAAAACATCGACACTATTAGCACCACCTCCTTGGCTTGTATGCTGCCTCCTCATCATAGACGATCATCATTACAAATCATCCTATGAGTTTCTCACACTAGCCTCATTCTCATCATCTCCTTTACTACTGCTCCTGACATTGACTTGCCTCTCACGATAATGTCATTGCTAATACCACCTCATATGTCATGGCTACCACACACTTCTCATCAATATCACCAAATCACTTTGTCATCTCCACTAGCACCATCATTTTGACAATCACCTCTAGCTAGTGGCAGCATACCCTTTACAAATATATCAAACCTATCATCATTGCCACCACAATCATTGCAATGCATATCAAGCTTTTACCTATATGTACTGTGTTAAAAAGCATATTACTTGCATTCTATATAGTATATGAAACCAATATATATTATGTATCATTGTACAAACATATCACATTATAAAAGAATTAACATACTCATCACAGAGTGTATCATGTTTAAGTTGTAAATACCACAATAAAAAACATGATATTTACATTATATATCATAGCATATGAAACCAAAATATATGTTCTTTATCATGATATTGATGTAATAATGATTAAGAACATGTATCCACATTATCAAATATCAATTATAGGCACATAAATTTTCAAGTGAATAATTTATTGTGGTGATTTACTCAGATATGCAGTATCTAGAGCCATATGTACGATGTTTGAAACTCAGAATACATTTATAAAAATAGAAGTAGAAAATGAACACCATAAGTTTTACAACTAGTATAATGTATATGAATATAATATCTATATGGTGTCATATTGCATCAAGACATTAAGCTATAGTTAGTAGATTCATACTAATAAATCCAAGGAGAAATATGAATTTTGGAGGATGGAAGAGCACACTCTTTTAATTTCTCCAGAAAAAGTGTTCATGGAATTTCTGAGAGATAATAGTGCACTCATGAAAAATGCAAAAAAACATCGAACGGTATACAGAAATGAGTGTTGAAATTCCATGGACAGGCATAAGAAGGAAAGAAGAAAGCATTGGAAAGGTCGTCAACCTTGTACCTAGTAAGCCATAATGTAGCTCTTGTACAGCTATCAGACTTCCTTGCAGTTCCCTCACTCACCTCTTTCTTGATTACATCTACCAAACTCGAGTAGCCCGATGCATCCGAAACGTATACATCTTCCAACCTCTATAGAGGTAGCAATCTTGGCACATTAACATGGTCATGTAGGCAATTACTGCATCCTAGCAAATTAGTGTCATGCTGACATATATACTAAACGCCACTTGTGTGGTGCAATATGAACATTTTTCTTTTGTTTCTAATAATATTCAATATCTGTGGTTTGATTATGTTAGTGAAATGGCTTTCTTTGGAATTTAACTACTCAAGAAAAAAAATTAGTATAGGTTGTGTGCTTCCTGACTTTAAAGCATATTGTACTTGATGTTATAAAAGTAACTTGCAGTACTTCGAATACCAAGGCCTACCAATGACAAAAATTGTGAAATGATGATTGAGCTTGTAAACCATGTACAACATGAGGTATTGCCGTATATAATAAGCACATCAGACTTTATGGATCATAGTTGATAATTAACACTCATCACTAACCCTAGAAGGAAATTTTAGAAAATAATGAAATTATCCAGTTTGCTGTATGTGGTACTGACAAAGAACACATGGCATGAGGATGTTGAAGTTTCAAGGAACTCAGTTCCCAGATTCCTTGCAGCAGATCCTGCTTGGTTGGGATGAGGTTGCTGTCACCCTCTGGTGGTCATTGCATTATTTTGGTGACCCTAGGTTGGTACCGTGTGGAAGACACAAGCATCAACTGGTCCCAGAGAAAGAAGGATATTGATGTTTCAAATTGGACAAAGGTGTCAAACAGGAGCAGATGAGACTACACATCAGCGATAAATTACATTGGCCTTGGCCCGCTAATAAAAGATCCAACCACCATATGACAATTTTGTTCTCAATTTGTTTGTCGTATGGCTTAGATCTTATTCTCATCTCAAAGCCAAAAATGTTCTTCGCTTTAGCAGGTAAATAAGGCTGACAAGCACCCTTTTAACGGATTAAAACCTGCACATTTCCTATTTTTCACATCCTTCAGAATGAAAACAAGGAAAAACTTATATCTCTGAAGTGAAAAAGAAAAGGTGACTGCTAGCCAGTGAATTGGAAGAGTTAATTGATTATGTTCGCGTTAGCAATAAATTGGACCCCTATATGCCTTACTTGTCAATCCAAACCACAAGCTTATGAACGAGGTGTTAACCACATTGTGTCGAACACATGTCCTGCGCACTAAGGAGAGGGAAAAGGCACAATCTTACAACAATTTAGATAACACTAGAGACTCGAAAGGTTGCAGAGTAGGGAGAAAAGTAAAGCAATGGTATGGATTTACCTCGATATTCCGCCGGATGTCGTGCCTCAGGACGGCCACGGTCGGTCCAATCTTATCTGCATGCACACCAGTAATCCATCGATACACACAACCGTTCAAACTCACTCTTTACATGTTCTCAGTTCCATAAAAGCATATTGCAGGAGCTATAGATTCGGTATATCCAATTAGATGATGGTAGATGTTTCAGAAATCACGGCCTTTCAAATCTATCCATGGATATCCGTAGGTCATTTACTCGATGAACCGAAACCACTAAATTGGGAAGATAGAGACGATGATTAGATGGCAAAGAAGCTAAATCTTCCTGGCTGTGTAGTTCTACATGAGAATCCCTAGAGAAGAGGAGAGGAGAGAGAGAGAGAGAGAGAGAGAGAGAAAGAAAGAAGATGCGTACCAAGGAATTGCAAGAGCAGGTTGGAGACGGCGAGAAAGGCCAAGGTAGAAGCTTTCCCCTGATGTTCGACCAGGGAGAGCTCCTCGACGGCCAACCTTATCGCAGAGCGATCCTTATCCTTAGTCTTCTTCTTCGTCTTCTCTGCCTCCTCCTCCTCCTCTTCTTCTTCTTCTTCTTCTTTGCCCATCCCTCCTTTGTCCTCCCCCGGCCTCATTCACCTTGGATCAGGGAGCCAGTCCTTCGCAGTCCGCCATGGAGAAGGGGAGTCGTGGTCAACGAGAGCAGATGCTGACATGTGCTTTGGAGTAGCCGTAACCAACGTCATGTGGCATTAAATAAATACTAACAACAACAACAACAATACTACTGACGACGACGACGACGACAACAACAATAATAATGATAATAATAATAATAATTATTATTATTATTATCTTAACATTCACATGTGGATGACATTTAATTGAATAGAACATACTTAGTGCAGAAGGCTATCACTAATTTAGAAATAATTAATATATATAATTTTATTTTTAAATATTTAAAAAGATTATTTCTGTAACTTAAATTCTGATCTTTTAGATGAAAATAGACTAATAACATTTATCATATTACATCAAATTATAAATCTAATAAAATAAATAAATATTCATTAAACATATACCATAGCCCTATAATATGATCAATCAAATTATTAGCAACATAGAGCAGTAGCAGCTGTGCTCCATAGCTTATTGGCCCACTGGTTTACCAACCACAATGAGATAATGAGAGTGCACAGCAAAGGGCCAGCAAGGAAACAATGGCATTACTAATCATTTAAATATGCTAGAAATGTGGTGTTGTTCATCATTCCCCTAAAGAAATTATAAGTTGTACAGTTATCATATGCTAGTCATGAGAGACATGATAAGTACATCCAATAGGAGAAGTTGACCAAACTAACATGATAGTTTATTTCAACGCAGGTTGCAACGCCTTATGACTTTCGGTAATGATGTTAAGTAGGACAATGACCAACATTGTTTAACCAGGGTTAGGTTTAGATTGATTTGTGGTGGTGTTGAGTTGTAATGTGATAATTATAAATTGTAAGAGAAGAATTGAATCGATTTATAAGACTTGAAAATTGTGTTTATTATTATTGTTTTAAGTTTTAAGTTTTAAGTATGTGATGGGTCAGTAGTTTAAGCACGTATAAATTTTTCATTAATGTGAGATTTGGAAAAGATTACGAATAACTAATTGGGAACATTAGATCAATGAAGTCAATTTAAGGAATTTGGGTTCGAATATGATTTCATATTTTTAAATCCTAAAACTAATCGATACTATCAGTGGCTTGACGAGTACTAACAGAAGAACTAATAAGAATTTAGTGAAAACTATAATAAAAATATATAATACTCCTAAATTTAATAAGAAAACATTATGTAGGGATATCTAAAAACTATATATATAAATGACATATAATACTCCTAGATTTATGCACAGCGAAAAAATAAAAAATAAAAAAATTAAAATTTTTCATATGTTCGTTATCATGCGAAGATTGATGTAAAAAATCTACAAAACTAAAATCTACATATATAAAAGATTGTATTTTACCTAGAAACGTTTCTTGAATCTCCAAGCCTATTATCTGAGGAAAAAAATGAGAGAGGAGAATAAAATGTGGCAACTAAGTAACATCTAGCCTATCCTATGAGCCTTTGGTTCCCTTCTATTTATAGAGTTATAGAGATCCCCTGTCAACTTAACTATAATGGATCTTACCCTATTGAGTATTGAATCTTCATCCAATTACCCAAGTCAATTAGATTAATAGATATAAATTCAATAATCTCTCATTGTATCTTATCCATATGATCTAATAATTCAAAGGCCTTATTGGATATCCAATAAGATAGGGGCTTCAGTGGATATCTCATATCCGAATCTCTACTTGTCGTAACGTCTACCATATGTGTGTGACCAATATTGAGTTGACTATGAGTCATACATGTCAGAACTCCTTCTGACTCGGTGAATTATTATTTTCATAATAATTCACTCGATTCATCGACTACGGATGTACTATGCCATTACGTCGCAGTCCTCAAACGATATAGGAGAATTCAATCCATTGTACCTGTCTCTCCACAACTACCATCTATCTATAGTCTCTTTTCTATATAATACCCCAGAAATCGTATACCGAGCATGGTACATCACACTTATATAGTTTCTCCTTGAGTTTTACTTTAATCATATTCTTTCCAAGAACTCTTTCTCTCTCAATCCGAATAACCATGGTCAGAAATTTGTCTGAACAATAACACATAGGATATTCCTCTCATGACACCGAGAACAAATAATCATTTATCGACACTCAATAGTCCTCATAAGGTTAGCTACTACTCTCGATGACCTATTGTACTAGATTTAGAACCTCTGGGCCTATAAATCCGATATCAAATAGTAGAACACTCATACATGGCATCCTTGACGTCTCAAGTCTAATGATCAAATACACCATTGAGATTATGGAAACATTGTTTGACAATAAGACATAATTAATTATCCAGCATTCCGTGAGCAAATCAATTAGTGAACTTGTTCTCTAATGAGCACTTGTACTATATTCATAGTGTCCTCACACGAGCAACTATGAGACCAGCCGTCTCCATCATATGTACGAGTATACAATATACCAGTTTGTCTGATTATCTCTGTCCCTCTCAAGCAACCTATGACCGAGATTATTTAGGATCTTCGTTTAAATGTGAATCGATCTTATTATCGTGATCTCATTACGATTCGATTCATATTATACATATCTATAAACGTCACAATATATTCATGTAATAAGTAATATAAAATAATAAAATATTAAATAATATAAAAAATTATAAAGAATGCATATCATATCACACGTGCCATCACTTACGTGATTGGCTTGTAGGATACCTATGACTAGTAGCTTAACGATGATAAAAAATTCATATTAATAACTATAAATAATCAAAATATAATAATAATAATAATAATAATTATACTTATAAACTATAAAATTAAATCTGTGATTTTCCATCACTCTACCAACCTAGTAAGTCAAAAAAGACTCAATGTAGTTTAGGTCGGCATCTTAATTAGTCTATTATGTTTCTCGAGTTAGCTCCATGTAGTTTAGGTTCAACAAAGAGATAAAAAGGAAGACATAAGAATATTTTATTAAAAATCATAACTTTAAATATTAATAATTTAATAAAAATATAATATTTTACGAAGCTCAACGATGACAACAAAAGATACATATAATTAACTCTGAATATTATCTGAATAATTAAGATATTAGAAATTTATCATCATCATCATCATCATCATCATCATTATTATTATGCTTTCAAACCCTAAAACCAAAGAACGACTAGTGAGTGCAAGGAAGACTCGGTTCCATGTCACATGACATGGCTTGGTGAATGCATGTGGGGGCGCGCGTGCCATTCCCCAGTCGCAATGGGCTGTGCCTACGTTGGCGCCTCTCATCCCTATTATTGAGCCAACCCAGCGCGGCCGTACGCGCTCCACAGCTGTCAACGCTGGTGCTGTTGTGGCTCCGCACATGCAACGCATCATTCGCCACTGGCCTTCCACGCACGTGCGTCGCACCTGACCTTCGACAGACCCCAGCCCTTTCCGCTTACCGCCCCTCCCTCGATCTCTAATATACTTATAAACTATAAAATTAAATCTGTGATTTTCCATCACTCTACCAACCTAGTAAGTCAAAAAAGACTCAATGTAGTTTAGGTCGGCATCTTAATTAGTCTATTATGTTTCTCGAGTTAGCTCCATGTAGTTTAGGTTCAACAAAGAGATAAAAGGAAGACATAAGAATATTTTATTAAAAATCATAACTTTAAATATTAATAATTTAATAAAAATATAATATTTTACGAAGCTCAACGATGACAACAAAAGATACATATAATTAACTCTGAATAATTAAGATATTAGAAATTATTATCATCATCATCATCATCATCATCATCATTATTATTATGCTTTCAAACCCTAAAACCAAAGAACGACTAGTGAGTGCAAGGAAGACTCGGTTCCATGTCACATGACATGGCTTGGTGAATGCATGTGGGGGCGCGCGTGCCATTCCCCAGTCGCAATGGGCTGTGCCTACGTTGGCGCCTCTCATCCCTATTATTGAGCCAACCCAGCGCGGCCGTACGCGCTCCACAGCTGTCAACGCTGGTGCTGTTGTGGCTCCGCACATGCAACGCATCATTCGCCACTGGCCTTCCACGCACGTGCGTCGCACCTGACCTTCGACAGACCCCAGCCCTTTCCGCTTACCGCCCCTCCCTCGATCGTCCGATCCCCGAATCCGACGGCGCTCGCCACCGCAGTGTGGCTGCGGTAACCGCACAGCGGTGAGGACACCTCGTCCTCCGCGATACCAGAAGGCGCGATATTGTAGGCGATTCGTTGAACTTCTCGTGTCTTTGTCTCGGCTTCTTCCCTTCCCCTTTTTCTCTAAGCTCGCCTTTCTCTCTCTCCCTCTCTCTGTCCCTCCCTCTCTGAGCTCTCTCCTTTATCTCTGTTTCAAATCCTAAAAGGTCCATCTTTTAGGGTTTGATCCCGGTGAGCCGAATCGGGGAGGAGCCGAGGATTCGTGTTGATTTGGTACGATCATTCCCGTCCCTTTCTTTCGGCTCTGTCCGATTTGATTCGGGTGGTTCTGGTTCTGAGATTTCCCTTTTGTTTTCTTGCGGTCCTTCGGATCTTGGGAATAAATGTCAATAAAAATTATATTTTTATTTGACTCGGGTGTTCTTTGCTCGATTTTTCGTTTTATTGGACGTTTTTAAGCTTGAACTTTCGGTTTCCACGCTTTTTTTTACTTGCATGATTTCGAGATGTAGAGAATCATATGCTACTTCGTCTTTAAGTACTCGGTTTTTTCTTGATCTCTATAGGGACCAATCTCAAAACGCGATCTTTTGGGCGTTTCGTTGTATGGAATGACCGAGTTTTTGGATCGGCATTTACTTTCTTGTGGACCTTTCTTCTGGGATCTGAATGTGGCGTTGAGATGCATATGACGACGCTCTCTTCTTGTGAAAATCGAAAGCAATTTTATTTTTTTGTCGATATTTTACGTTCATTCTCATTCGTGCAGCAGTTTGATCTCTCAGCACTTGGCTTTTAATTCTTTATTTCTGTTGCACTTTGTTATGCTTTGTTCAATCTCACCAGTTTGGGTCTGTAATAAGTTGATGGCGAATATGAGAGCTGCTGCTAACATGAGGAGCTCAGCGCCTGGTGGGAAACAATCGTTCCTTCCTCCAAGATGCCCTCTTCCAACCGTATCCCCATCCTACGGTGACTATGGATCTATAGGACCCAGAGGCATCTCAAGACCGAAAGATGGTCAGAGACACCATCAGCGTACTTCCTCTGAGAGCTTTCTCATTGAGGAGCAACCTCTGTGGCTCGATGACTTGCTTAATGAACCAGAGACTCCGGTGAGGAGAGGAGCTCATCGTCGTTCAACAAGCGACTCTTTTGCATACTTGGATGGGGTCAGTTTGTCCAACGTTGGTAGTGTAGGTCAGGAGCAACAGAGCTTTCCAGCACTATCTCCTTGGATGTCGCAGGAACTCAATCACCATAAAGATGTAGGACATTTTTCTTATTATCCGGAGGCAAATTCATCTGGAAGGCCTCAACTCAAAGTATGGGAATCGGCCGCGGATGTTGTCAGCTACTCTGGCAGCACTCTCTTGGCAAACGACAAGACGATTCATCCCCAGCCATCCTGTGTTCAGACAGAATCTGATGGATTAAACCCAGATGTTGTTGAAAAGAATGAGCTCCTAGATGGTGCCCAGGATAAAAAGGGTCCCTTTGAAAATAAGGAAGACTCTCATTCTAAGCAGACAGAGGTGGATTCAAAGCGAGTTAAACAGTAAGTTTTAACCTAATTTCTTAATATCATTGAACCTTTGTGTGTGATTAATTCTCTGTGCTGTCTTGAGAATTTTTCTCTATCATTAGGATCAATGACCAGTATAGGCATCAACCCCTTGGTAAAAACATATGTTCGTCATTCTGGTTGATTGTTGAGGCACGATTTAGTTTCCTCTACTTCCTAAGCCTCACCACAGACTACTTATTTGCAGCCTTTTGCAGTTTTTTTCTAGGGATAAAAAATCTCAAGAAAACCGGCAGTTTATTATTATCAATTTGACTCACTAATTTACTATATGGCTTGATCACATAAGGCTGATTTTTTTTTGTCCAATATCATTCTCAATTTTTCTTACTAAATTATCATCTCAATAGTATAAGCATATACAGATGATGATTAATATTGCAGCATGCTTGTGTGGTGCCACAAGTGATACATAACAATGGCACAAGCATGTACAGATAGCTACTAACACTGTATAATTTCCTGTTCAGTGCTGCATATGCTTAAACTGGATATCAAATCTATCTTTGTTTTGAGTTATGCACCGCTTAGGATTCTGATAGCCGTAATGGTTACAGGGCTTTTTTGGAATTATCAAATTTAGCTCTTTGCAGTATTACTATCTTCAAATAAAAGATTTCCTTTTTTGGAATTGCTTCAGGATAGAGTTCCATGACATCACAAATGTTGCAAGTGCTGATCTTTTGCCTCACCTTTCTTTTCACTGTCGCATGCCCCTCTTCACTGCAACTTTCTTAATATATATTGCAGCTGGGAATCTAACCACTTCACAAGTTTTCTTATGGGTCTTATAATATTTGGCAATTGCCTAAACAAAACGAATTAGGTCTCCTTGATATTTATAAGAGTCATCCTGCTCTAAATTCTATTCTTTCATTCAGTGATTAATATATATACAGAACTTATAGCCCATTGACTTAATTAAACTGTAGTGATTCTCCTTGGGAATTATAATTAAATTTAATTGATTCAAGAGATTCAATTAAATTTAATTAATTAAATTATATTCTTCTTTAATTTGAGATTCAAGAGATTGTGTATACAGTAAACTTGTTGTTTTGACTCTTTCCAGTTCAGATTTCTTATTTTGTTGAGTTTTAAGCTAAGGTCAAATAGCTTAGGCAAGACTATTCCAAAGCTTGAATCCCATCTGACAACTAGGTGTCTAGGTAATAGTTGAGGCGACAACTCAACAGAAATTCATGTCATCATTTTTACATGGCTAATGGATGTCTGTTTTGGTTGTTTTAATTTAGCATTTCAACCTATCTTTATACTTGCCATATTGAATGATAATACAAGAAAAATGCTTGTCATTATGAAGCAATGTGTAAGTATTTTGCACCATCGGATATATTTAACATTTTCATTCATGAGAAAATATAGTGATAAATAGGGATCAATATGACCACACATGCCTTCATACGATGATCTGGATGAGTGTAACCCACATTCGTGCTAGTCCAAGTACACAAGGTGATTAGCCAATTGTCACATGGGACTATATCATCAATATGCTACCTTCCTGGTGACGTGTTCTTGAATGCTACAGAATCTTTTGAATGATTACATTAATGAATGTGTACTACTTGCTATTGGAATTTCATTTTCATTTATGTGAATTGATTCAATTGATGAATTTTCCTTTTCTATTGAAAGATTTTGTATAAAACAAATGTAGCATCAAGCTCTGTTTGTTAATAATGCAGTGATTGTCATTTAACTCCAGTTCAGATATTTGTATGTGGCTTAAAGGGAGCATATATATTAATAGTTCTGAAATACTTAAACATGTGAGCGTAACTCAAGCTGTAAATATCTAACCTCTGTCCTCCATTAAGGGTGGCAATTCCTTTCTTTAACCCACAAACTCATTTATCCGACTTGGTTAAAGACGAAAGGTTTTCACCAACTATCGGCTAAATCTTCACTTTTTCCAATTTACAGTATAATTTTAAAGCAATACATTATGAATTTCTTAAGTTGGTCAGCGGATTTCTTTGCTTCAAACGCTAGTTTAGGAAATTCATTTATTGATTTGGTTGTAAGATTCCTGTCATACCTGTATCATTGTAATACAGTACATGCTGGTGTATTTCAAAACCAGTGTACTAGAAGGACCTTCATGTTATTAGAGCATCTACACTCGCATGAGTTCAAATGGTTGCCCCACTATATTCATTATCCTAATACTTATGGCAGGTGAACCTTTTGAAAGTTCCTCTCAGCTCAGCCATTTCCTCCATGATTTACCTTGTCTGTATTGATATAGCCGCTCAACTTCCTATGAAACTCAACTCCACCTTTTCTCCACCATGGCAAGCACAATTCATTTTACTTCCTTTAAGTCGTAACCCGAAGGTCGATGTAAATGTTACATGCAATGCCCTGTAAAATCAGCTTCCATTGAGGTTACCACTGCCAGCTGAACATTGTGTATGAAAGGAACAACTTTGGTTGCATGCTATCATTGCATCTGTTTCAGAATCGAATATGATACTAATTACCTCTACGGAATCCTTGTTAGAGGTATGGAGGAGTTTATCATTCTCCTGAAAACTATTTGCCATCCTGAGTGATGACTCACTAGGAGAAGCTGACTCTCACCTATCATGGCAACGAAACCTTGGCCGAGTATGTAGGCCTTGTCAAGGCTATTGCAGATCAATTTAATTTCTCTGGATCTTCCATTGATGATGTTGATTATGTTATTTATTTTCGATGGGCTTGGATGGGAGTTTAGAGAAATCTGCTAACCAACTTAAGAAATTTTTATTTGTAGTGAGTCAGAATCATTCTGCTAGCTATCAGCCTTCATGATTGGCGAAGATCTTCCATCTTTATAGTTAAAGGTTCTTCTAATGTACTCTGGTTTGAGTGGTACAACCATGTGTTTGATCATTATAATGCGTATGTGTATACATTTCATGTTTCAAGTGCGAGAGTAAGAATGTAATGGAAGCAAGGAATGATTTTCATAAACTAAAGGAGTAATAATATAGTGTGACTGGAGCCACAATGGGGCTTGTTGTCTTCTATGTACCATATGATGTATGCTTATAGTAATATTATATGATAATATAATTACACATGACCCTTGTTGATTTTACAATAAACATAAAATAGTTATTTGTAATGAATTATTCTATATTGTTTTTTCTTTTCTAATTTGTATAATCTTATCTTTTATATTTCAATTTGAATTTCTGAAAAAGGAGACATGTTATAAAAACAATAGTTAAAAGAATATTGTAATTACAAAATATGCTTGTTTTCTTGAATATATTATATATTTTTAGTTTTTATAGTTTTATTATGATTTGTATATATTTTAAAATTGTCTTCTTGGTTGATCAGACTGATTCTGATCCTACCATTCTCGATGGCTTCATCCCTAGTCAATGTCAATGGTTTCATCCTTAACTGATCTTGATATACCAGTATTGCAAACTATGAAACTGTCAGTGGTATATATGTTTTGTATAGAGCTCTATGCGTCCACACAATCATGAGTTTAAATATATGTGCTTTTTGCTTACCAGAAAATGTGTGCTTATGTATAATCATCATGTTTAGATTTATGCATATGCATGTATATTTTTAGTTATGTGGGGAAACTTCTTAATTGGTGTGTGTCGTTCCCAAATTTATTAGTCGATATAAATGAGAATGACCTGCTTGATAATGTTACTATAAGGAATAATCTACTATATCTAGGTTTATTTAAATGTGATGTTTTGTTTTTGGTTTGTCCTATTGAGTCGAATAAGTAGCCGATTTGGGCTTTTCTTGCTTATGTGCATTAGAGGGTCTGAGGTGGCCATCTTTGAGGTTCAGACCTACATGACAGCGAGAAGAACCAATATGGATGTGTTTGGGGAGGTCTTCTAAGGTTTTATCAAAGTTTGGGATGGCAAATTGGTAAAGTTTAAGAACTTAAAGAGTGATGAATGTGGAATGAAAGTGGGATTTGTTTTACCTACAGTCAAACGCCCCCGTTTATATTGCAGTTTTGTAACAGATGAACTTTCTTAGGGGTAGGGAACATGGTCGTGTGGTTCTGAAGGGGCATCCTTGTTAGTTTGTCTACCGTAGCAATGGCGATTATGAGCAGCAGGTTGGACAAGTGGAATAAAAGGAGCACTTGCCTGTGGTAGCAGTAGTGGTGATAATTATGAATAGTATGTTGGAGGGAGTGGAGTAAACTCCGTTGCTCATTTGTAGGGCCCATGTATACATCCGCATTAGAATGCATTGTTAGATGCATTGCAACATGACAGATAGTCTGGACTAATTGGCTTGTCATTACAATATATTTTGCATTAGCATGTAACATGGAAGTGATCCGTATGACTTCTTCCATCTACACTGGATTTTTTAAACCTTAGAGGCATTATTAGAATTTGCCCTCCAGACATATACTCGGGTGGACATAAACAGCACAACTTTTCACCTTTCATATGAGCTGATCTTTCTGTTTCCTTTTCTTTTAGAGGACAGCCATCTTCATTATTCACAATAATGCTGGTAAATACTGAATCTCGTGGTATCCTCATCCCTGTGAAACTAATTGAAGGTGTACTTTGGTTGCCTGTGCCAATGTCATATTCTTCCTGAAATAAGATTGTTAACCTAGGCCTGCAATGCTACATGGTTATGCATGCCCAATTAACATCTGGCCTATGAGGATGAAAGGCATATGTTTTTTCATGCATCAATATATACACACAGATAAAAAAAAAGGGATAAAAGGATCAAACATTCAAACTAGCAATTTATAACTAATTAGAGAGACTAGATTTATTTATCATGAGTTCATGTGGTACTTAATCACTCGGGGATGCAACTTTCTGTCCTTTTTATGTAATTTGCACTAGCACATTTCTGGCTGATAAGAAGAGCATGTTAGTTGTGTATATCTTGTAAGCTCTTTCTTAAACAATTTAGTGTATCACAGGCAATATGCTCAGCGCTCCCGTGTCCGGAAACTGCAATATATTGCTGAGCTCGAGAAACACGTCCAGGCCTTACAGGCAAGTATAGAAAGATCGAGCTTAAATAAGTCTTAGAAGCTTTAAGTGAAAAGAAATTAAAGGATATCTTTATTGTTTTTTGCTCTCCAAATTCAACAGGCAGAGGGACTAGAAGTTTTTGCTGAGCTGGAATTTCTGGATCAGCAAAATCTTATTCTAAATTTGGAGAATAAAGCCTTGAAGCAACGACTGGACAGTCTGGCTCAGGAGAAACTTATAAAACGCCGTAAGCTTGTACCTCTGTGAAAGTTTCATACTTTTGTTGTCACAATATGTTCATAAGGGGTTTGTAAGGCACTAAACCAGATCTTGTTGACCTAGGCTTGAAAAGCAACGAGGTTAGAGAATAACAACTGCTCTCCTCTTCAAATATGAAATTGTTATGCGGAAAGTGGAGTTAGGTTCCTGCATATAAGCTACTTTAACAAGGTTCAAGAAATGAAGATTTGCAGCATAAACAAAGTTAAAAAGCACATTCTTTTGCACATCTCTTGGAAATTGGCTTCTGACACTTGTTTGCATGCTTTGTGTATTTAAAATCGTTGCTATGTAGTGACAAACAACCTCAATTTATACTTATAAAAGATTAGATGGCACTATTAGTTTTGTAAGGTTGCTCTCTCACAAACTAGATGACCAAGATCTGAGTCATGAAAATAACCTCTTTATTTGTAGTGATAAAGATAATGTACAATCAACCCCATAGAATCTGCTATGGTGGGAACCTCTTGCATTAGGTTGCGCTTTAAAATATTAGATAGAAATTCAAATTTACATTTGTTTTGTTGATGAATATGCTTCTGGTTGTAGGAGGCATTAATTCTAGTGAATTTTGTAACTTGCTTCACTTTCTTGTTGTGACTGCAGCACAAACCATTTATAAATAATGCTGTTGTTTGACCATTTAGCTTTTTAGTTAGGGTGTCTCACGCAGATTGTTTTTTGAATTCCCTTACAGCTGCTTTATGTGATCAATATTCGCTTGAAGAAATTTAGTAAAATTCCATGTTTATTTTGGGTTGATGCAGTTCAACAGGAGACGCTAGAACGAGAAATAGCTCGTCTTCGAACACTGTATCAGCAACAACAGCAGCAGCAGCGATTCCAAGAACAGCCTCACCCTACCCATGTTCGTCGTAGCAGCAGAGACCTAGATTCACAATTTGCCAATCTATCTTTGAAGCACAAGGACAAAACTTCTGGGTGTGAATCTGTCACTGGTCCTCTACGCTTTTAGATTTAACTCTTCTGACCTGCTGTGAGTTCCAGACATCGTATTTGACTTCTTCATCCACCTACATTTGTTGATTGGGGAAGTAGGCCAGAGACTTGGACCTCACAGACAAGGCAAATAACTCCGGAACAATAACTGTCTGATATCTGCTTCCTTTTCCTCGTTTTGATATGTGCACCTGGCGGTCATCTTCAGCTCATACGACCAGTCGGTGGTGATAGTAGCTCTTGAACTGTCATGTTGGTTCCTTCATTTCTGTATTCTCATGACTACCACTTTGTTTCGTCCCTTTTGTGTCATTGTCATCTTCACTCCAAGCTCACTCGTTCAACCTCTGGATATTGGTTCCATGAAAGGTTCATGATTTCGAAGGCACCGATCCTTCCCTCTCGCATTCTTGTATCTGCATTGTCATCAAGACATCTGCTACCAATCTTGTTCATGTTTGTGCATCTGTTCGACACCGAAGAACTGATCATCAATTCAACCTCTGTGTAAGTCTTTGAGTTTAGCATTGTCACTAATGGAGATTTCAAGATTTGTTGCGGACACCTTGAATATTATGTATCTGATCATGTTTTGATGCCAACCATAACCTAGATTAGTTTGCTTACTTCAATCAACTTAAACCTGAAACTTTCCACAGACACAACTGGTGGTATGTTCTTTGCTAGATAATTAACTGCAGTAGTAGCTAGAAATGTGTATGGTAAAATATGCCCTGTGGTTGTTCACTAAGCTCAAATTGCAGCTACCAATAATGTTATGATTTTTGTGGGATGTCTTCATAATACTCTCATCTGTGTAAATCCAAACTCATGCACTTGAGGTTTGTACTCAAACCTTGTGATCAAATCTCATGTTCCCAACTTATCCTTTGCATAAAACAAAAACAAAAACAAAAACAAAAATAAAATTGTGTCTTCCTTAGAATTAAAGAGATATGCAGACAACAGGAGCAATGCTCAGTATTCATAAACCACAAACATGTAATCACTCAAACATCCACAAGTTACAGTTTTGGATGTCAGTTGCAATAGCAAAGCACATATAAGAAAGCATTTGAGGATGATCCAACATCTTTTTATCCATCTGGAATCTTGCAATCTTGTAGAAAAAGTCAGAAGCAGTGGGTGTTTTAGAACCACAACTTTTTTCTTCAGAGCTCTCACATTAATTGACATCAGCTGCACATCCCCATCAAAGTCATCCATGGGAGACAGGATTCCATATCATATTTCTCTCACATTTATTTTGTCGGTGGGCCATAATCTAACTCATCTGATTAGCAAATCATTGTACAAAAATATAAAATATTTTGGCACTATTATAAAAACATATTTTATAAAAAATAAAAAAAACATAGTGATCGATAAGATGGGAGATTTTAAAGGGGTAAAAAAATAACAAATAAAATAATATTTTCATCTCTTTCATCTTTAAATAAATATATTTCCAAAAAATTCAAATGTTTTTTTGATAACAAATAAAAATTAAGGGTATATTTAGTGAATCGAACTAGTCGAGCAGAAAGAATTTAATTCATGATTTTTTTTAAATTCGATCGATCGATCCAAGTCGGGTTTTATAACCATCGACGAGATTCACATGAAGAATCATATGAGAGAAAATTTTCTCTTGGGTTTAGGATTGAATCGGATTAAAACTCAGCCTATTGAGTTTACGATCAAAATTGATATTAATAGAATCAAACACTTCCACTGTTAAAATTAAAAGAGAAACCCTTAAGTACAGCAAATAAAATGAACAGGTGAAAGAAGCTAGCTTAGAACACAAAGGTCTTCTAATCATAACCTAATCGAAACAGTAATCTTATTTGAATAATGTTAAACATCTCCTGAATTTAAGCTAATCCTCATCTACTCTCAATAATTTAGCATGAACTACCACTCTATATGCTGAATGAGATGAATCATTCACAAGTTAAATAGGTTTGTTATCATTAGAAATCATGATCATACATGTTTTATATCTGGATGCATGCTTACATGGAAGGCCTTAATCATTCCACAAAGGAAGGCATTCAAAGAATCCAAGTGGAATCATACTCAAGAGACTTTAATACATTTGATAAACCAAGGAAGAATTCCATCTTGGTAAATATTAAATGTAATTAGAGACATCAATCATATTTACAGAAGCATATGGTATATTTTTAATTATTATTTTTTTAAATGTCACTTGCATGACTTTTACACGATTTGGAATTGAGATGATCGAATCTCTCAATATGCTCTCACTTCTCAATAGAAATTATCATGATTTATAGTAGAAATCAGAGTCAATTATAATAAAATTTTATTTCTTATCACATATTTACAGGGATTTTCTGTAATTTCATTAATTTGTATTATGTTAAGTAAGCATTAAGTTAATTTAAGTCAATTTCTGCCATTTATGGGTTATTGTTTTTGACCAAACTGACCCTGAAGTCTCAGCCCACCTTATGCCTTCTGTGGAGGAGTGTTTTGGTAATTTGAGCGACGCGTCCGCCATTTGCCAACCGGCGTGGATTAACTCGTATCGTCCCCTTCGGATGCCACGTCAACCATCCGACTCCCGGGCAAACGAACCGGCCGGAAGTAGCGATTTTACCTTCCTGCCCCTGCAAACCGCCGTTTGCTCCCGTCACGCGCATTTAAGAGTCTTTTTAATGTATTCTCAGAAAACAGTACCAAATTATTATTTACCATTGGATGATTGGTGTCAGTAATACACAGCAATGCATTTATGGTAATTAAATATTAATCCAATCTTCTTAATTGCTCACCAAAGAATTGGGGTGGTAGGTGTGCTGCCGAGGGCTTTTTCGTCCATGCGCCCGCGAACGGGTGTCGGTTGAGCCTTGAAAGCCAGCCGTTGCCTAACGGCGCCGTTAAGAAAAAGCCGCTGAGATCAAGCAACGGACCGAAACTACTTTGCACCCGACTTACCTACGCATCTGTCAGATGGTCCCATGTGGGGTCCAGCTTCCCGTAATAGAATGAAGGGTATAGCGTCGAGTGCAGGAAATAAATATTACGCAGCGACCGCTTTATAAAGTGATCCGGGATCGAAGAAAGAGGCGAACTCGACCTTTTTGGTTGATCGTGATCGGTTCCTTGCGATTCTTGTTGTTGTTCGACCGGGGAGCCTTTGTTTGGTCGATCACCAGGCGGACGATCTGTGGAGCGACCCTGGTCGGCCGATGGATTCCCGGGGGACGGTGGAGTCGCCGGAGGCCGCGAGGCCCGCGGCGGTGGCGCTCGACTTCACCGACGCGGAGGTGGCGTCATCCCGCGCGAGGATCCCCAGGAGGATACGGCGGAGGCTCCTGGAGGGCAAGGGCAGCGGCCCCTCCAGCGTGGAGGAGATCGAAGCCAAACTCAGAGATGCCGACCTCAGGAGACAGGTAGTCTCTTGGAGGAAGTTGGAGCCTCTGGTCCTCTTTTGGCGATTCTGATCACGTTTTTGCGTCGAATTTTAGCTTCTTGTAGACAGTTTGAAGTTTTCATTTTCTCTCCGAGGTGGGACGTCTTTGTCTCTTGAAATTTGGTTTTGTGTCGAGGTTTAACTCGGACAAGATGATCTCAGAAGGTAGGTATCTGCTTCTTGACGTCATCGTTACAGAAAAGATTGAATCTTTGGTTGTTCTTGAGTGTTTTCTTGGGTTTCACTTTTTTCGCCTTTTCTTTTCTGGTAAGTTCGGTTGCAGATTTTTGGTGTGGGGTTTCTTTAGGGGTCTTTTCCTTGTGGGGGTTTTGATTGTAGGTACGTTGTTCATTGGTTTTTCTCCTAGCTTGTTTAAGTTGAGCCTTTTGGTTTGTTTTGTTTTCTTTTATTTGATAGTTTCTCGGTTTCTTGATTCAGTTCGTTTCTTGGTGTATAATTTTGATTCTTTTTCTATGTTGGCTGTGTTTTCATTTTCGTATTTGGCAACTTTTTTACTGTCATGTGTTCTCAAAATTTTGCGATTCTTATGGAGCTCCTTCATTTGTGTTTTGTATCTTCGTTTAAATCGGACCCTACTTCTCATGTTTTTATTGATAGCTTTGTGTGTGTTTTCCCCAAATGTGTTATGTGTTTCTATTCGGTTTATATTTGTTTGTCCACATCTTTAATATTCGCTTCATCTGCTTTTGTGGGTTTGGATAAGTCCAAATGCTTCTTCACGATGACTGTTTTTCTTCCTACAAAAAAGGGTTCTCTTCTGTTGTTATATTGTTTATAAAAATTGTTGTGTCAAGATTAATTTCGTTTAACCTTCTTTTGTGTGGCTTGTTGCCGCTTTGTCCGAGGACTTCACCTTTGTCCCGCGTGGTGGTTTCTGTCATCACATACACAATTTTGCTTATAGTTAATACTTTGGGTACTGTGTTGCAGGTGTAACTCCTTCCAAAATTTGAATTTATGGTACTGTGAGTCACTTATATATAACCTTTTTTTGTTTCATTTTCACAAAATTGTAAGTATATTTTATACCTTTTTTCTATTTTATTCATTGGACTTCCTTTTGATGAATTATTGACTTTCTTTCCCTTTCGTCCGTGTTCACAGATTTGCCTGATAACCTCTTTTGCTTTCCACTTTTTCTTTGGTTCTATATCTTCATGTATTTGTTTATGATGTATGGTTAGTCTCTTCTTTTAGTTTATGCTTCCAGAGAAACAAACGGTCACTTTGACATTTTCAGTCATTCTCTAATTATAAGCCATTCAATGGCACAACTTATTACTGTTAGACCAAATTGCCATTTTTATTAAGATGGATTCTAAATAGTGGTTTTATTGTTGGTTTCTGTTGGATGCCATCTTTCTAGCTTTTGCTGTTGAATCCATATGCGTTTACCTTTTCATATGGAGGGTCTCTTCTCTTTTAGGTTTGATATTTGATTTCACCTCTTTGCTTTCACATCATATAATAATTTTCCTTTTTAGCAAGATGCAGATTTCGATTGGGGGTTCTTATTTCTCATGGTTGTTAATTTTGAATTGAAACATTTTGGTGCAGCAATTTCATGAATGGTTATCGAGCAAGGCAAGACCAAAACCAAGAAGCCCCTCATGGTCATCGGGAGAGGATGATCCTGGTCAAAGGCTTGAAGCAAAACTTTTTGCAGCCGAACAAAAGAGGTAATTTTCCCAGTAGTTTCAACTTTGTTTATTATTATGGGTTTGTCCATCATGTGTAATATTTCTTCACCGTACAGTTTTTCTGTTACAGTTCACTCGGCTTTTAGCTTTGAGGAATGTCTAATGTTCTATTTCCAGTATCTGAAACCATTCTCTTTTTAGTTTCAGTTATTATTATTATTATTATTATTATTATTTGCTTCATATGGCTTAAAGTTGTTTTTGGCTATATTGGCATGCTCCCACTGACAATATGATAACCTAGCTTATTCATTTTGGTATGTCTTGAAAGGCCATTTTATGCATGCAACACTGTGGTAAGCTTCAGTTAGTCTGATCACTTGGCTATTTCAGTTGGATATATTGCATAATTTTGTTATCAAAAGGGTTCTCCCCTTGAATGAATAGGTTGAGCCTTTTGACAAAGTCACAGATGCGGTTGGCTAGGTTGGGTGAGTTACGACAAGCTGCTAAAAGTGGGGTAAGAATGCGTTTTGAGAGGGAACGTGAAGAACTGGGCACAAGAGTTGAATCTCGTGTACAACAGGCCGAGGCAAACCGCATGCGCCTTATTAAGGCTCATCTTCAGAGAAGGGCTGCCATTCAGGAGAGAACTACAAGATCTTTGTTGCAACGGATTATCCGAGAAAACAAGTATAAAGAATGTGTGCTTTCTGCAATCTTCCAGAAGCGTGCTGCTGCTGAGAAAAAAAGGGTGGGTTTGTTAGAAGCAGAAAAGAAAAGAGCACATGCTAGAGTAGTGCAGGCACGGAGGATAGCCAAAACTGTGTACCATCGAAGAGAAACTGAAAGGAGAAGAATGAAAGAACAGTTAGAAAGTCGGCTTCAAAAGGTATGTGCTTGCTGTTCTAGGTTCTGTTTGATAAATATTATGGTCTTATATTCTACCTTAAATACATGTTGCTTTGGTGAAATACGTACTATCTATTGGCAGAGATTATACCAAGACACCATTTTAGATCATATAGTAGGCTCTCCTGACAGAGTTATGTAGTGTCTGCCAGTGTTAAATGGTTTGGTTGCTTGAGACTTTGACAAACTGTACTGATGTTCAGGCAAAGCGACAAAGGGCAGAGTATCTGAAACAAAGAGGTAGCCCTCGTAGTACTGCACGACTCAATTTAATCAGACATGGAGATTTTCTTTCAAGAAAATTAGCAAGGTGATTTTTGTGCATTAGTTGATAACTGCAGTCCTAATTATTTTAACTTTAAATTTCTCATAGTTAATTGGATATTTAGGTGCTGGAGGCGGTTTGCGAGATTGAGGAGGACTACTTTTGCTTTGGCTAAAGCTTATCAGGTTTTGGAATTAAATGAGGAGTCTATTAAAAGTATGCCATTCGAACAGGTTGCTCTCCTGATTGAATCAACCACATCACTTAAGACAACAAAAGCCTTGCTGGAACGGCTGGAGAGCCGTTTTTCACTTCTACTATCATCTGGACCATCAGGTGTGGAGAATGTTGATCATCTGCTTAAGCATCTGGCTTCTCCAAATAGAAAAGTTCCAACTAACAGAACACCAGGAGAGGGAGGTGGAACAAAAAGAGGGGCTGTCAGAGAATCTAGGAGTGTTGAAACAACAATGTCTAGGTACCCAGTTAGAGTAGTTCTCTGTGCTTACATGATATTAGGCCATCCAAATGCTGTTTTCAGTGGTCAAGGGGAGCGTGAGACTGCCTTGAGAGAGTCCGCTATAAGCTTTCTTCGGGAGTTTGAGTTGTTAATCAAGGTGATATTAGGTGGTCCTAAAAGTGCTCGCTTATCAAGTCAATCATTTTCAGATGTGTCTTTGGATCTTCATAAAGAGTCATCTAATAGTTTGCCTCGGGAGCAAAGTTTCAGATGCCAGCTGAGAACATTTGACTCAGCATGGTGTTCTTACCTGTACAGGTTTGTGGTATGGAAAGTGAAAGATGCTAAATCTCTGGAGGAAGATCTTGTGAGAGCTGCTTGCCAGTTAGAATTGTCAATGTTGCAGACATGCAAGATGACTGCAGAAGGACAGCCATTAGATCTTAGTCATGATATGAGGGCTATACAAAAGCAGGTTTGTTTGATCTAAATACTGCTACATTGTTTTGGACACAGTAATTTACTTGGAACTTGCATGAGACACAGCATTCAGTGTTTCTGAATACCAAAACAGGTTTTTTTGTGAGTTTTTTTAGACTTACTACTTTGCTAAACAGATAGGCTTGCATGTCACATATATGACCAATGTTTCCAAATCATGTGAATACAAAGTGCTTCTATATCTGAATAAATTGCTACTTTTCCCTTGAATGCTCTCTACCAATATGTGGAGTTAACGTATTTATGTATGAGAAACTGGTGACCTTGTCAGAGCTATCTAGTGTTTGGACTGTCTTGGTCATGGTACAAGTTCTGAATGTAATAGTTGTAGCTGAGGTTTCAGGAAAGGACCTTCAGAAGGTTATCCAGAAACGACTCTTGAAAATTTTATCATCTTAGGCGACATGTAGAAGACACCCAAATTTGAGGTAAGGATTTTCAAAAGGTTATGTAGAAATGACTGTTGAATATTTTGTCATCTTAGGCCACATGTAGAAGTTACCTAAATTTGAGGGGTCGTTATGGCAAAGCAATCAACAGCATGTCTCCTATTGGGATGGGGAACTTGGTCTCGAGGCTAAACAAATCTTTTGAATGGTTTTGCATACAGTTATTGGATTGATGACTATCTAGAAACATATTTTTCTCTTAGAGCAGACAGCCTGGTTATGATAATAGTTTTTTTTTTTCTTTTTTTGTCTGTGTTCATTGGCTGTTCAATGTGGTATTTAAATTAATATGAGCTGGTTGTGACTTGTGATGGTGTCCTAAGTTAATATTTCATTTTTACCATTACTATCTGAACTACAATTTGGATGGCAAAATTACAGATTTTTTAACAACTCTTTATCTACTCCTTTCTGAGGATCCTCATGGTGACAAGGTTGACTAGTGTGGAGCTTTTATCATTATTGTTTCCTTGCAGTCATCATCATGAATGAGAGGCAGGCAGGGGGACAAATGACAATGACAGAGGGTGAGAGAGACCGGATGGAGGAGAGTAAAGAAAGTATGGTGTCAATAAATGGATTCAAGCAGATGGGGGGGCAAAGAAAAGGATTAGGATGTAAAGGAAGTATTGAATAGGACAGGGAAATAGGTCAGATGTGTTGCTTTTGAGAGAGCTGGAGGGTATTTAGAGTAAGGATTGTGTTCTTATAGGAATTGACTGCAAATCCAAGGGCATATTTTAACTTTTTAGTTCATGTGGTAACGGTTGAGTCAACATTGTGAAAGCTTTCTAGACCATCAAGTTATATTTTCAGCAATGATCAAATATTCTCTGTCATTACAGGTGTTTCCTCTCATTAATTTTTTGTTTTTCCAGACACCTTGAACTTATAAGATATTTACCATAAATTATTTATTTATCTTTGCATTTATTATCCAATGTATGGTTTTGTCAATTTTAGGTTATTGAAGACCAGAAACTTCTAAGGGAGAAAGTACGACACCTGAGTGGCAATGCTGGTATTGAAAGAATGGAAAGTGCTTTATCAGATACAAGGTCCAAATTCTTTGAAGCAAAAGAGAATGGAAGCCCTTTGGCAACCCCTCTTGCTCATATTTCATCAACTTCAGCATCTAAGTCTCTGGGAAAACAATTGGTTTCCGTTTCTCATGAGCACAATGTTGAGATTAAAGGGAGATCAAATCGTGTGGTTCGTTCTCTGTTTGGAATTTCATCTTCCACGCAGCCCCGAGTTGGTACAGAAGTTCAAAATGTAGATGTTCAATCCAGTTGCACAGTGGGAACACAGTCGTCACCCACGGAGAATGAACTCCTTGTGAATGAAATAATGCATTGGGGCCATGGATCTTTTTCTAGTAACCCTGACACTATCAAATCTGAAGAGATTGGTTTCAAGGTAATTGTAATCTTCCTCCAAATTTTGACATTTAAAATATTTGAGTTTTATCTATGAGCCATCTCATAACACATGAAAGTGACTAGTTTGTGTTTTATGTAAGCCATCTCATAACATATGACAATATTTGTAAAAATATTTGTGATCTACTTATATAGAGATTTAACTTCTGAACTATTAAGTTCTTTGAGAATAATCAGTGGTGCACTGTGGGCTTTGTTTCACATAATGTGGCACTTATTTGGTTTTTCTTTTTTCTCTTATTTCTTTTCCAATCTATTGGTTCATGTCATTAAATCTATTGCAAATAGTTGTTATACAGTCCTCTGAGGTTGATCTCCGATGTATTATATTTTGTTGGCCCATTAATTGATTCTGTTTCATGGTTTTTCATCCTTACAGATTAAAGAGACAATGGAGAAAGCATTTTGGGATGGAATATTGGATTCTTTGAAGACAGGCAGACCTGACTATGGTAGAATACTAGGCCTTGTGAAGGAGGTACGAGATGAGTTATGTGATTTGGCTCCACAGAGTTGGAAGCAAGATATTCTCAATAGTATTGACCTTGACATTCTATCTCAGGTATATCCTCAATCAATTAGATGTTAAATTAAATGTGTTGGTACGTGTTTCATTTATACCCTCTTTTAACATGTCACGCTTACTGGTCCACTACGATATTTGATCCTTGTTTTGATGTCCAACTTCAAGCTCACAATTTTCTTATTTTGGTCAAAGGTCCTTGACTCAGGCTCTCAGGATATAGATTATTTTGGAAATATTCTAGAGAATGTGCTGGTCATGCTGCAGAAACTCTCTTCTCCTGCAAATGAAGATGACATGAGAAAAGCCCACCAGAAGATGTTGAATAGTTTGACAGACATTGCTCGATCCAGTGACAAACGGAGTAACTCTTTTGTTGTTGCCTCGATCAAGGGTCTGCGTTTTGTTTTGGAACAAATACAGGTTAGATTCTTGGATCATTCACTTTAGTGGCTACCAACTACTATATTCTCAATGAAAAAAAATATTTTTATATTTTATCAATTTAATTGATTGTATCATCCTTGAACTTTTTCTAGATGCATTAGTCTCTGCAGATTTGTCAATTTCTTTAAACATAATATTTACATGACATTTGAATCTCCTACTGTCTCAACGCTAATGAATATTCTTTATTTTGAATGGAGTCAAAAAACCTTCTTATCTTTGTCAGAGAGGATTCTGAGAATATGGACTGGTATCCAGTTCTGAATAATTTCAACACACACACACACACATATATAATTTCAACATAATACACCTAATGCTCTATGGGGTTTTTATATTTTGTTAGACAGGAAACCTTATCTTTGATGTCTGATGAACTTCTAGACTTTATGCAACAAAGACATGAACCGATGCTTTATGATAGTGCTCACTAGAAAGCCTGCTTTTTGGAATATGTGCACTTATAAATGTTGTCATACTTTTCAAAAAATTGATTTAAGTGTTCTTTTGACAGACACTGAAAAAGGAAGTCAGTGTAGCCCGTATAAAGTTGATGGAACCACTCATCAAGGGATCTGCAGGGTTGGAGTATTTGCAGAAGGCATTCACTGACAGCTATGGATCTCCTCTTGAAGCTGCTAATTCTCTTCCAGCAACTCTTCGATGGTTATCCCCATTAAGCAATAGTTTGGAAGATGAATGGAATGAGCATATTGATCTCTGTTCTATTTTCTTGGCAAATCATGTGAGCTCTTTTATCTCTATAAAATTGGCCTTTGCTCATATCGTGTTACCATAAATGTTCTAATAAAGTGTAGCTGGACAATACTCAATCCAGGGTCTTCCTGTCACTGCTGTTCGAACAGGTGGTGGCCTTTCAGCATCATCAAAACAGCATGATGGTCTTTTTAATGCTTCAGGTAGATTTTTTTAATAAATGAGGCCTACGATATTTCTGACAAAGTAGTTTGGGTCTAGTTCAGTAATGATGTACATCTGCACTATGCTTGGTCACAATTTTAAACAGCACAATCGGCATTGATCTTTCTTCTTAACAGGTGTTGATGAACTACCAGAGTGCAATGGAGAAATGGTGGACAAGTTGGTAAGGCTTGGTTTGCTAAAACTTGCATGCGCAATAGAGGGATTGACATCTGAGACCATCCCCGAAACTCTTAAACTTAATGTTTTGAGATTAAGAACTGTTCAGAGTCAATTCCAGCAGATAATTGTCATCGCAACAAGGTGCGGTTTTGCTGCTTATTCCTTGAAGTTTTGCTTTGTATTAGTAAATAAAATGGTCTGAAGTTAGAAATTTCCCTTATGTTATTTGTCACACTGATCATCGTATGCAGCATTTTGGTCCTTCGACAAGTTCTCCTCAGTGAGAAATCTGTTGCGTCTTCGGAGTTGGAAGCTGTAATATTAAATACCGTTAAAGGGCTCTCAGAGCTCTTGAAAAGTTCACCTGATGTGGGTGTCAAAGATATTATTGAGGTGATGGTGAGATCATCAAGCTCATACTCAAATACCTCTTCGGAAACAAAGCTCCAGAGCAGAAAGGAGATGATGGCAGGAATGCTTACAAAAAGTTTGCAAAACGATAATGCTGTCTTCGCAAAGGTTTCACGGTCGATCTATTTGGCTGCACGAGGAGTTGTACTTGGTGGGAGTGGGGCCCGAGGGAGGAAACTGGCAGATGCAGCACTCAAGCGAGTCGGGGCCACGATGCTCTCTGACCAAGTGGTTAATGTGGGCAACGTGCTTATTATGATGGCGATTGTCACTAGCCGTGTTCATGACCCATGGTATAGGGTCCTGGTATGAAGATTTAGTGAACTAGTCAGTGTCTTGTATCTAAGGAAATAGAATAAAGACTTCTAATCTGGATTTGTGGGAAAGACCTGCAAATTATGATGTTCATAATTCATCTAGTGTAGGACTTGAGTTTCAAAATTGTTGCCAATGGTTCCTTACCCATCTTCTTTGGGCTTCTGGTGACTCGGAAAATGTGGTGAGGAAGAATCTCCATATTTTGATGCACATAACCGTGTAAAGATGTGGTGTATATCAATGTGAATTAGTCACTTATATTTCACTTCTTCCTCTTTCAGGTCTGTGTATGCCAATAGTGAGACTCTCTCTCTAGTCATCCTGTCATTACACTATATTGAAGGTCTCTCGCAACACAAGGAGACTGGCTATCTCCAGGAAAGACGGCAAAAAGATTTGGAGGCAGGTTTGTGTATGCCGATGGTGATTCTCTCTCTTAGTCATCATGTATCATTACACTATTTTTAGCAATAATATGAACCTGAAGATCTAGTTGAGAACTGAATTTGAAGTCCTTCCACATTCTGAGGCTATCTATTATACACATTTGGAGGTTCCCATGGTGTTGTGGGTGCAACCCATCACATAGACTCAGGACATGTACTTGGAAGATACAATGTGGAGGCAAAAGAAGAGGTTTTGGATGCTCGAACACATTGAGGGCAGAGAGAGAAGCAGTTGTCTCGTTTATCTTTCTCCTCTTTGTTCTGGTGTGAGTCCTCCTTTGCCACAGCTGGGGCAGCTCTTGAGACCAAATCCTTGACAGTCAAAGCACCTGAGACATTTGAAGTCTGGTGAAGCAGTAGGCCATGATTAAATGGTGATCCAAGAATGAATCGAATCATTTACTTACTTCCATCTCTCAAAGATGTTCCCATTCTTCTTGTTCTTTCCTGTTCCCTGCAGTCACATGGCACCGAATGAGTTCAGATTTTTTTCCTCTACAGATCTTCACATCTTGTTTCTGCCTTTCTCTCTACCTTAAACCATGCTGAAGAAAGAAAACTTGAAAGCATTTAATTTTGGTCTGGAAACACAAAAGCTGCATGGATGATTGCATCATGATAGATAACAGCATGGCTGGTGAGGCAGATTATACTTTTCCTACTATGAAACATGCTGTCTTCTCTTTCTACACTTTAAACAGGTAAGTGATTGCAATCTGACCTTACACCCAGGGCATTCAATTGCACCTTTTCCACCGCATTTTCGACATCCTTTGGATACCTAAAAGAAATCAGTTTATCCAATTAATAATTACATTAAAAAATATTTATTTGTTTTTAGTTTGTAGAAAATAATCCTATGTTCTGCATCATAGGCCACAAATTCTCAAAAAAAAAAAAAAAGTTCTAAACCATGAGCATGAGTTCTATTTTCTTGTTCACACAGATTCTTCATGCACAATTCAGTTCTAATCAGAGTGATTTTTTTTTCTTTGAAATGAAGATAAAATTAAATACATACTTTTTGCTCTTTAAGAAAAAGGAAGCAAACATACAGGTTTGACAGACACAGCCCCAGATTTTGATGCAGAGACTCCACTCCTCTTTGCCCTTGTTTGCCATGGGTGAGGACATGGTTGTGGATAACTTCTCAGGGAGGGTACTGTGGCTATCTCCATGACTTATTCTGTCTGCCTCCAACTTTTTTTTGCTGTCTTTCCTATTTCTACAATTGATTAGGGGAGTATGATATGTATTTATCAACAGCAGGAGCCACAAGTTTTGGCCACTGGTCTCCCCCTTCTTATCTTCCTTCAGATACTCTTTATCCACACACACACACACACACACACACAGCTTGGATGTGGTGCACATTCCACTCATATCACTTCCAACAGTTCAAGGAAGAGACTGTGATGTAAGCTTGTTGCTTTTACTTGACCATTCTAACATTCAATTGAGCATACACTTGAATTATGTTTACATGACTCAATTGCACACCTTGAATTACTCTGCCTATACTATTAATGTAGTATTTCTGAAGCCAACATGGTAAGAATCAATTCAATACTATTCTTATTTGTCATTCTCAGTTCATCAATGTCATATCATTGTTCTTGTCAGGGATGACATTAAGATATTCTTTAAACAATTCAACAAAGCTAACTACAATAAAAAAAATATATATAAATGTAATGCATTTGTAACAAGTCAAAAACCTAGTAGAAAGTCTAAAGACCTAACAGATGTAGATAAACAAGTGTGGTAGGTGTTGGCCAAGAAGGATTCTTTATTTTTCTTTCCCTCTCTTGTTCACTCCCATTCAAATTCAAACTCAAACTCAAACTCAACAAGGATTAAAGTAAGTTAATAGCACACAAACCAGACCATAGCATGATCATGATCAGATCTTAAAGGAACACATGACTCTTCAAGGAACTCATTGGCAGAATGAGATGGCTGTACTTCAAGTGTACCACCATCTTCTTCTTCTTCTTCACTGTAGGTCCTAGAGAACTGTACTACACTTCTCCCACCTGCTGCTGCTTAATTACATGTTTAGGTGTGATGGAAGTTGTCCTTTGACATTCCATGTATTCACAAACTCAAACTTTGATTTGTACACACCATGCATCAATTTTTCTTTCCTTGCTGTTCCAGGACTCTTCACAGATTGGAAAGGGAGAGAAAATGTCTGAAACCCTTGACATGGATGATGGAAGGCATTATAAAATTGTGGATGGATGCCACAATAATTAGTATAATGGAAGGAAGAGAGTATCTTTAGAATATATACAATTAATCAACACAATAATTTTAAAAACTCATAAGAGCAGGTCATAATACATCTTTTCTACTTATTAGTATAAGCTAACAGAAGTTAATATTATAATTTTGTATTTTGTTTTTGTTTTATTTACAATGACATTTTTTGATTAATTGTATTTAACCTTCGATGACTGCGATTAGAATCCTTATCCAATTAGGATGATAAATAATCATGGTTTAGGAGGTAACACCTCACTCTCATGTGGTGCAATCCAAATCAAGAGCTTATTTAATAGTTTTGGTAATTAGGTGATATTAGGTGAAGTATTTTACTCCTTGAAGAAGAAGAATATGACACAGAAGACATGTATATTAGTATTGTATTCATGCACCAAATGATTGCAAAAAAGAAGAAAAAAGAATACATCATTAGAAACTTAACCTACTAAAAAATTGCTATTTGTCCTACATAAATTTTGCAGCCCAACTTCACATCATCAACTTGGTCAAGACAGACAAAGAAGCAATTGACTGACATGTGACTTCTACTACTGTCAATGATTTGTTTTGCACCATCTCTTCTCTTCTTCTTCCTACTCCTTTCTGTTAGGCAGACACATTAATTACTTAGTGTCAATATTTTATATAGTCTTCATTATTTCCAATGCAGAAAAGAATAAGGAGAAAAAGTTGGTACAACTCCACTAACCCAATGTCACATCCACACCATCTCCCACAAAAAAAAATAAAAATAATTAGAGATCAAATTGAGAAAAAAAATAAATAATAATAATTATTCAACCAAATGTTCACATACCTCAATGAATGAATAGTTGCATTACAAGAGAAAAGAAAATTATATTGAACCAATGGAGAACCCACCCGGTTCAATTGATCAAATGGACCGGACCGTGGTGGACCGCGAGAGACACGCGCTCGGCGGCTCGCAAGCGTCCAGCGCGCGTTCGAGCCCGTCGACGACCTCCGTCATGGTCGGCCGCTCCCGCCCCTCCGGGCTCACGCAGTCGATTGCCAGGTAGCCGACGTAGGTGACCGCCTCGATCTCGCTCGGCTTCGGCGGTGGCAGCCTCGGGTCGAGTACCCGATGGACGTCGTCGGCCGCGATGTGCGGCATGGCGAACTCCACCACGTTCCTCGGCGTGCCGCTGTCCTCGTTCTGGTGGATCACTCTGCAGCCCGTCAGCAGCTCCAGCAGCACGACTCCGAAGCTGTAGACGTCGCTCTTGGCGGTGAGGTGCTGCAGCCGGTAGTACTGGGGGTCCATGTAGCCGACCGTGCCAGCGGCCCGGTCCGGAGCGTGGCAGTACGGTCTGTGCTCGTCTTCGACCGGGCTCATCAGGGAGAGGCCGAAGTCGGAGACCTTCGCCGTCCAGGTTTCGTCGAGCAGGATGTTGGAGGACTTGATGTCGCGGTGGATGATGGGCGGGACGGCGTAGGTGTGGAGGTACTCGAGGCCGCGCGCGGCGTCGAGGGCGACGCGGAGGCGCGCCCCCCACGACGCGAGGGTCGCGCCCGGTAGCCGGTGGAGGTGGTCGTGGAGCGAGCCGTTGGCCATGAACTCGTACACGAGCACGCGCTCCGGCCCCTGGTTGCAGTAGCCCAGCAGGCGCACCAGGTTCTTGTGGTTCACGCGGGAGAGGAGGGCGAGCTCGGAGAGGAACGCCGACTCCTTGTCGGGGCGCTTGTTCTCGGCGGGGCCCGGGGCCGTGGTCGACGACGACGCCAACGTCTCGGCCCGCTTGATGGCCACGACGCGGCCGTCGTCCAGGGTGGCGCGGTAGACCGACCCGAAGCTGCCGGAGCCGACCTTTTGGGACTCCGCGAAGTTGTCGGTCGCGGCGAGGAGGACCGACAACGGGAACTCCTCCACCATGGCGCTGTGTCCTCTGCCGAACAACGAGCTAAATCGCCATTCGATAGGCGCGTGTAAGCCTCCCGAGCCGTGCGGCCTCGCGAGCGCGGACGGGAGGCCCGGAGCTAGCTGCCGCCTCGCCGCGCCGGAGTCGTGTATGTGGCCGTTGCATCGAGCGAAGTAGAGCAAACAGAGGATCAATGTCACGAGCCCGATGGCGAACCCGACGGAGCCGATAACCACGAAAACCGTCTTCCTTCTACGAGGAGTCGCAGCTGCGTTTGGAGATGCCGGAGGAGGTGGAGGAGGAAGAGGTGCTCTCGGACTACTCGCTTCTCTCCCCAACTCGCAGAGAGAGCAGACGACGCGGCCATTGGCGCACAACTGGCCGGAGCCTTCCAGGGGACCGCAGCGACAACTAGACGTCGGCATACAGGTGCCAGGCAACACGCCCTCGAAGACCACCGGTTTGTGGCAGAAGACGGCGCTTCCCCAACAGGCCAAGGAATAGTTGACCCTGAGAATTCCACAGATCGTACTGCCCTTCGCATGAATCGCCACGAACTCGGTGTTGGCGAGGCTGGACGGCAAACTGGAATTCTCTCCCCAGCACATTACTCCTCCATGGCTGCCGAGCGCGCACGTCTTGTTCTCCCCCAATGCCAACGAGCTGATCTCGATTGGAATTACTCCCACCTCCGGCTTGCCCACTCCCCAGCACACCAGCTTGCCGTCCCCGGTGACCGCGCAGGCGTGCCGGGTGCCAGCGGCGACAGTGGAATAAGTCCCTGGCGGCTCCTGGCCCACGACGCCAGTGTCATTTCCAAAGCATGCGATCTCCCGGCTCAACAGCAGCCCGCAAACGAAGTCCCCGCCGACGGCGATATCAGAGAAGTACACGCCCTCGGGAAAGGTGAACTGGTTCCAGCGCCAGCAAGTGGGACGGGGGAGGCTGCCGCCTCGGATGCCGCAAACATGCGTGTCTCCGGCGGAGAGATCGGCTATGGGCGGCCCGCGGTAGACCCTCCTGTAGTCCGGCGACCAGCCGTAGTAGGACTCCTGATACAAGTCCCACCAGACCATGGTGGAGACGTCCGTGGACAGGCTGAGCAAGCACAGGAATCCATCGCCACCAGCGATGGCAGAGGAGGAGATGACGCCCGACCAGTAAATACGTCGGTGCCCCGTTGGCAGGCTGGTGCAACTCAGGTCGTATCCTCTGTTGGCATTCGGTCGAACGACGGCGCAAACCACTACAACGTTCGAGATACGGGAGATTGCTACTGTTGACAGAGAGCCTGCAATGCTTGGAGAAGAGATGGCGACAAGAAGAAGCAGCAGGAGGAAGCGTAGGAAGAAGCTTGGAGGAAGCATTGGCAGAGAAAGGTGGTCAAGATGGTACAGTATCTCATCGTATCAGAGAGAGGTCGAAGAATGGAACTTGTGTTGGATCTGTTGGGGAAGAAGAGGATGGAGAAGGCAACGCGGCTTTAGGCGTGTCAAGATGACTGTAGGCAAAGACCACTTCAAGCTTCGAGTAAGAGTCAATGTGGAATTACCCTTCCTAAGCTCCTTTCAACCACCATGTCTGACCGACTCTTTTCCTTCCTTCTGGTTAGGTTTGGTGTCAACAAGAATCTTGAAATGATCTGACAACTCTCGCACAGAGACCAAGCTGTCATCTGCATGACACACAGAGAAGACCGGCATCGGCATCGCTATTTTCCTCACAGTTGTCTTTGTTTGCAATGCTTTTGACCAGTTGAGACATTTGAAAGGTTGGAAATAAGAAGGCATGTTCTGAACTCTTCATTCTTAAGAGAGAATAGCTGATGATTTATATCCATCATAGGTAGTGGTAAACATTGAGAGCAGCAGTTGCCATCATGAGAGGGAAAAGCTTGTGGAACTCTTCATTCTTAAGAGAGAATAGCTGATGATTTAAATGCATGCTGCCTGCCTTGGTTCATTGGATCTCCTTCCGGAGTCAAAGACTGGAGATCCATCCAAGAAGGATTCCTTGGTTTCTTGGTGAACAATCTGAGAGAAGTCACGGGTAGTCTACTTTTATCGGACGAAGGTGTTTGATGATGGATTATATAGCATGGGGTGAAGCAGTTGCAGAATTTGTTTGTGCCAATACCTCTATTATGCATCTTTCACAGCTCTTGTGAACATCATCAACCAAATTCAAGAACACCGAGCATGCTGAACTCTGTTTCTTCCTTTCTTCCTCTCGAATTTTCGTACAAACAGTGGAGACTTAAGTCCGGACTAATTTCCCGTTTTATGTATCATCCAACCAATACAGCCAGTATTTTGGATCAATCAAGATTCAATATGCAGAGCCCGGTCACCTAACATGAACAGAGAGAGAGAGAGAGAGAGAGAGAATATTCTTCGAATTTTTTTATTTTCAAGAATAATTTTTATAACAACCTCTCAAGTCAAAACTTTTCTTTTGGACATGTTTCTCACTATATTATAGAAAAAAGTCATTGATGTCCTAATCAACCTAACGTGATCCAAACCCGTATACACGGATTATTCAAAATAACACCGAGGTCAAAACATTGAGTTCTTAAATATCACCTACATAAAAATTAAGGTTGAGAGAGGTTTCTCGATTCGATCCTTCCAACATTTCAGTTAGTAATCCAAGATATATGAGTGCATATACAAATAATTAAAAAGATGATATCTCTTCATCATGTCCATTTGGATTCGACTCGAAGGGGCACTTATTTTCAACGTGGGAGGATAGAGATTAATTCCCTCCTTATAAATCCTTATTAACCATGAGGGTGAGGTTCATTTTCCAATTTGAGCCTCCAAGCCCTCTCCTTAGGAGCTTTCTTTACTTAGCTCTAATTCTCCTTTATAAGATTAGTTGATTCCTAGGTGCTTTGTCCTCTTAGCACGTCAGCTCTACAACACCTTGGCCTTCCAGTATCTTATTCTTTCATCTTCATAAGTTAAAATATCTTTTCTTTCTCGTACAAGCTCTTCCCAATCTCCTCATGACCACCGAACGATCAAAGAGATTGACTCTTCATCCTTAGACAACCCAAGAGTGGAGGAAGTTTCGACCTTCCCCTTGTTTAGGGAGTCAATTCTCGTGAACCCAAAAAATTTTCAGGATTTTATAATCTAAAAAAAACACATACAATAAAGACTCAATGGTGAGTACATAACTCTTGGACCACTTGCAGACCAGGTACTATATTTTAATCGAGTTTGATCTACAAATCCCTTGACCCGATCATTGTCCATTCAAACCCATTGTCATATTGTTTTGCTTGTCTTTTAATGCTCTAAAGGTGGGATTCCTTTTTCCCTTCACCCGGTAAATTTGTCTTACCTACAATAGTGGAAGATATCACCCTCATAAATAATGACTGACTCATGGCACTACTTAATAGTGTTTATCGGAGAATGTTGATGTGTTGGTATTATCCCAACATGTAAACTCTTTACTGCTTGCTTTTCAATTGTGAAAAGAAAAAAATGATTACTATTTAGCTACTCAAGAGAACTTAAGAGTTAGTGGTGCTCCTTCTACAATGAGGGAGAAGGATCATTTCTTCCTTATATGTATAAGTTGGGATTGGAGATTTAATCTCACCTAGTTGACCGATATAAAAAGGGATAGCCCTTTCTTAATTGCGCGGGGCATGCAAAGAGGAGATTTGGGAGAAATTCTGAGATTTTATTTTTTATTCTTTTGCTACACATATGATGTTACCCCAGATTTTCCAATATTGTCTATTTGACTTAATCATTGTGTCTTTTACTTGCTACATCATCGAACTTATCCATCCGACTAGTCTTTTTCCTTAGTAGGTTGAGGTCTCAATTTGGATATAGAGGCTTGATTGAGTTGATGTTATCCTTTTAAAATAATAAAAAAAAATTCCTCAACTTACAACACCCATATTTTGAAATATATATTTTATAACTAACGTCGAAAACATGATAGACCAATGCTCGATGCTTAGATCATAGTCACCTTGACCTAATCCCAAGGGGTGTCTCAAGGATAAAATTTCTTTAAATTTATAATGTGTCATGTACTTAGTAGCACAACTCTATCTATTATTTTGAGGTGATAGGTTTCATCCCAAATGACCTTGATGATTTGATATTACCCTTCTTAATTTGATACTAGCTTACCTTCAGATCTAGTTGGATCACTAACTTTAACTTTTTGAAGCATTAGGTCTCTTACTCCAACTCTCTCGAGGCAAACACCTTAGTTATATAGCTTGGCTATCACTTTATTATATGTTAACACTCTTATATGTGCTTCTACTCTAACCTTGTTGATTATGTCGAGTCCATCTTAAATCTTTTTTTAGAGATTTCCTCATCAAAATTCTTAACACAAGGTGTTGGAAAGATTATCTCGGATGGTAGGACAATCTTAGTGTCGAAGGCTAAGTTAAATGATGATTCTCTCAACCCGATTTTAAGTATTATCTAAGAGGCCCATAAGATACTTGGTAGCTTATCCACTTAAGTGTTGTTCTAATGATCTACTTCTTTAACCCTTTAAAAATGACATGGTTGGTGGCCTCAATGAGACCATTGGTCAAAGGATGAGCTACCAAACCGAACTTTATATGAACCCTATATGATTGATAGAACTCCTTAATCTTCATATTATTAAAATGAACTTGAATGTGCCATACTTTGAATCTCTCTCACGAGAGTCCCGAACCACACCTTAGGAGGGAACAAATAATAAGGAGTACATTGTTAGTCAATCATCATCTGACACATGATCGTCACATAGTGTCAAGGGTGAAAGGAGAAGACAAAGGCCACCCTCCACCTATTTGCCTATGTGGGTAAGGGTCCATGGTGAGCGATTATGGGCTGTCTCCCTCTTATCACCTGTGTGGATAAGAGACTAAGGAGAGACTATTGAAAGGGGTTAGAGGTTGCCTCCTCATAGAATATTTCGTAGAATATTCTGTCTATTTATGATTAAGTATAAAAATTTATTTTCAACACAATAAAAAAAATAAAAATAACTTGTTTGACAAGTTGCATCTATATCATATACATCAGGTTATTAATTTAGATATTAAAGAGATCGAAATAAAAAACCTCTCTTGATCTCGACTTTTATGTAAATGACACATGGAGAGTCAAACATTTCTAGAAATATCTCAAATAATCATATATATATATATATATAGGACTAATCAAGATGTTAAAGACTGGTCAGGTAAAAATGAAACTGTAAACCAATCTATTTTGAAGGGTGTTTTTATATTATTGCCAGTTTTGAGTCTCAGGTTATGAGAAAATGGTAGATTGCCACAAGCAAATTGCTTTGGTGATTGTAAAGCATCTGACATTGATCCTGTGATAAACTTCTACCAAAGATTCTATTGAGCTTTACCGATATCATATGCAATCTTAGTGAATGTTTTTTCCTTTTCTATACATTCCGTATAGAAGAATCAATATCATCGATATTTGATAAAGAAAACATTCATCTCTAACATGTGATAATCCAATGGTATAGAGAGAACAAAGCCTCATAAGTATCATCATAATATAAAATATTTTTTTCTCATTGAATTCATTATAAAAGACTCATTAGACAACGTTAATTATTTTTTAATCGAAATCATTATTTTTAATTATGTTACTATGGATCATATTACTAAACCAATCCGTTCTGGATTTTCTTACGTGTCGACACTAGATCAGACGGTTGAAACTAATTGGATCATACGAGCTCGAATCAAATGGGACTAATGGGATCATCACCGATATTTTCTATAACAACCTCAGGAAAAGCAATGTAACGTCAACTTCAACTCTCTCTCTTTCCACACTGACGGACTCAGATATCAGCTGTCCTCTTGCAACGTGAACAGCGTACCATTCTGCCATAACAATTTGGAGGCAGAGGCAACCGAAGCAGAGACAAAATTTTCCTTTCTTTTAGATGTCGACAGGAAGCCATGACACAGGAAGAGAGAGCTGTGCTTGGGTAGCTGCGCACAAGCAGACCTGACTCGAACGCAAGCAAACAGAGCAGGCGGCGCAGATGATGTGAGGTGCACGGAGTCTTCTCATGTGAAGAAGAGGTAACTGAGACACACGAGACGTGAGCAGGCATTCAAACAATCTGCTGCAGTCACTCTGTGGGAAGAGGACATCGGGGTTCGGAATCTTTCTCTCTCGTGTCCATTCACTGCCACCACCAAAGGGACATCCGAGGCACCTTCGAAAGAAACTCTCTTCTCCTGGAATGTGTTCTTCTTCTCACCTCAATTTCTCTCCTTTTTCTTTGTCTTGTTGTTTGCGTAGACGTTGATTCAATATAAGACGGGTGTGAGACGAAGTGCACTGCCTCCATGGCCGTCTCCTCCACAGTCCACACGAGAAGACCAGCTTTTGCAGAAGGATTCATGTGCTTACATGAAAAGATGTTCTGCTTGGCAATCATTTAGTTGATGATGGAGTATGATTGTGACAAGAAGTCTTACACAGAAAGTGTTCAGAAGGTCTGTAAGTGCCATTTCAATCATCTTTTAAGTGAGAGGAAACTGATGGGAAAAAGGAATTGAGTATAAACAGAAGAAACAACATAAAAGTGGCATTTCTTTTTTACTATAACCATAAACATAGAACTTGAGATATTATAACCATAATCATAGAATTCAGACTAAATCGGACCGGTCGATCGGATCAAAAATAATAATAATAATATGTGTTTCATGCTTATCATTCTTTTTTTTTACTATTTATAAAAAAAAATCATTCATATTTTTAACATCATAAATAACTATATTTTATAATAGAAATTATTAAACCAATCTGAGTTGATTCTGATAAGTATCCCTACTACTGACTATAGCTCCTCTCTCATAAACCTTTGTCTCTGAAATAGATGCAGGCTGGCCTTTCTTTCTCTGCTTCTCTTTTAGAGAAAGAACTTTGTTGGCTGAACCACTGTCAATCAATCAACCTGCCATTTGATTCTTACACAGTGTTAAAAGGCTCAGATGGTGACCTCTCAGAAGGGTAGCTTTCCCCCTCACCCTCAGTGAACAATTCCACTCAATCCAGCACAGCAATGAAGGGAGACTTCCAACGCCATTAATGGGATGCAAAAGGATTCACTGTGGAATAATTGAATCACAAAAGTGTGCAGGAGCAAAAGGATTCACTGTGAAGGCAGAGGGAGCAAAGAGACTCTGTTTTATCAGGCAAAGAACAAAAAAGCACACACACTCACCCAAAAGCTTTAGTGATTCCTTTCCATGATCTTTCATGCTCATATCGTCATCAACATTTAAACTCGATTACCTGCACGCGATGATGGAGCTTCCATCACAGGATGCTTACTGTGCCATTCCCCTTACAGTGACCACTCGAAGTCTGGTGAGATCTTGTGATCCATGAACACCAAGGACATCACAAGATACACTTGCGTACGACTCTGATGTGAGGCCCAACAAGTGCAGCAGCATTCGAGGACAAATGCCTGTTGCTGATACTGGATATCCACATTAAGTTTCATGCCACAGGAACAGTATCTCTTCCCACATTCTGAGCCCTTCATGAAATAAAACCTGGTTCTGTTACAGGTTTGTGTCACAGTTCACTGTTTGATTCCTGGTGGTGAAGCAGATGAGGATGCATGAGGCATCATACAAACACCTTTAATACAACCCTGCAACTGAGATGGTATTTGTTTTCATCTGCTGATATGATCTAAACCTGTTATCTTCTTCCCTCTTTAAGACTCTTTTTGTATCTCTACAGTTACTACTCTATCACCACCTTCTACACATCGGAAAGCACTACTCTCTTGCAGAGGTACTGATTTCATATGCCTCTGTTCCTTCACTCTCGTGTCTCTCCTCCAAATCTGTTCATGCTCTCAATCTCCTTTCCGCGGACACTTAAGAATGCCTGCCTTCCTTTCAGCTCCAATGAGCACAACTGAAGCCTCACAAAATGGACCCTTGTCTTCTACTCCTCACCTTGCTTGCTCTCCTTGGTTCTTGCGCTTGCGCTTCCCTTCATGGTGATGCCTTGGCATTAGCTTCTCTAAGAGAAGGCTTCCTTTCTTCCACCTCACAACTAGTGAGCTGGAACACTTCCAATCTGCTCTTTGTCTGCTCCTGGTTCGGAGTTCGGTGCGAGCATGATCGCGTCGTCGGGATCGACATCTCTAACCTGAACATATCCGGCTCTGTTGCAATGGACATCTCTGGCCTTGACTCCCTCGTCAACCTCTCCCTTGCTGGGAACCAGCTTCACGGTGAGATTAGAGTGTCGAACTTGCCGAGCCTTCGATACCTCAACATCTCTTCCAATCAGTTCCACGGCGGGCTGGATTGGAACTACTCGAGCCTGCCGAGCTTGCAGGTGTTCGACGCCTACGACAACAACTTCACAGCCTCGTTGCCGCTCGGCGTCCCAGACCTGAGGAGCATCAGGTACTTGGACCTCGGTGGCAACTACTTCAATGGCAGCATCCCCGCGTGCTACGGGAGCTTAGCTGGTTTGAAGTACCTCTCGCTAGATGGCAATGATCTCAGAGGTCGAATTCCCAGCGAACTGGGCAATCTCACGAGCCTCCGGCGGCTCTATTTGGGCTACTACAACGTGTTCGACGGCGGCATCCCAGTCGAGCTCGGCAAGTTGATCCATCTCGCCCATCTCGACCTGTCGAGCTGCGGCCTCGGCGGACGAATCCCCCACCAGATCGGTTATCTGATCAACCTCGACACCCTCTTCCTCCACACCAATCGGTTGTCTGGCCCGGTGCCGCCGTCGCTCGGCAACCTCACGAGGCTGGTCTTCCTCGACCTGTCGAACAACGAGCTCACAGGAGAACTCCCGCGGCAGCTCGCCGCGCTCACGGAGCTCAGCCTGTTGAACCTCTTCATGAACCGGCTGCATGGGCCGCTGCCGGCGTTCCTCGCCGTGCTGCCGAATCTGGACACTCTGCAGCTCTTCGTGAATAACTTCACCGGCGGCGTACCGGAGAAACTCGGCGGCAGCGGCCACATCCGCGTACTCGACCTTTCGTCGAACGAGCTTACCGGTACGATTCCCGCAAACCTGTGTCCATCGAACGGGCTCCAAGTTCTCATCCTCTTCAGGAACTTCTTCTTCGGTCCCATCCCTGAGAGCTTGGGCATGTGCTTGAGCCTAACGAGAGTGAGGCTTGGTCAGAACTCTCTCAATGGAAGCATTCCTTCAGGATTCCTGTACTTGCCGCAGATCAACCTATTAGAGCTCCAAGACAACCACCTCTCCGGTCCGATGCCGGAGAATTCCAACACTAGCCGGAGACCAACCCGACTGGTCCACCTAAACCTCTCAAACAATTCGCTCACCGGTCTTCTTCCTTCCTCGATCCGCAGTCTATCTTCGATCCAAACCTTCCTTCTCGGCCGCAACCAGTTGACCGGTCTGATCCCCAGCGCCATCGGCTCCCTGAGTCACGCGATTAAGCTCGACCTTAGCTGCAATGGCTTATTGGGCTCGATCCCACCCGAGATCGGAAACTGCACCCGGCTCACCTACCTCGACCTCAGCCAGAACAACCTCTCCGGCCCCATTCCGCCGGAGATCGCCGGAATCGGGGAGCTAAACTATCTGAATCTTTCGCGCAACCAACTGAACGGGTCGATACCTAGGTCGGTCGCAGCGGCGATGAGGAGCCTCACGGCGGCCGATTTCTCCTTTAACGATCTCTCCGGCTGGCTGCCGGACTCCGGGGAGTTAGCCTACTTGAACGCCACCTCCTTTTCCGGCAACCCCAAGCTCTGCGGACCGGTTTCGAACAACTCGTGCGACTACGTGGCGGGGGTACCCCGGTCCAGACGCTCGCACGGGGACTTCGAGCTGGCCGTTGCGCTGGCGCTTGTCCTCAGCTGCTTCGCGCTTGCGTTGGCGGCGGCGGTGCGGGCCAGGTCGCAACGTGGCGGGTCCGACGGGGCCACGTGGCGGCTCGCCGCCTTCCACCAGGTGGATTTCGGCGTGTCGGATGTGCTGGAGTGCATGAAGGAGGGTAACGTGGTCGGGCGCGGCGGCGCGGGGGTGCTGTACCGCGGCCGGACCCGTGCCAACGGCGATATTGCAGTGAAGCGGCTGGTGAGGCTGGGATCGAACGGGCACGACCGCCGCTTGGACGCCGAGATCCAGACGCTCGGCAGCATCCGGCACCGGAACATCGTCCCCCTGCTCGCCGTCTGCTACATCTCGGGGAAGACCAACGCGTTGGTGTACGGGTACATGAGCAACGGCAGCCTGGGGAAGCTGCTGCACGGCGGAGGGGGCGAGCGGTTCGGCTGGAGAAGACGGTACAAGATAGCGGCGGCGGCTAGGGGTTTGTGTTACCTCCACCATGACCGCAGTCCCATGACCGTGCACCGCTACGTCAACTCCGAGAACATCCTGCTCGACCCCGCGAATATCGAGGGACACGTGGCGGACTTCGGGTCGGCCAAGTTCTTGCTCCACGGCGGTGGCTCCGAGTGCATGTCCGCCACCGCTGGCTCCCACGGCTACATCGCTCCAGGTATGATTCTTCGTTCTTTACTGTTGCTACCTTAATTCACCTGCTCTAAGTTTCAATCAATAGCTCTCTATATTTCCCGATGCAGAGTATGCGTGCGCTCTCAAGGTGGATGAGAAAAGTGATGTCTACAGCTTCGGGGTGGTGCTGCTGGAGCTCATCACCGGGCGGCGGCCGGTCGGAGGATTCGGGGACGGTGTCGACATCGTTCAGTGGGTAAAGAGGGCCACTAGTTGCAGCAGGGACAATGTTGGACGTATCGTGGACCTAAGATTTTGCAGTGTGCCGACAATGGGGGAGGTGATGCATGTCTTCTCTGTTGCCATGCTGTGTCCAAGAGAACAGTGTCGAGAGACCAACGATGAGGGAGAGCAGAGGACCAACCTACATTCTCCTCTTCCTCTTCTCCTTATCATCATCCTCCTCTTGAAGGAGAGCAGAGCCGCGGTTAGGGAGAACAAATGCTTGAAGCCATTTCCAGACCTCTTGGCGTAGTGATCAAGTGAGATGTAAGAGTTCATATTCCTTTATGCAAGCCTTTATTTGCCATTAATGAGAGTAGAGGCATCAAACTCATGCCCCTTTGGTACGTTGAGGCCATGGACATAGCACCAACCATCAAATTTGATTCAAGGGACCAACATCACAGAAGGTAAATAGACCATAATGCATTTAACTTCAGACTACTATTTTCACACACTGAAAAAGAAGAACAATCTTAATTCAACTGAAAGGTAAACTTTCCTTCATTTTGTAACTTGGATCAATTTCACAACAACAAAGTGGTTGCTCTCACAGTCATCCCTTGAAGCTAAAAATTTTATTCTAGGCAACAGCTTCAAAAGCACGCAAGTAACTAATGTTTCCGGAAGGTAGTAAGTAACTAGATTTATTTTTACAAACTCAACATCATAATGAGGAAAGTTTTTTATTGCGCTTCCTTGCAGTCTTTGCCAGAGCATCACAAATCTCTTTCTTTCGCTTTAAGTTGTCATCTGCCTTGCTTGCACAGTTCTTCGCTTGAAGCTCCAATGCCCCCTTCACAAAGAATTTGACCTTCCACAATGTGATTTCACTCTGCATCAAAAATATGTACCAAGTATTGCAGACCTTGATCAGTGAGGTTGCTGTTCTTAGAATAGGTCGATATTGATGTGTTATCACAATAGGAATATATGTTGTCAATGTTAAGTTCCAGTGCAACCAGTTAATAGATTTGTCAATGTTAAGTTCCAGTATTGCACACCTTGATCAGTGAAATTGCTGTTCTTAGAATAGGTCAACATTGATGTGTTATCACATAGGAATACAGGTTGTCAGTGCTAAGTTCCCGTGATGAACTAAAGTGAAAGAGCTTAATGAACCACCAAGGCATGCACAACCATGAAACAGTTGAATGCAATTCTATTTAAGTCATAAGATAGTAATGAATAACAAAAATGTATATGATCAAATGTAAGCGGATCCAATAGGAACATTAAAATCCAATCCGAAAGCCACATCAGATGACATTGAACTCATTTCCAGCAAGTAGTCAGTCCTTCAGCCAATCATTCACTGTTGCTGGTTTCTCATTGAATAGAGAGCATGAAAAATATCCAGTGATTTTCGCTATAAAACATATTTATACTGTATATAACTAATTTCTCTATGAGCATTTAGTTAATGTATATTAAAATCGGCAGTATAATTCTGGATACCAAAATGTGCTGGCTATGAGAACTGAAATGAACTTGGAAAGACCTGTAAAGCATGCATGGGGTAAAAATACAAAACCTGTGCATCCATATCAACATCCACCACTTCGCCTGTAGTTTGAAAACTGGGGTTGTCTTCAGCAATAATTTCTAGAGCCTTGTTAAGATCTTCGGGGGATAAAGCGCTCAGGCCAACACCAAGTTTTCTTTTCTCCTCTGCTGACATTTTCCTAAGAAAATATTTCTAAAAGTTAGTAAGGCATAAATTTAAAAATGCTTCCCTGCAGCTAAGTTACAACCTAGTGCACAAGACTCCCACCAGATAGTGTGGCAAAAGTCCACGTACGCAGTCTTATCATTGCAAACAAAGAGCCTATTTTCATGAGTTGAAGCTTTGATACCCGGGTCAGCAAAAAGAGCAACCTTATGTATTTGAGAAATATTACAGAAAATAATTAACACATATGAAGCAAACCATGATACAATGCCATTCATAATGCGGAAGTAATCATCAAAATTTTTCATGGGAAAAAGGAAAACGCAACTATTAGTTTTTCTAATATTCTTGGGAGAAAAGGATTACAATTTTTGGATCTCATTATGTCCATACTCTATATTATGTGCAACATTTGGTTAATTTGACTCTAAAATCTAAACAACATTTGGTTATGTCCATACTCTATCAACGGTAACTTCAAGTAGGACAAATTCCATATGGTAAACCTAATAATGAGCTTATACTACATAACACGAGTAAATATATTGTTAGTATAGACCACATTTTCTATCTTGTTAATGAATTTGCAAGGTCAACTATCATGTTAACTATTCTAACAAGTCCACTATCTTGCTAATTATAAAATAAAAGGTCAGTTTCTTATTAATTATAAAATAAAATAATTCATTTCCCTACAAGCTTCTAGCTTACATCATTTTTTGTATCACTGGCCTCCATTGCCTCAAGGCCTCACAGAAGTTTAAGGTATGAATAGCTGCTAAATATTCTAGCAAATTGAATCAACTGAATTGTCAAATAACTAGGGAGAGACTTGGGGTCTACATATACTACAAGCATGTTGATGAAAAAAACAAACAGTTACCTGCATTTCTGGATTACCAACTTCCTCAGCTCTTCCAAACGCGCATTCAGTTCATCAAGCTGAAGATTTGTTAGAAAAAAATTGTCAGTCACTTAGTGGTTTTCTGAAGAAAAAACACTGTACCTATCCGAAGGTTTGAAATTGGAAATAGTTACCATGTCATCTAATTCTGGTCTAGCAACTAAGTATTTCATATTGTCAGCACCTACTACTCTACTCGGTTTGAAAATTAATTTATGACTTTCAAAAAGATAAAGCAAATACTTAGGAAAATTATTCACCATAATAAGGTTCTATGTTACCTCACTGTTGGTATCTCTAGCCATTTTTGCAAAAGCAGCCTCCCGAGCAACCTGCATGTTTGCAAGAGCTTGAGCCTCGTCATCCTTTTGTTTTGCCTCCTGACAAGTGAGCACCAAAGAAAAAAAAAAAAAAAAAAATTTTTTTTCATGCCTCAACAGCTCTGACAAAAGCTGCTTCATATCTATGCAGGAAATAAAAGAGAACATGATAGCAAGAAAGGCGTAACAAATATAGCAACAGAAACAAGCATACTAAACTTCACCTCTTCAACAACTTTAGGAAGTAGTTGCAGCCACTTCTCTTCAAATTTATCCAGTAATGTTTTAGCCATGACATGAATATCACTTCTGTCATCGTTGTATGTCATTGCATTAGTGAAAACCAATCTTACATCGGCATATATTTCACGAACAGTTTTATATCCATTGCCATCCTTTGCTTCCATTTGGTTTTTGATTGTACCAAAGTCCATGGGCTTTTTAATAACCTAGGATGAAGAGAAGTCTCAAATTATTGTTAATCAAACTAAGAATAAGACAAAAGGATGCTAACTGCACTTTTCTAAGACAGAAAATTCTTATTAAAGGGCATCCAATGATTTTGACCAATTAAGCAACTAGCAGATACATCTAGGAGCAATGGATCTACCCAAAATCAAACCAAATTCAATTAAACAGATTACCATTATCAAACAAGCACAAGAAAGGCAATATTACTTGTTTTCAGTATGGTGTAGGAAAAAGTAATTCACAAAGGATTGAAAGCTTCAGATATACAAGAACCATGCCAGCTCTACTGATATAAAGATCATATATGGCTGAACAGAAAATTAAAGAAGTTACATGAGGAAACAACAAATCTTTTCCTATATATAGGGCAATGCCATCAAGTGTGATCCATAGAAATAGTGAAACATGTTTGCAGCAGATTTCCAATTTGAATTTCAAAAATTGCAGAAAAAAAAGGCGGTTGGTGTTAGCATATTAAATTTAATTCAAAAATTTTCAATTGACGATATGAAGACAAAAGAAAATGTATGAATAGATGGAGCAAGCATACAAGATTGAAGGCAAATAGGGGCACACCTCATAATAGTCATCAAGACCAAGACCCTTAACATCAACAGGGTTCATGAACGGTGGAGCCCACTTGTGCTGTGTAATCTGCAAATAATAATTCAGCCAGAGCAATCAGAAGAAATACCAACAAATAAGGAAATAAGAACATAACTGCTTCCAACCAGTGTGTTCTTTACACAAAGGTAATATCAGTAATCAGACAACTAAAAGGTTGTTACAACCTGTATGTATTCACAATTAACTTACATTGCCAGCAATTTATAATATAAGAAAGTCGATGACAAGCATTTGATCCGCACATGCGAAAATGTTTGTTAAAACTTAGGAAACCTAATGTCTTATTCTCTCACCACAGTTAACATTTACCTAACAACACAAATATATCTATAAAAGGCACAAAACAAGCTTCTTGCAGAGTTGCACCAAGTTTCAAAAGAGATAAAGCATCTGAGTGTTCCATACAACCTTTCCGATCTATACCAATCTTTAACTCAAAAGATATGCATGCATCTAGAACCATAAAAAATTACTAGCATCATGAGAATTGTGAATTAGTGCTTGCCTGCTTCAATATGGTACCAAACTGCCGCATGAGCTCCTGCATTCTCTTTGTGCAAACAGCTTCCTTTCTACTCCCGTCAATCAGCTTGTTACCACTATTGTTGCTTCCACTATTACCAGGTTTCTTTTTTTCCTTATCTTTACCACCTGAGTTCCCCTTAGAATTATTTGGCTGTTTCCGATTAGCGTAGTACTCAACAACCTCATTTACCTTCTGCTCCAGCTGTAAACCAACAACGCATCATAAAAAACACAAAAGAAGTGTTCTTTCTTTCCTAAGTAACATCGAATTGAGAGCAATAAGCAAAAAGGCATCAAAGATCGGGAGACGTTAAACACCTCATCAGCTTTAGAGATGTACTCATCAACACGATGCCTGAACCGTTCGACATCGGTTTTGGGGTTTCCGGCCTCCACTGCTACGCCGGCGTCGCTCCCGTTCCCGCTAGCCAGCGGAGGTTGGGGAGGCCGGAGCGCCACGACCGCGGCTCCTTGTGATGAAGCTGCCATCCTTTGTCTCCTAATCGTCAAGAAAGATCGCAGGGATCCCAGGATTTGTGACCCCTTTCCTCTTCCCTCGAATAAATTGTTGGCAAGAATCGTGGGTGAATTAGGGTTTAAAGAAGGGGGAATCAAACAATCTGAGGTTTAAGGAATCGAGGGCTTACTTTTCGGAGAATTGCCTCTTCGGAATCCGAACTCTTCCGAGATGGAATGGGCAAACAGATCGATGTCGAGGGATTTGATGGGGGGCACGAAGAGACGGCCGAACGGTCGGACCGAAGAAAACCGAACCGTAGAAGGCGGTTCGGTCCGTTACGCATAAACAACCCGGTCCATGTTGTTCGTCTTTGGACTCGATAAATGTACTGTTACATTAATATACTTCGTGTTCATCTCCGAGGGCCGTTCACACTACCTTAGTCACGACTAAGCTACGACTGTTGCGAGAAACGCATGGCCTTGTACACATCAGACTGATGTGGCTTGAGTCGTAACTCATGTGTCCCTGTTCCTCGGTTCTTAAACAGTGCTTTCATCCATTGCTTCAAGACAATATAATAATGATTCCTGCCACAACCAGATTTCCGTCCCATGTACAGATCTTCCATTTACATCACTCGTCAAGAAAGTTCAGATGACTAATTCATGTTCTTGTTGAAATCACAAATCTCGAAATCAATTTCTTAATTTGCTCCAAACATTTTTTTTTTCTTGTGAGAGCAAAAGAAGCAGAGACATGACCACTGCATCACTCACAACAAGCATCATACATCGCAATTCAAATAAATTACAGATATTATACAGTAGACAAAAAAGATTTTTGAGGACTCGTGCTTCTGATCAAGTTCTCAGTGGAATTTGCAAGTTTCTGTCAGTCCACATCCTTTCTTCTTACTCGAAATCGTCGTCCGGTAGCATTGCCGTCAAGAGAGAATACTTGACCCTCAGCGATATCTTACCTCTCTCTAAATTCAGCTTTGCACCGGAGACCACCCAGTAACCAGGGCTGTCCTGCGGACCGCGCACCATTTCAGTCGTGTCGACAAACTTGAGCAACTTTGGAGTCTGTACTGGAACCGGTGGGCCACCGGGATAAACTGCTGAGTTGATGTTTACATCCGTTGGCCTGGGTGGAGGCTTCTGAGCAGCCGCAGAGAAATGAGTGCTGATGAGTGTTGAGATGAGACCAGATTTTTGGACCAAGTTTGGAGAATTATCCCACTCTGCGTTCTTTACAAGTGCTGCATTGGAAACAGTCGAGAATTGGAGGCGGAGGAAGAGGACTTTCTTGAAACCATGATGGCCCACATGTAACTGAGCCCCAGTAACAATCGAGAGGTCATCATCATCTGCGTCCACTGGCGCTGTGCAGACATGAGAAAAATGCCTCCAGTCAACTGGCTCATAGTACTTTCGGTCATACGATTCAGTGGAGGCTCGGTTATGTGGGTTGTCATGAAGCTCAAATATTTGGGGAAGGGAGCAAAGATGTTGGAGATGAATTGCTAATCTGTTACTCCTTTTACCCTCTAAGTATAACCGAAGTCCTGTCACTGGCTTCTTGCCTACATCAACCTGAAGCAATTGCTGATTCATGAGTCCTAAAATAAGCCAAATGATTCTATTCTAAACCAAAATGAGAAAACTAGATGCAGAACATTTAAAAGCTTTGAATCGCTTTTGACATACTATTCATTTTGTAATTGCAAATGTTTCAAATGGAAACCTTGAACTTCAGCTATATACATTCTTCATCTGGTGTAGGCTGTACAATTCTTCAACACAATTTTTGACAGTATCACATCTAGTATTTGCAACTTAAAATTGAACCAATTCAAGCACCCAGCACTGTGAACAAGCTACTTTAAGTTACAACTTTGGGGAGAAACTAGAAACCGAGAAACAGACACTAATTAGATGAAATTACCTTCCTATACAACATAAATTTTAGTGGAAAGTGGATAAACTAAACTAGAACATGCATAAATCTAAAAGGGTTATTAGACAAGGGAATCCACATTTCTGTTAGTTATTCATTCTAGTTTTCCAAGTACTGTCTAGAATCGTTAACAAAATCATTGGTAAAATCAATTATTCTTATTTTGGTAAAATCAATTATTTTGGTAAAATCATTGGTAAAATCAAGTACTGTCTAGAATCATTAACAAAATCATTGGTAAAATCAACTATATACCAGCGACATTTTAAGTTCACTAAGACACAAAAAATTTGCTATAAAGAAGTGCATTTCTATATAACCAATTGATAAAAGTAAATTAACCTATCTAATTTCTCCAGTTATGTGACTGCCTTGATTTAAATAGATGTCTTGTTTGTAGGAAACTTAACATTACTGAAAATGTCATTCATTTCATATATCTTAGATTGAAATATTAAAAGAGACTGTAAATTAATACAAAACCATGGTGTATAAGGTTGAACAAAAATTTGCTAGCTGTCAGCATTACTTAGGTGAAATTTTTTCTCATGTCCTTCCACAATTATTGGCATTCTGGCTCTCATCAATCCTTGGACCAATTTTAAGATTCCTATGATGTACACTGGACAAAAGGACAGCAATTGTCAAAGTAGTTAAAAAGGATAGATTACCATAAACATGTCTCAGGGCGGATTTAAAAAAAAAAGCCATGGCAATGGACTCAACTTATGTGCAAGAAACATTTTTAACTGAGATTCTTGGTCTGAATCAGGCAGTATTCATGGCTCATCATGGCCAGATGTAGCAGTCTGGTAGTCTTATTTATGATGATTTGTTACAAATGTACGCAATGGCATGTTACTGACCTTATGAAGCAGATTTGCTGCCATGCATCCGTTGTGCTGAAGTGAGGGTCAGTGATTTAATTAGAAGAGCTGAAGTAACACATCCATTGTTTCTTCTGTTTGACCATCTTATTGCAGATTTAGTCTTATAAACACCTCCTACTGATGGTTGTGATGAATTGGTCTGGGCTCAGCCGTAGTGGATTCCTAGTTCTGATTCTGTCAATAAATTTCTGAAAGTTACATAAAAAACTGGGCAATCAATTGGATGGAGCCTTCATATGGTCGCTTGGGAAATTCATATGAATAAATTTTCCTAAAATGTTAGTCTTGTGGTTGTTTCCCCTATATTAATTGTCGCTTAATTGGCTTGTTTGAAAAGAAATTTTACATCTCTTTCCTCAATGTAGGTGAGTCAACATGTGCAGGATACTTTCTATGAGAAGTTTAACAAACCTTGTCATAAACCCACCTAATCATGGGTTGATCAAAATCAAATCAGATGGGTCTTTGACCATAGTTGCAAAGTCTGTTAGATCAGGTTATATTGTGCTGCTCTAAGCACAGTCTTGTCATTTGTGCAGGTGCTAGACCTACTCTGGCCATCTCACCAATGCAGTCTGAAGCCGAGTGACACTGGAAGGTATCAATGAGGCAAACAGGAAGAGACCCAGATTAATAGAGATGCAAATGGATTCACAAACCCCTGCTAACACTTCAAAAAGAAAGGAGGAAGCTACCATGGAGAATTAGGAATGTTATCTATACTCTATAGGTCTTCAAACTTTTCTTTCTATTTTCTAAGAGAGTTCATTTAAATTATGTCTATCAGCAAGCTAATAACTCTGTTCACTTTTTTTAGTAACTTGGTCCCCTACGAAAGCTGCGGGTCATTTCTTTGAGAACCCTGTGAATTATCTGACTTGTGGAGCTTTGTAAAGTTGATGTATCCAGTCAGTATTTTGACAAATTAGTTCTAGTTGAGATCAACCCCCTTTTTTAACCAAAATAATAATAATTATCTTGTAATCATTTTTACAATTCCACAGAACTCAAGACTTAGAGAATGTCAACAATATAGCAATTAGTCAATAATGGTGACAACCAATAGCGAAAAGAATATAAATAATTACCATACTGGTGTTGACAAGAAGCTTAGGCCCCATGAAGGAAAACTGAAGTGATGCAGTGCTCTGTTGCTTCTGCTGTGGACCAAGAGGAAGATCACTGTAAACAGGGGCCCATTGTCTCGGCAACTGGAACTCCAAAAACTGATGAAGTTCTTCAATTGGTGGCTTATCTGATGTCCAGAGATAAATATAAGAACAATTACAACACTATGCACATAAACCACATATAAGAAATGCCTTATATCTATAACAAAAGTCTTTATCATGACATTTTTAAAGGAAACCTATCCTCTGAGATATTTCAAAATTTTTAAAGCTCATAGTATCTCAGAAAGAATTGATAAAACTAGAAGAGTTTACTGAAGCCACATCAACATAAAGGCTAACTCAAAACCTGATATTTCTTTCTGCTTAATGCTTATCTTTAAGAAATAAAATTGAAATTGCATGACAGCATTTGCTGGACAGAATCATACTTTCCACTGGAAATCAACCAATTTAGGCAACTAGAAATTCGCAATTACGCCACAGCATCTGCTCCACAGGATAAAACTTTCCTCAAGAAGTCAATTAACAGATCTCGAAAGCTATTTAGGCAACAATATTCCTGACTCTTTTGCAACATGTCAAAAATAGAAAACATGAGCTTATGTTTTGGCATAGAACTTATACCATAGAGAAAATCATCCTTCTAGGATTTTAGTTAAGAATGAATAAGAGCCAAAGGGTCTCAGGTCACATGAGGATGCAACTAATGACAAAGCAAATGCAATGCTATGCAAGTCATTAAAAGGCATAATAATTTTTTCATAAAAAAACATAGCAATTACATAGAATATCACATTAATTTTAATTTCTAAAAGACTCTACAGCTTATTGTTATTCTAGATATAGCTCCATTTTCCAATTTTAAAATATACTGAAATCAGTGAGAAACACTTCATAAATGACAAATTGTTAATGAAGTGTGCTCTAAATCAGTAATGACTTTTGGATGTATTATACCAGAGGATTCTTCTTAATCCACAAATAATTCTGAAGAATATATATCACATTAATTTGACGACAGACACTTTTGACAAAATAAATTGTGTTGTATCATCAATCATCAGCATTCCACCTCTATCTTTTTTCTGCACAAAGTCATATACATATCTACAGATATGTCACGGATGGATTAATCTCCCATAAATCAGAAAGTTGATGAGCAACATAAACTTCTAATTTTGAGTACATTCAGCCAGCAGTCAAGGTGTCGTGAGATGATTTCAATAAAATAAAAGATTTTAAAAGTTTAGGATCCTCAAATGAAAGTTCTTCTTGTGAATTAAAGGGGGTCATCATGGCAAATTGAGCCAAAAGCACTGCCTTATGCACACATATATTTGTCTTAGCGATAAGTGCAGTATGAGAAATAAGTTCAAACTTAAATTAAAGGTCTGCTTGTGTATGTAAAATAGGGATCACCGGTAAGTTTGTCTTAGAGAAAAGCAACTGCAGAATGAGATTAAAAGAGTTCAGATTTCATACTTACAACGTAAGTACAAATTGATGGCATGGTTTAGGAATCCACTTCCAGGAACCCCATTCAAAAGAGAAGTAATTGGCATAAAGGACATTAAAATTACATCGGGTTCAGACTGAACAGTGTTCAACCACTCGATATGAGGTAAGTCCCAGTTATCCCTTCCCCCTCTTTGCTTGAAGATTTGCACGATGCCCTGAATTTGTAAGACAAAATGTAAAACAGATCATTTTAAGACTAAGTATAGCTTAAAATATTTTCACAGCAGAAATCATTCTAAAGAACTTTATCTGTTAAAAAATATACCTCTTTTGCGCAGTAAGAGCTTGACTGACTGGATTCTGCAAACCTTAGCCGCTGCTCTCTCAACTCGTACTGCACCATGGTAATTTATTAGTATAAAACTATAAATTGACACTTGGCGACAGGAGATGTGTCTTACAAAGTCATAGCATCAACTTAATCCAATATTATGAGATTAAAAAATTGATAAGATTAAAAAAGGCACAATGCTTCAATTTACAATATCTTATTTCATTTGGGTAACTAGTAGATGTTATTGGAGCATTAGGAAAATGTACACACTACCAGCACAAAGGCATATGATTCGTCATAAGGTATTTAGGCCTCTCAGACCTGAGGTGCAAGACAAGGTCCATGTGTTAGTAAGATCAAACACACTTTGCATCATTCTGAATACACAAATCAAGAAGGTCAATTTTCAGGACCTGCAGAACCTGTTATCTGTTCAGTGTATTATATAAGGTATATCAATTCAAACATGTCTAGTCCAACCAATTCTATGTCCTCAACAGTGAAATTTACTATGCTAGACTGACTGGATTCTGCAAACCGTAGTCACTACTCTTTCAACACATACTGAACCGGTGTAATTTATTTGTATAAATTGCCAATCAGAAACAGGAGATGGATGTTACAATGCAATAGTAAAATTCATCATAAAAATCATTTCTGTTAAATTTCTAAGGAACCTTATTAACCAAAGTTGTTAAGTACTCAAGATCATAAAGTGCTTGGGCCTCTCAGACCAGAGGTGCAAGACAAGGTTCATGCGTTAGTTAGATCAAGCACACTCTTTCATCACTCACAAATCAATAAGGCCAATTTTCAGTTCGTCCAGAAACTGTGGTCCATTCAGTGTATCATATAAGGTAATATCAATTCAAACACGTCCAGTCCAACCTATTCCTGGTCCTAAGCAGTGAAACTTAATATGCATCCCAGTAATTTAGGTATCAATCAAAATTCCAAGAAATGTTTGGCATCATAAAATACAACCTTAATCAAAATTTCAAGAATAGGTTAAAGAATGTTTTTTTTTTTTCTGAAATAATATCTTATCGTGCCAATGATAAGCCTGTCAGACCAACAACAAGAAAAGAAAAAAATTCATCCTGCACTACGAAAATATTATCTTTAAATGACCTATCATTACAGTGTTAAGAAAAAGGTTAAGCTGCCTTAGTTTTGAGTTTAATGAAAACCAGGAAACAAAAGCAGATCAAAATGAGGGTTAAACACCTTATCTTTCCCATATGTTTCTTTAGAAGCCATGTCATATTCTCTTGAAGTCTCCTGAAATCTCTTATCTGCCAACTCTTTCAACCTTTTCTGAACTTCAACAGGTTGGAGGTTAGACGAGTGCTGCTGTTTGATATAGATTACATCCTTTCCTCCCATCTTCACACCAATTATAATATGAGTACCAAATCTTTCAATAAACCTAGAAGAAAAAGAGAAGTGATATGCATTCACATCCCAAAGTGGGTGGTCATACCAAGAACTTTGGAACTTGTTGCTAAACAATTTTCTGTTAAAGTTTAAGTCTTACAACTTCAAAAGAAAGGAACAATAATTTATCCTTCAACAAAGAGTTCAACTTGAAAAATGGAAATAATAGTAATCATATTTCAGGAGAAAATTTTCAACTATGCCCAAGAAAACTTTTGAGATAGATAGCATTCTACAATGAAACTAAAACAATTCAAGAGCAAGTGCTAACAAAGTTGAGATCTGCAGGTAAATAAACATCTGCAGGAACAAAAGCTAATATATTAAAGAGCCCAGTTATTGTTCTAAAAGTATATATTTAAAACCCCTCACAAGCAAAAGTAATACATGAACTTTATGTTCAGCTATTTAAAAGAAGATATCAAACCTTGCCAAAGCAGCAGGATCCCATGTTGATGGAACTGCATGCTTAACATGATCACGAAGTACAATCTGAGATTTTGATAATGCAAGAGCATATAGTGTAATAAACCATCCATCAAATGCAAGAGCTTTCGTATTTGCTGCATCTTTCTGCCAAGAACCTGAGAATTCAAACATACTGTTGAAAAGGCCAGAGGGTATTTTGCCAGATAAAGATAACTCCTGGTTAAATTGCTCGGACATCTGCAGAAAGTTCCATAAGAATTAAGAAAGAAAAATGACTTGTTACAGCTAGATATATCATAGACATTTCCATTCTTGTTACCAACACATGCAGAGATGGAACAGCAACCAAGCACAGTGACCATATACAATAATATCCTCAGAGACACCCATCAATGATCAATGAATGGATTTTGTAGATGTTGCGGAAAAATAAGGTTGGACAGTTGTTGCTTTTGTCTAGGTTGTCATTCGCGTACCATTTCCAATTGATCACTCTCATTAACAATTTGTCTTCTAGAGGACATCCATACAACAACAATAACAACAAAGTCGTAAGTCCAACTATTTGGGATCGGCCATATGGATTTTTTGTCTCCATTGAGATATGTAAAAAAATCATACGTTTAGTTAAATTTAAAGTACTTAAATCTTTATTTATAGTTTCTATTAAAGTTTTTTTTATGTCTTCTTTTATCTCTCTTCATACCACTAACATTAATTATTTCACCTCTTCTAACTATCGCATCTGGAGGTCTTCTCATAATCTAGAGGACAGTCATCTAGATTATGAGAAGACCTCATAATCAGTCCTATCTGACCTATATAACAAGCACGTATTACTTTCTTTTTTGCCTAAAAGAAAACATGATCAACCTCTAATCTTGTAGCTAGGCAAGGCTCCAGTTCAACTTGAGTATTAGATAGTCAAAGCGAATCCTTTATAAAACAAAATTTGAAATGACAAAGCTACTTGGATGTTCATGCTTGTCAATTGCACAAGTCAATATTAATTTTTGCCTTCTCTAGTATTAAAAAAATCTTAATGCAAAAAATTGTGCCACATCAAGCTTAAATGAATTGGAATGAAAATGATCATAAGTGATCCTATATTGAAGTCAGGATTGGGCTACTCAGAAGCCTTTAAATATAATTTGACAGACACTTAACTGGATATGAATATACTTGGGACCAAAGGGCATGCTCTCCAATGACATACAGTTTATAAGAACAAGTAAGCTCTTACAGAGTATACGAAGCTAATTGTCATGGTTTCAAATCCTAAAAAACACTTCTTCCAGCATCAATCAATGCCCACATTTTTACCTTGCTATGAAAACAACAAACATGATAAAAAAATTTAAATCTGGTCTACAATACATCATAAAATCTGCAGTTTAACCAGCCCATATCCTTGAACACATACAATGTGCATTACACAGCAAGAATTACGTAAAGATAATGAACCAAAATGCATCGATTTGGGAACAAACCAACAAAGGCATACCTGCTGAAACGAGAGAACATCTGACCTGAACCTTATTCTTTCTCCTTTATCACACTTTATGGATTTAGGAACATTTGGAATAGACAGTCCACCAGGAAGGACGATGTTGTGAACTTGTTCATGATCGATCTCAATCAACCATGGATCCGGGGAATCTCTCTTGCAGTGCTTCAAACGGATATCTCCAGCGATGTCATATCCTAATCCGATCGAGTTGATCGCAATCTCAGCAGCTTTCAGCGGTGAAATCTTGAGCGCCATTCTTGATCATAACAAACTAGCTAAAGTAATTTCTTATGCTGAAATATGATCTGTTATACCCCTCACCTCACACAATCGTCAGGCCTATGAAACCGATATTTTTCCCCTCAGAATCCCAGAACTACAACACCACCAGCACAAAATTCAATTTTTTTCCTAATACCGCCAAAATCGCAACAGAAACAGTGGGTTTTCTCAGTATTCCCGAGGCCTAAACTCAAATCTGGAGAGCAAGCTTCAGCACTCCACCTCTACTCACTCCACACGGACATATCCTTACCAAATTTCTCACAGAGGCAGAGAAATCACAGATTACCTGAGGCTTTCACACTGAATCTCTTCTAAGACTCCTCTCCGATCGAGAAACAAGAGCAACAAAACCCCAGCTCAGATTGCGGCAAAATTTAGCCTCAGAACCACCCCAAATCTCCTCAAGATAGCCCCAGAACCCAAGAATTCCTAACCCAAGCTGCGTCGGTAGACCGAAAACACTAGCAAATTCCTGCTGCTCTCTCCAAAATTTGACCTCCCCCGGATTTAGGGTTAGGTTGGTCAAATCTGATGAGAGAGTATTCAATTGCGATACGGCTGACGTGACGTCCGTGCCCACGACTTTTCCGGACAAACGAATCGGGCATCGCCACCAACACGCACACCGCACACGTCCTGTGGCGACGCCCCGTGACTCCACAACACCTCTTTCCGTGTAGAAGAACAACACGATGAGCAACGTACGGGTACCTGTCTTCCATAGGGTAGACGCGACGATTCGGCGAGTCGAGCGGGACCCGCATGGGGCCGGCTCCTTTACCCGGTGGTGGTTTCGGTGGAGCTGGCACGTGTACGGATCACACCGTACATATAGCCACGGCCTTTGGGAATGCCCTCTCGCATCACACCACCACTCTCTCATGCCCACCGTGCGTTAAAAATTGCATGCTTGAGGGAGCAGCAAAGCTAATGCACCAAAAAGGGTGGATTAAACAAGCATATTTCTCGTTTGGTTGATCTTTAGTGATCATGTTTGACTTGGGTTTTACCTACATTTTATCATCATTAAGACTTGATTAATCTTACTTAATTGCATCAATTATCGAAAGGTGGCCACATTGTAGTAGCGGTCAAGCAAAGGGCAAAATACTTGGGTTGAATATTTTAGCATGGCACTGCAGTTGTCACCTGTTATTTTGCATCGGTACATACTGAAGGGAAAGTTCTCAGAAGGTATCCCAGGAAAAGGTCAGAGAGAATTGGTGTGGAATGGATTCCAAAGTGTTGATTGACATTTGTTGTCTCGTTGATACGACATGAAAAAAGAATTTTACGTGGCGTTAGAAATGATAGCATGAATTGTTGAAGGAGAAGGGAATATTCCATGCATTTTTTGTATTTTGGTTTGATTTTGTTAGATGAAAAATCTGATTGTTGGAATTGAATATGGAGTCAAAATCAATCCGTTCATATTGCATGTTTGTCTTGCGAGGACACCGACATGTTTGAATTAAAAAGGTGTTGAATTATGGTAATTGTGTTGGACCTTTTCGATGATTAAATTAGTTTGAGAGTTGTTACGTCCAGAAAGTATTAAGAACACAATGATAGAAGGAAAAAACTAATAGAGTAAGAGTTTTTTTTTTTTTGTTTGGTATGAATGCATATGAGAGGATCTTTTATAATAAATAATATATTGATAATTTCATGTATTTTTTGATTTATATAAAATTATATTATGTCGCATCGAAAAAAGTAACATCCGAAGATTTTCTTATGTCAATCACACTTGATAAGACAACAAAGTATCAATTACTAGACATTCAAGTATCAATCAATTGACATCAAATGTGTCGATCGTCAAAGTATCAATCACGTAATGTCGTAGTGTTGGTCATGTCATTGTTTATTTATTAGATATGAATGACGTTAGTTTTATTTATTTTATCAAAATAATTTTTTTTAAAAAAAATATTACACAAGTGATTCAAAATAAAAAATATTTTATTTTTAACTCAATTATTATCTAATTTGATTATTTTCTTTTCTCTTTATACCTATCTCAAATGTGATTAGCAAGTAATGAAATTTAAACGGGTTTAAATAGGTATAGTACTTTAAAACAAACCCGGTTCAACTCATCGATTCGACTCGTGAACCGGTTGATTGATCGAGGCGCGATCGGCGGGGGAACGAGTCTGGCGCCCGAGTCGCCCTCCTCATCCGACGAACCACGCGAAGAGTGGACTGGTGGACGGCAATCGCAATCTATCCCCTTTTATCGATCGCTGGCACTCGTAGGCTTGGCCTTCGCATCGATCTCTCCTCGCGCGCCCAATTCAATCGATCGAGGTAAATTCGCCCCCTTCACCCGATCGTCCTATCGTTGTTTCTGGTGCCATGTTTCGATTCGAAAGGTTTCGGGTCTTCGAAATCCCTAGCGGTGCTTGTGATTCCAAGATTCTCCGTCGAAGTTCGCAGCTTTCATGGCTTCAATAGACCTTTTTTGTGTTCGTTTCTTGTTTGATCGCACTAGCGTGCTTTTCCCCTCACGCAAAATCTAGTTTTGATAACTGTCCATTCGATTTAGCTGCCTCTCGTTCGTGAGTCTGGTATATGTGTGTGTGCATACGTTTGATTGTGGTTTGTACTCAACTGTTCTTGTCCATATGATTTATCTTTAACCTTGATCTTGGCTTAAGAAAAATGATTTCTCCTGATATACGAATTTTGGTTCGTAATCTTGGACATATCGGATATATAGTTGATCAGTACCCTCGTCAATCTAGCAGAAGAAATCATAACCTTGATCTTTTATATGCCCCGCCGCGCCCCCCGCACCCCCCGCCCCGGGTCCGTATGCGTTCAGGCTACTGCTGTCATGTGCCGTATGTGCAACATTTTCCAAGTGATACTGATGATCATCTTTCACACGAAATAGAATGTGCTGTAGGTTAGTAGTTTATATATAGATGTATAACGTTCGTGCAAAAGATAAACAAATGTTTGAAAAGTTACCATAAGATGCATGAAGGAGAAGATGAAATATTGAAACTAAAGAATTTGGTACCGAATGACTGAAATTGGTACTTTTTACTCGGTCTAAGTTGTTATCATATGACTTTATTGGTCCTACTTAATCTAAAACCTTTAGTTGCTAAGAATTTTCTCCATAGTTCAAGTATAATTAGAAACTTGAGTTATGAAGGCAATCATATGCTTAAGTATAACTAATTACAGACTTGAGTTATGAAGGCAATCATTAGAAACCAAGGGTTTTAGACTAAGTAGAACTAAAACTGAATATATGAGATATAATTTTAGTAATTCTATGAATAGATAAGAAAACATAGTTAAGTTGGATGGACAAGAAATTCATTTAAGTAAAAGTCTAAGGTATCTTGGGTCAATTATTCAATAAGATGGAAAGATCGATGAATATATTATTCATAGATTAAAAATATGATGGTTAAAATGGCGAAGGGCATCAAGAATTTTGTGTGACTATTAGATATGCTTGAGATTAAAAGAAAAATTTTATAAGGTAGTTGTAAGACTAACAATGTTTTATGGATTTGAGAGTTGAACAGTTAAGAATCAATATATATAAAAAGTCTGTGTTGTTAAGATGAGGTTGTTGAGATGGATGTGTAGAGTTACTAGGAAAGATAGGAAAGAAATATTTTTATTCATAAACCACTATATATCACTTCGATAGAGGATAAGATAAGAAAAAATCGTTTAAGATGATATAGGCATGTGCTTAGGAGACCATTGGATGCGATAGTCAGAATAGGTGAAATGATTAATGTTAGTGGTACGAGGAGAGCTAGAGGAAGACCTAAAAATACTTTAATGGAAACTATAAACAAAGATTTAAGTATTATAAGCTTAACTAAACATATGATTTTTTACGTATCTCAATGGCGGCAAAAGATCCATGTAGCTGACTCTAAATAGTTGAGACTTACAGCTTTGTTATTGTTATTGTTATATCGCATGACTTTCTTAGAGGTGTGCATTATGAGATTAGATCAGTTTCAGCTATCTCGAATTGCATATTAAGGAAAGTACATTTGGGCTTTCATGTTATATGTCTATACCCATGTAATTTTTTCACATGCATGTTCAGAGTATGCATAATTGGTTGTCCTCCTAGTTCTTACACCATTTTGCTAGTGACTGAGGCATTTTTATATCTTCTTTGCCATTCATTCAATTCTAGTTAGAACTCTTTATTCATCAACTTTGAGTAGCTTAGATATCGTCTCTCTTTTAGTCTGATTCATAATAAGTATTGCTAATGGTAAAATGTTTGAAATGGTATATCTCCAACCATGAGGTAGAAATATATAATTTTTTATTTAATCTTCATATTCTCTTTCTATTCGTAGTTATTTTAGGTTTTCTATCTCATGTTGAGTGGAAGCAGCATGGATGATGATTGGGACTTTACTATCTCAACCAGTTCTGTTAATACCTTGGTTCTATTTGGAAAAACTGGCAACGGTAAAAGTGCCACGGGAAACAGTATTCTCGGTAGGGAGGCATTCTTGTCAAAGCCTAGCTTGTATGGTGTAACGAATACTTGCGAATTGCAAAGCACTATGTCGAGGGATGGTCGTGTCGTGAATGTCATTGACACCCCAGGTAAGTGTAAATATGTCTAGTTCTTGGACTTTCTATTTATTTGTTATATTGAAAGTGCTATTAGATGTTCATGATTGATGTTTCACTCCACAAGTGTCTTTTTCTTTTCACATTTACAGGACTATTTGATCGTTCTGATGAATCTGAGGCCACTAGTAAAGAGATTGTTAGATGTGTAAATTTGGCAAAAGATGGCATTCATGCAATACTAGTGGTTTTTTCTGTTAGATCACGTTTTTCCCCTGATGAAGAGGCTGCAATTGAAAGTCTAAAAACATTTTTTGGTGAGAAAATTCTGGACTATATGATTGTCGTTTTTACTGGTGGAGACGATTTAGAAAGTCATGGACAAACTCTTGGGGATTTCATAGGTTATAAGAAGCATCGGTCCCTGCAGGTTTGTGTTCATTCTTGTCTATTCAGTTAATATTAACTCCTTGCATGTTGAAATGCACGTGCTTGAGAGGGAGCACAGTCACGTTCTTATCATATAACCGTGTGTTAAATCAGGTGCTCGTCTCATTTATCGATCATGACTTTCTTTTGACATTCTGGTTTTTCCAGCTTGTCTAATTTAAGAAACCTAGGTACTCTGTAATGGCTTATGTGATCGATTGGTTTCTGTTATGTCACTGAATTGTCCTGCAGAAGTTTCTCGAATCCTGTAGACACAGGATTGTGCTTTTTGATAACAAGACTAAGAATGAGACCAAACGAGCTGAGCAGGTGCGGCAGCTTCTGTATCTTGTGGACTCTGTGACTGCAAGCAATGGTGGAAAACCATTTTCTGATAAGCTTTTTGATGAACTAAAGGCAAGCCAATTATGTGCCTTACTGTTTGTATAAGTCATAATTTATTGCGGAAAGGACTACAATTATAGTTTATTCACTTATTCTGTTTATTTATTATTTAAAATTTGGGAGACAGGAAGGAGCTTTGAAACTCCATCGTAAAGAAACAGTGGTTGAATCTTTGGAGGGTTACTCTGAACAACAGATTTCTGCGTTGAAGGAAGAAATATACAAGTCATATGATGATCAACTTGCACGAATAACTGAAATGGTACATATTATTGTTTTTTCTTTTAAAGCATTCATTTAGCATTAAATTTTGAAGTCAAACAACAATTAACCATATTGTTGTCTTTTATTTTCAAATGCTTGTAACCAAGGTTTTCAATTTCGAATGATATCGTATATTACTGGTATATTATCTTCTTTCATAGGTTATAAGAATTTGAAAATGTCATACTAAGAATTTGAAAATGTCATACTAAGCCATCAATTAACCAAGGGTTTTTACTGGTATATTATCTTCTTTCATGGTGATATCTGACTAAGCCATCAATTATTGTTTGTACAGGCAAGATAATTTTGGTGCTTCAGATAAATGCACCCTTCATTGACTTTTTCTTTCACTTGTTTTTGTGCCACTTGGTTATATATCTTTTCCTTTTGACATCATTTTTAGTTTTTTACCCTATCTTTCCCGTAGGTTGAGAATAAGTTGAGGCAAACGGTAGAGAAACTAGAGAAGCAGTTGGCTGAAGAACAAGCTGCACGACTAGAAGCAGAGAAGATTTCTCAGGAAGCCAGGACGAGGTGGGATGAAGAGATTAGTAAGCTTAGGGAGAGCCTGGAGAATGCAAGGAGGGATGCTGAAGAATTCCGAATGCGTGCTGAGAGTAATAAAAAGTGTATCTTCCTGTGAACACAATCTCATCAGGCAGGCAGTTATCTCTACCTTGTGTCTTTTGATTATATCTAGCTTTTGGACCTTTCCATGAGAACTTTTTATATATGTTTTTGGGTAAACAATTATGTAGATACATTATATTCATGTGTGTATGTATATATTTGACAGTCTAAATTGTGTAGAGTTATTTGGCGTTGTCCTCTTGGTTTATTTTCCATAGCTCTGCTTGGAAATAGCCAATTTGCCATTGGATCCGATGATTGTATATGGAAATATATGATGAACTTGGGTTATGATACCTGAAATGGTTTCGAAGTCTTTAATCACTCCATAACTTTAATAGAATGAATTGTTCTTTGTTTTATCTCATGATACTGTGTAGCAACACAACATTTTTTGGATTGAGATGATGTGACATTAATTTTAACTCATGGGTGATGATGTTCATCACTACATTGGAAGAGATACTCGTGAGAAAAATTGAAGTGATAAATAGGAGATCACTGATCTAGCTCTTGTTGTGTCTTCCCATTAGGTCTGTAAAACTGGGTGAGTTGCATGTTAGAATCTTCTGATTGTCCAATTCTTGTGGGATGCATCTCTAAAATGTGCAAAAGCTGGGGCAAATTTTTTTTTGATTCATCTGCTAAAACGTTGGTATTGTTCTTCTTTCTACCTTACTATCATGGAGATAGATTTTACTTACAGAAGAATATTATTTGTAATTCTTCTCTAGTATCAGTTTTAGGATCCCAACAACATTAAATGATGGATAAATATGATATTTTGGTATTTTGTAAGGACAACATAAGTATTCTTTTTATTCTCTTCCTCTCTCTCTCTCTCTCTCTAGAGAGAGAGAGAGGGAGATTCATTTTGTACATCCTAAAAGGAGGAGGAGGAGGTTCCTGTTTCACTTTAGTTTCAACGTGTTCAAGAGATACTTGTAATGGTGTTCTGCAAACAAAAAGGATTGACAACATGGTCATGGCAAGCAGTTCCTGTGAAGAAACGCCACTTTGCCAAACCATTGGAACTGTCATCCTTCGGTGGACAGCATCGTAACTACACCAAATCACAATGCCCGATGTAGCTTCATAGACAGCATTGTAGAGGAGGAAAGCGAAGAAGACAGGAAAGCGCAGTGACTGTTGCAGATGGAATGAGCCTAATAGTTGGTTTCAGAACTAGAAGAACATCCATGAAGCCATGACCAAAATGCCTGAGACAGTCTTCTGCTACCAGCACTAAGTTTGCTGTGGAATTTAACGGTATGATCGTTTCACGCTTCCTTTTCCTTCTTCCTTGTTTAATCTCAATACAAGGTCAAGAGCGAAGAGAAGAAAAGAATCATTCGAGTGATGATGACTGTTTACAGAATACCCTCAGCTCCAACACGCTTAGAGGAACAGAAGCTGTGTCGGCTGTCTTCTGGCGATGGTGGTGGATTCATCGATGCAGGTTGACCTTTGGAGTACCATCTGCACCAATAAAGGTAGTTGAAGAAGTTGAGGAGGCTGAGGGCAGCCAGCAGCCAGTAGAAGAGGTCCAACCTGTCCTTGTTCAGGTCATTGTCACTGAGCCATCCACGACTCGACGAGAGTGATGTGATCTTGTTCACCATCGACACAAGGAGGGAGCTCAGGTAGAAGCCGAAGGAGTAGGAGCAGTACGTCATGGCTGTGAGGAAGGACTGCATGCCGGCCACCGACTTCTTGTAGAAGAACTCGATGAGACCCACCGCCGTGAACATCTCGGAGAGCCCAAAGATGAGGAACTGCGGCGCGATCCAGAAGATGGAGAGCAGCTTGTCGGAATCCACCGCCGTCTCCCTTCTCTTCTTCTCGACCACGGCCGCGGACACCATGGAGACAGCCACGGTGAAGAGGCCGATGCCGATGCGCTGCAGGGGGGTGATGCCGGAGCTGTTTCCGGTGAGCTTTCGGGCGAGGGGGACGAAGGTGGTCTCGTAGACGGGGACGAGGACGATGAGCACGATGTAGGGGATGGATTGGAGCGACGCAGGGGGAACATGGAACGAGCTGGTGAGCTGGGTGTTCATGGCGCTTCCCTGTTGGACCGACAAAGTCTGCAGCTGCGCCAGAACGGTGTTGAAGATGATGGTGCATGCGAAGATGGGGATGACCGAAAGGATCACCTTCACTTGCTCCACCTCTGCAGCCGTGCACAGCCTCCATGGGCTCTCCGTCGCGTTGGACCCATCTTGAGCTCTCACACAGGCTTTGTCCAAGAACCTTGAGCACAGGAGGAAATCACGGAGATCACACACCCCGAGATGCCGTACACTTGGTGTTATCGGGATTCGGTTCGGTTCGGTTCGGTTTGAACCGGAATCGAATTGATTTATTGGTTTAAAATCGAATCGAAATCGTATTTGAGTGACTCCATTATGGTTCCTGATTTTTGAAATTGGAGACCACGATTCGAACAGAAGATTCATGATTAAAAATATGTATATATATATATTAATTATAATATTTTTTATTTTTAATTTTTAAAAAATTAATAGTTTCAACCAAAATCGAATCGAACCGAACCGAACCGAACCGAAACCAGGGATTCAAAGTCTAAATCAGGAGAGAGAGGCTCACCTGAACATGGTGGTGTATCGAAGGCCACCATCGTCGACGTCAAGATGATGGGGTGAGTTGAAGTGGCCTGTCTGAAGCACTCGAGGGTTAATGGAGGGGCAGACTTGCTTTCTCTTGGTGAATGCTGCTACGAAGACCTGCAAGTTTACTTCCATCGTCAGGCTGATATGGTCAAAGAAGCGTTGACCTATGGTTTGACTAAACACTGCGAGGCGGCAGAAGATTCTTCGATCCGGATACGATCGACCTTGAGATCTCTATCTCTGTTACTTAGTAGGGTTGGATCATACCCTTGCTAGCGGCATGAAGATGCTGCCATGTGGAGGCCTGTTCCTGTAGAAGAAGGCACCGGAGATCAAGATGGCCAGCACCATAGCCATGGCACCTGCAGATACCCCGAAGCCGACGTCCATGCCCGACCTCGTCTGCACCCAAACAAGAACGGTGAGGGCGACGAGCTCCCCGGCGCAGAAACTGAAGTAGGCGGCGTTGAAGTAAGTGGAGAGCTTCCTCGACTGGTCGGGGTCGTGGTTCCTGAACTGGTCGGCGCCATGGGAGATCATGTTCGGCTTCAGGCAGCCGCTTCCCAAGGCCACCAGGTAGAGCGCGAGGAAGAAGACGGTGGCCTTGAAGCCTGTGGCCTCCGTGCAGTGCTCCTCCTCGGATATCATGTTGCAGGGGGGTGGCCTCAGTTGTGGGAGATGTGCTTGCACTGACAGGAGGATGAAGCCCTGCGCCAAAGTGAATGCAATCTCATCGTCTCTGCTCGCAGCTTTTGCAGGAAATATTGCATGCAAAAAAGGATTCAATCGTCTTCAATTAAGCTTCGATATGTGTGGATAATTGAGAATCGAAGAACATACTGAGAGCTCCACAAATCCAAAGATGAGCATAGTCCAGAAACTCCCCAGATAGGAATCTGAGAGGAATCCACCGAGGAGGGAGAGAAGGAAGACAGTCCCTATGAAGTTGGTGACGACATTGGCAGAGTTGGACAGGGGGAAGTGCATCTCATTGAAGACATATGTGATGAGGTTGTTCCCAACAGCAGCGATTGCCATGATTTCAAATGCTTGGATGGCTGCAGAGGAGAAAGGTATGCGATTAGTTCAATTACTTTTCACTGAGAAAAAGATGGAATAGCAGAATATTCATGAAAGCCACCTCAAGAAACTCAATCATTCTCTGTAGCATAATAAAATAAGGTATCAAAGACCACCTCAAGATTTCTGAACCTATGCAAATAGGCAAATGTATTCTATATTCCAAGACAGTACACACCCACAGACTTTGCTACCAATGGTTTGCCATGAATGCCAAGCTCACAAGAGAGAGAGAGAGAGAGAGAGAGAGAGAGAGAGAGAGAGACCTAATACAAAGGCAGCAGCTCTCATGCCACCATGCTTGTTGGGCCTGCATGGTTTGCCCCTCCAATCAACAGAGACTTCAATCATGGAGTCCCCTTTGAGAATTTGTGCTGTCTGAATGTCCATGGCTTCCCTCTTCACACACTCCCAAGCAGGAGAGGATCTCTTGGGAAGCTCACAGCCAATTATGCAAGAGTGAAGCTCACCTTGCAGGACCTTAGAGACCTTAGGCAAGCTGGTGCAGTTATTTATAGTAGTCTGCTTGCGGAGGGGGAGGGGGGGAGATTGAGGAGAAGGTGGAAGAGAGAGAGAGCGCGAGAGAGAGAGAAAGAGAAGGTGGAGCTTTTAGTTGATGTGATGTGCTTCTCTTTAATGAGAGGATTTGTGATTTGAACAGTCTGTCTATAGCTAATGGAGATCTCTGTTGGAGAGTCTGAATTGGTAATGGTTTTGAGCATGCAAAGTGGGAGATCAACAAACAACTTCTTGGAACTCAACCATTCATTATTTTCTGTTAATTCCTCATCCAATCACTGAATATGAACTAAATAATAATGACCAATAAATGGTGATGACATAAATTGCTATCAACAATCAAGACCTTCTATTTGCATGATAATTATTCTCAACAGGGGTATGAGATTGTGCATTTTTTGTGTTGCATCACATGATCAAGCTGAACTTTAGCTTTAATCTTTCATCCACCAATGGAATGCAAATTAAATCATCAAAGAGGATGAATCTGAAAAGGAATAGAGAGATGCAAGAACCTTGTTCCATCCGACAATGGGCATACAAACTCTTGGTTCAAATAAATCATCCCCATTATCCATCCATGCTTTCTGAGAAGAAACACTTGCTGTCTTGTCCAACCCAACAAACAGAACATGTTCTTGGTTTTTCTGCAGAGGAAGAATGTGTTATTGCACTTGTCATGTTTTAGGCACCATTTCACACAAACCATACTATCATTGTTTGAGAAGTGTTAGGATTCAAGATGTGAGATTCCCTGAGAATGTGGACATAGCTCTCTCTCTCTCTCTCTCTTTCCTGATGAAGCTCCCTTGAGAACATCTTGGTACACCAGTAGTGGAACTTGGTCTTGCTTTCAATTGATATGTGGCAGGACTTCCTTCTCCTCTACATTGACAAGACCAGTCTTTTTCTCTTCCTCCCTTCATCTCTTATCCCACCAACTTCTACTATAGAAGCAGATAACTTTCCTGCTGATCTGCTCAAGATTCATAAATTCTATCTTAGTTGTTCCAAATACAAGCAGAAATACTATTATATTCTACACACCCCAAGTGTAGCCAACACCTGGTCAACAACTTTATTTCAGAGAAGGATATTGTTTTCTATGGAGTTCACTGTCACTGACATGGCAAGGATTTCCACACAGCTTGAGATAAAGCACAGCAATATAGATAAACCTATACAGTATTCACATGTGTTCTACCCATGATTTGTAAGAATATATATATATATATATATAGACACACACACACACACACACACACACACATCATTCTCTTAGGAGAAGCAAAGAACTGTAGGCTAAATTGATGTTACATAGTAGGTGTTTTCCAGATAGTGGTTTCTCCTAAGAATCAATGTCACAGCTCAGCTAAAGTCCATGTAAAAGGTATCAGCAAAGGTTGGCACAGAACATGCTTATGCTGCCTACCTTGATTGCTTTTTATCATCTAGCTTCTTGGAGAATGTGTTCCTGCATGATCTATTCACATGGAGAATCAAGTGAAACTCCAGCTATGTGGTAGCAGCCATTAATTAACATCAAGATTTACCAGAGCCCTTCCACCATTGGTTTCCAGTGCTGCACTTATTGCTCCTACTAAACACATACTCATCATCACCACTGCCTCTCTCTCTCTCTCTCTCTCTCTCTCTCTCTCTCTCTCTCTCTATACAGCTATTTACCACCACATGTTGCTGCTGGTGTCATGTCCTCTATTTACCAACCCACTGTTGGGTGGTCCTGTTTCACCAATTGCCATTTCCACCAGTTTTGTTACTCTTGTTTGCTGTGTATGTCAACAAGCTGTGCCTCAGCCACATAGATAGCATTCAATTGTTGTAAGGTTATCTGTTGATCTGCATCAGTTCTTCAGAGCACATTCCTACCATGTATTGCAGGTTGATCCATCATATGATGAACCTTTGCTTGGAGCTTGGATTTCAGTGGACAAAATTCAGCAATTAATCTGTCAATTAGATGACTTTACCCAATCAACAATCATAATTTACTGATGATCCATTGATCGATCGATCGATACGGGTCAAGATTCGAATCACAGAGAATGCTCAAGGTAGGCTCTTATGTGCCCCAGCCTAAGATCAAATGGATAAGAAAGCCACACCAGCAGTCAGCAAACTGCCAACTCACAGGTGTGCAGTGAAAGCTCTGCATGAGGGGGAATGGTCCATTCGGGAGTAGATCATGAGATGTATGATTCTTTTCACCATGATCTTGTGGGACCTGCTGAGCTGAGAAAATCCACATAGTTTGGCTGGTGGCAAGGAAAAGGATTCAATGAACAGCACCAACACCACATCTCTTCTGCCATCATGTTGGGTCAAAGAGACAATTGCAAGATGCCAACTCTCCAAAGAGACTGATGTTTTCACAGTCTTGTAAATTTTTCTCTGGAGAGAGAGAGAGAGAGAGAGAGAGAGAGAGAGAGAGCTGCAAGAGTGCAAATGAAGCAAGGAGGCTGTAGATTTGTAAACTCTTTCTCAGCCAAGGACAAATTCTCTTGTGCAGTATGGTCCACATGCTAGTGTTTGATCTAGAAAGCATGACTCAATATTTTCTTTTCCTTTTTTCCTTCTGTCTTTGTACACTTGACCCATCTGAGGATGTAATTGTGCATGACTGGCTTTACTAGCATTGCAATTGCATGATTTCTGAACAAGAACATCATAAAAGAACTGTGAGTTTTCAACTACAAAATCCATAGAGAAGAAGCTAAGGCCAAAAGAATAAAGAGATTATAAGTCAAAATTGAGATAGATTCATTTTCAAAATATAAGTTATGGCAAGGATATAATCCTTGTAGTAAATGGTTTGGACTGACAGGAGTTTCAAGTCAGTGAAATGAATGCTAGTGATTTTTCATGGAAGATAAAATGCTTTTGATAAATAACTAATATTCATTTATTTCACTAAGAATTGCTGAAAAATAAGGACATAAAGCTGAACAAAAGGTGTGACTGACCTTCTGTTCCCTTGTGCACAACCTCTGTTCCTTTCTTCTTCTTCATGAAACCCAATGCATCTTTCTGTGGCAAGTTTGATGCTAATGGTGGCAGTATGCTTTTCTGCACAGAACAATACTTGCAACACCATATGCAAAGTCCATATTTTTATCCTGTTTTAGATCACTGAAACAGAAGTCAGAGGGGTCTCAAGAACTGTTTGTTCCTAATGGATGCCAGATTCTTGGATAGAGATGGTGACCTTTTCTCCCCTCTTCTGCTGTGGCTCTCCAAAGTCAACCCTGGGTTGAATTCTGGTGATCTCAAATGGGTTGAAAAGCATGTGGCAGCACAATGAACCCCACTATCTGATATAAATTTTATATTTATATATATTTATAAACAGTGAAACAACATATTCAGGTATTGCTTTGCTCAGCATGAAAAATGAAAGGTAAATGGGATTAGATCAGAATCTTAATGTACAGTCAGATCCTACTTCTTCATCCAATAGATGGATCTTCTTCCACAGATGCCTTGTTGTTTAAGTAAAGTGATCTGAGTCAAGAGTTTGGAGAAGTTTGTCAAAGGATGGAATAGATTGATAGATAGAAAGAGAGGTCAAGTCATTGAGCAATGTGGACATGGAGAATATTATTGTGCATTTGAGCATATAAGGAATCTGAATTTGTCTACCTCAATTAATAGAACTATCAAGAAAAAAAAGGAAAAATGAGAAGAGTGAAAATTCAACTATGTCCATATCACCACTGAGCATTGTGCATTTTTAGAATATGTAGAATCTAAACTTGTCAACCTCAATTAGCATAACTATCAGAAAAGAAAGAAAAAAAGATGAAAATAAAAATTCAACTAAGACATATGCCCACATGCCAACAAAAAAAAAAAAAAAATGGAGATCATGGTGGAATTTTTGATGATTATTCATGCTCTTACTGACCAAATCTTTCTCAAAAAATATTTGAACTTTTGGGTAGCTTTGTTCCTAATTCAAATCAACAAATTAATGTGGACCAATTCAATCTATTCTTGAGGTGTGAAAAGAAAAAAATATTTGCATTTTAGAAATTATTAAGAAATTATTTATAAATAATAAAAATGATTATTATGAAAAATGTTTAGTTTCAGGAATGAGTGTATTGTTTTTCTATGTTATAAAATCCTTTACTAAGAATCCATGTATACTTCACATCTTACATAAGAATCAAAAGAAAGCAAACTAAAATTCAGTAATCCATTATGATCTCATCTTTTTTTTTTAAGAATTGAGACACAAAATAGCACATTTTGAATGAGAAAAACAAAATTCTATTGGGAATTTACAAGTTTGGTCCCTCACTTGCCTTTTAGTTGAGGTGACATGATAAGAGGAAAGGCCAAACAATTTGGCATGCAACCATTTGAGAAAGAAGAGAAGCTGACCATTGATGGACACAGTCCCATCAATGGCATATGAAAATGAGAAGAGGTGGAACAAAGGGTGTCAGCTGAGTCTCTTAACACTTGATGAGTTACTATTTTGATTGTTACTGTTACAAAAAAGTAGTTTATATATATATATATATATATATATAATAAACTATTTCTTTTTTAATAAAAATTGAGACATAAAAAGAGCATTCTGAAGGCAAAAAATAAAGCCGGAATTCTATGGGGAATGCAACAAGTTTGGCCCCTCTTCTTGCTTTTAGGTGAGGTGACATGTTAAGAGGATAAACCAAGCAACTTCACATGCAACCATTTGACCTAGTGGAGAAGATGAGCATGGATGGCCACACAAACTCACTCCCAAGTAAGTCAAAACATTGGAGCATTGGAAAGAGTGGTAGAGGTGGAACAATGAGTGAAGAAGATGAGTGTGATGGAAACTATTTGTCTTTTGACGTTTAGAGCGTTGAAAAATTTGGTACAGCCCACAATAAAATTTTATATTGTTTAAGAAATAAATAAATATTGATATATAAAAACCTGTATAAATAAAATTTATGCGTATATAAAAGATGCGTTGACTAAAGAGATTATATATCCTTAAAAATCTGAAAGGACGAAGGAAGTCAGATGTCATCTTCTCTATCCACATGACAGATACAACGAAAACGTTTTTCAAATCGTTGTATAATCTTTTTCTTTATGTGCATCACGTGATCAAGAAGGGGTTGCCCCTTCTTGTTATCTACATGTTCTAAACTAGGGCTATCGATTGAGAAGGAGAGGGAGAAAGGAGTATAGGAGGTGACAACCAAAAGAAGTCTAGCCTATGCTCCTTTTAGTTCCCTCCTATTTATAGAGGTCCCTATCAACGTAATCTTAATGGTTCATGCCCTATCAGATACTGGATCTATATCCAACTACCAAAGCCTCTTAGATTAGTGGATTTCTACCCAATGATCTCTTATTGTCCCTTATCCACAAGATCCAATAATTTAATGGCTTACTGTATATCAAATAAGATATGAGCTCCAACGGATATCTCATATTGGAACCATAACTCGTAGCAATACCTACCATATATGTGTGACCCTTTAGGCCTAATATCGAGCTAATCGTGAGTCATATTTTTCAGAACCTTTTTTGGCTGAATGAATTATTATCTTTATAATAATTCCCTATACGATATAAGGAAATTTAATCAATTGGATATGTCTGTTCTTAGTTACCATGTATATAGCCTCTCATCCATCTAATATCTCAAAAACTATATATTAGGCATAGTATTGTTAAGTCTATATAGAATTTATTCGAGTCTAGCTCTAATCAAATTCTCTTAGAGAACTTTTTTTCTCTTAATCCGAATTAGGATTTGCTTAAGTAAGAATATATAGGATATTTCTCTCATGACACTAAGAGCGGATGATCCTTTATCAACACTCAATTGCTCTCGTAAGGTTGACTATTATTCTCGATGACTAGTTGTGTTAGATCTAAAATTTTCTGACCTATAAATCCGGTATTAAAGAGTTAAGTACTCATATCCTTTATGTCTCAAGTTTAATGACCGGATACACAATTGGGATGATAGTATTACTATCTGACAATAAGACATTATCAACCATCTAGTATTTTGTTAGCGGATTATTCAATGAACTTATTCTCCAATGAGCATATGCACTATATTCCTAGTATCTCTACACGAGTAGCTATAAGACCAACCACCTATATCATATGGATAGATATACAACACACAAATTTGTCCGATTATCTCAATATCCCTCTCGAATAATCTATAATTAAGATTATTTAATATTTATGTTTAAAGACGAATCGGTCTGATCTCCATCACGATCCGATTTTTATTGCATAGATCAATGGATATTATAATATATACAATAGATAATATAAATTAAAAAAAATAAATAATAATAATAATAAATATGTATAATATCACATGTATCGATTGATAATAATAATAAAAATAATAAAAATAATAATAATAATAATAATAATAATAATCTATAAATATATGCAGAAAGTACACGATTGCCTTCACCACCGAGTACAGCTTTATAGTGTGATTGCTCATATCTAGTGGTGCCATTTGAACCATTTGATTTCTAGTATAAAATTGATCCGCTGTTCATTGTGATAGTGTTAGATACTGCTTAAAAATGGAGGAAGATCAATTTTAGATATATTATTTTAATCATGAGAAAAGGGTTGGACCTTCATGTCCAACATATATTATATATATATATATATATATTATATATATATATTATTTTTTATTACGTGTCAAAGTTTCTATTAGTTTTCAAATCTAACTCTTACAATACTTATAAAAAAATCAAGAAAAAAAAGACATAAATTGGTTATATCTTATACTAAACGGTCAACACATGTCATTCTCGATTTAAGTCATATCTAATTATCTAACATATATGAAAAATATAAGATATGGAATGATTTGTATGACACATGTATGACAATTATGGATGAGCTATAATATCTAATATGTACATTATTTAAGATATATAAAGAAATGGAATGTTTTTGTCGGACACATGTGGAACAAGTATCGAACATGTGATAATGTTGGTAAATGTGGGACATTAATGTAGGATAACCTCATTAAAATGTCATGCATTTTAGATTGCTGGCTATCCTAATTGGTAGGTGTTACTTTTTAGTTTCATAGATCCAGTAGCTGTGAGTGCTGTAAGTCTTAGCGTTCATAATGGCCAACACATCCACTTGTAACAGTATAGCATAACCTTCTGTGCTAGCAAGCCATTTCTTTCTCCATCCCATCATGAGGTATGTCTCTTACCCTACAAAGGACACTGATGAAGTAGCAGATCCACATAAGATGCCATTGAAAAGAAAAACATGCAAGTTTTCTTGAAACAAGAAAGCTTGAGAACCACTCAATAATTCTCTTTAGCATTGTAATTGAGTTTTCATTCCTACATGAGATCTTTTCTTGACTTATGTCTTGTTGGATAATTAAGTTAGTAGTCATTAACTTGTCCTTTCAATTATGTCTTGTTGCAATCATAGCAGCATGTAAAGACTTGAATTAGCTTATAAGGATTCATTGCTGATCCTGCCATTAATTTTGATTTAAACAATTTGAGACAATCATTTTGTTCAAACACTATAGATGCATGGTAACACATGCGAAACACCGCCCTAATTCTCTTATTCTGATATGTTCGTCTAATCACAATACTTTCAATTCTTTGATACGCTTAGAAGGTATCAAATTCTTGATCAACATGGCAACCTACCTACATCAATAATGGATTTGGAATTGATTTATTTAGGCTTGAATCACAAACAAATGGACACCGAGGAACCCGAGTCAAAAACAGATGAGCATGTAAACCATAGCCTGTTTTGATCTTGTAAACATGTCCTATTCTGCAAATAGCTTTCATCAGATTCAAAATGTCCAGTTCATGTTGCATGTACTGTTCAGATCATGTCTACCATAAACATAATCTGCAACAACTTATTAAATATGTCAGGTTTTTGTGGCTTGGCCAATGTCTAGAATACTACATTATGGTCAATATATCAACAACAATCTATCTCCTGTGAATTCATATCCTACAGGGAAAGAGAACTCCAAAGACAATTCTGTCTACATCCAAGTGTGAGAGCTTGATGTATCTTCACTCTCCTTTTGAAGGTGTTATGAGCTGGAAGCTGAAGCAAGCGAGCATTACCATCAAACAACAACCGTCGGTGCCTCCATTTCAATTCCTTGAGTTGAATTATGTCTTCTCCACTTGCCTGCCCTGAGACTTCAGACCTCCATGTTGGAATGCACTATACCAGCTAGCTTGGAATTGCATCTCCACCATTGTTGGTGGCTTTGAACTTTTCATTTCCTGCTCATACTTGTGTCAGATCTTTCATGTCTGTGATCCTTTCTTTCCGTTCTTCCTGGATTATAGCATAATAATGTTAAGGGGATGTTCTTTCAGACTTCTGACAAACTTGGCGGAAATGACATCTTGAGTGGCTGGATATCTACCTAAACCCCAAGCAAATCATAAACTCTTCAGTGACATTTTGGATGATATGACTTGCAACAGACCACTTCTCTCATTGGAGGATAACTTTCTTCATATCTGCAGTTTAAATGAAGCAAGCAACACAAATCAATTTCCAAGAGATGTTTCAAAATCTTCAGTTCCTAATCATCAGCTCTCTGACTATTCTGTTATAATACACTACAAACAAAATGCTGTGAAAGAAACAATGATATTCATCAATCATCAGTCACAACATGCATCATGCATCACTGAAGAAGCAAGAACACTAATTGAAACTTGAAAGACCATCACCTTCATTCATCCATTTAAGTTAATGGTATAAGTGTAGCTGTGTCTCAAACCACATCTGCACTAAGAGGATAACTGATGAAGAAGCATAACTTCTCAAGTCTGTCCTATTAAAACTTAAACATGAGCAAAAAAATGCTTACAATGACAAGTTAACACTCAAGGACCCATGGTAGTATATATGGATTCATTCTTAGGTCAAGGATTCAAATTCTTGCTATGAATTCTCACACGCTGCAGACCTGTCTAAAATGAATATAAGTTGTAACATGGTCCCTCTTCTTTCCAGATAATTTCTTGGGCTTAATCGATTCCAATTATTCTTATTTTTCAGACATATTACATGATGGACTGAGTAAAATACCAGATCCTAAAGCATCATTATCATAATCAGAATCATTAAAAGTTTAATTAGCCCAATTTGCAAGAGCTAAACTGACCATGTAAAGATTGGGGAAGTTGCAATCCATTACAGGTGTTTTTGCAATTTTCCCAGCTCAGACTCAAGTCTGAGCTTTCTAGTTTGATGTGGAGTCTGAAGAATTACTATATCTGTAGTAAATCATCACACAGACATGATGATGCACAATGAAACAGTGGATGAATCCAGGTTCTGGTCCAGCTTTATTTTATTTATATTAGGTTATACTCAAGTCTAGCGAGGATCGAGTCGAGTTAAATTTAGTTTTCATGCATTTTCAGGATGCATTTTCCTTGTTTTAAATTGTAAATTTAGAGAGGCTTAAGAGCTCTATTGTGAGTCAAATTCTTGCTATGAATTCTCACACGCTGCAGACCTGTCTAAAATGAATATAAGTTGTAACATGGTCCCTCTTCTTTCCAGATAATTTCTTGGGCTTAATCGATTCCAATTATTCTTATTTTTCAGACATATTACATGATGGACTGAGTAAAATACCAGATCCTAAAGCATCATTATCATAATCAGAATCATTAAAAGTTTAATTAGCCCAATTTGCAAGAGCTAAACTGACCATGTAAAGATTGGGGAAGTTGCAATCCATTACAGGTGTTTTTGCAATTTTCCCAGCTCAGACTCAAGTCTGAGCTTTCTAGTTTGATGTGGAGTCTGAAGAATTACTATATCTGTAGTAAATCATCACACAGACATGATGATGCACAATGAAACAGTGGATGAATCCAGGTTCTGGTCCAGCTTTATTTTATTTATATTAGGTTATACTCAAGTCTAGCGAGGATCGAGTCGAGTTAAATTTAGTTTTCATGCATTTTCAGGATGCATTTTCCTTGTTTTAAATTGTAAATTTAGAGAGGCTTAAGAGCTCTATTGTGAGTCAAATTCTTATTTTTGAGTGTCATCTTGAATGTAATTTGGTTAAGAAAGTTGTTTAGCTAATGAGACGACTGTCAGAAATTACTAGAGAACTCAAGTAGGTTTTGTGGGATTACGAGTTTTTAGTCACACTACCTAAACAGTAGCATAGTGAATTACGTAAAGAATTTATGCATCAATGTCATTTGAGACACTGACACAGAGAGAATTACTGTTAGAAATTGGGACCAGTACCATCAATTCCTTGAATATAACATGGCTCAGTGTTGCTAAACACTGACATGTACAAAATAATAAGAATGATTGAAACATGATAAGCTTCTTAATGATACATGCTTGACAGGATTAACACCAGTTTAACCAATATCAGCAAAAAAAACTGAAGTTTTAACACCAGTTTAACCAGGATACATGCTTGACAAGATTACACATGCTAGAACATGCACCTTGCGAAACTTGAGGTGCATCTGATAGACAGAGTTGTTAACACATGAAATACAAGTCAATAGATGTTAAAACATTTGGATTCAGAGGTAAGATGCTTTTTTATCTAGACAACAGAAGTTGCACAAATATGCATCAAAACAAACTTTGCACAACTGCTTAAGCACTGTTTCAATGGTTTGTTGAACAAAACAGCAACATACATTAAAAGAAAGCCAGTATGTTAACTCATGTTGAAAACAAAAAATAAAAAGCTAAAACACGCACATTTATCAGAAGAAAGCCAGTCAATTAATTCACAAAAGAAACACAAAAACAAAAAGCTAAACCACAATCTAATGGCACTCAAGTGGTAAAGCTAAGTGCATAGGAGCATTGGGCAGTTTCCATCATCCAAAATATACGCAAGCATTTCAACTCATAGTAACAGATAATACCAACATGGCCTTGATGATGCCATAGAAAATTGTTAAAGCAGCAACTTTCTACACTATTTGCAAGAAATGAAATCCATGTTTGTTCCAGAAGATATATCTGTTAAAAGTGAAACATGGGCATCGATTTTCCGTAAGCTTGTTTCTTAAGTTCTCAAAAGCAACAATTGATGGATCAGGTAATACCAATCAACAACATGAACTAGGATCAATCTGAAAAGGAACAGAAATCCTAAGCATAAGTACTTTTGCTTACTCATCTTGTTCAAGCAAGGTGTTCATATCAACCAACATTGGAGACCAGATTCTTAAGGGTCAGTTCTTGCTTTCATCCACCAGATGGTATGAGAGAAGTTGCTCTACTATGAAGTTCTTGGAAAAGTAAACCAAAGTCTCAATGAAGTTTAGGTTTGATGCTCCTTCCCCCTATAACACACTCAACGGCGAGAATCTTCAAATAAGGCGACACAAGAGGCGCAAGAACACTCGAAAAGGAAACTTTAGGACGAAACCCACACAAAGAAGGCCAAAGAGAACACCTCCAAACGCCGGGAAAGATTGGAACGCCTCCCTGACGATGATCGCCGCAGGAACGATCCGATCGAAGCGGCCATCATGGATGATCGATCAGTCTCTCTTCCCCCACACACACCGTGGGAAGCCACAATAGAGTGACGAGAAGAGGAGAGATACATGCCACGAAGGGGAAGTGTTACAATGGATTCTGTTATATGTCCATTATAATGGGTTCATCCCGTTATAACGGATAAAAGTTGGGTTTGCCGAGCCGGCCCGTTAGGCCCAAGTAACGGTCGAAGCCGGACTATAAATGAAGCCCTTGAAACGAGGCCGCGGCTCACATTTCGGACCGCTCGCTCTGGCTGGTGAGCGGATGGAGGGAATTGGGTTTGTGTGTAGTTCTGCTGCGACGAGGACGACGACGGCGACGAAGAGGATGTCGACAGCGGCGGGGATGAAGGCAGAAGCGGCGCCGCGGAAGACGGTGCTGGTGACCGGGGTGAGCCGCGGCCTCGGCCGGGCGCTCTCCCTCGAGTTGGCCAGGCGCGGCCACGCCGTCATTGGCTGCGCCCGCTCCCCTGACAAGGTCCAAGCTCTCCAACACGAGCTGATGGCCGTGTCCCTTGACGCTTCTTCCTCCTCCTCCTCCTCTTCTGCTTCCCCTCCGTCCAAGCACCTCATCATCGATCTTGACGTGGTCGGTTTGTCCTCTCAGTTGTTTTGGTTGATATTTTGAGTGATTGCAAGCAGTATTTTCAGTATATTTTTGGTGCAAGTCTTCATGTAATTCTGATTGCGAAATGGGCGATTATTGTTTGTTGCTATTGATTGTGGTTGATAGCGGAGTGATTGCTGCTTCTTGTTGTAGAGGTCGGATAGTGGAGTCCAGGCGTTGGCTAAGCTTCTCATGGAGACAAAACGGTTGCCTGATATTATAGGTTCGTGAACTCCCTCTCAGATGAATTACATTTCGTATTTAGTAATTTTTATCCTAGTCTCACTTATGTTGATTTTGAAGAAAATAATAGTTTGACAATGAAGAAAAGTTGCAGTAGAGGAAGAAATATTGAAAAAAATTATTTTGTGTTTTTTTACTATTTATGAACAAATAATTGTATAAAAGATATATAGGACGGAACAGTTGATATATAAATGTAATGCAAGGTCAGACAAGTAATATTGTTCTCAATTTGGGTCACATAATATTTGGCACTAAAGTAGAGTGGATGGCTAAAACAGAATGGGATTTTTAGGGGGTTGTGCGGTATAAGGAAAGTTTTATAAATTTGTCATAAGGCCATCTATGGTCACAATGTTAGGTGTTTAGAGGATGATTTATTCAACATGGGGATTCTAAGATGAATATATTAAGTAATTAAAAAAGGTTGAGTATGACATGATTAATACATGGAAGATTAGCGACAATACTAGATGATGATACCATTAGGAAGAGTTAATCAACATAATTTGTACAATTTAAGTTGTCTATATCAAAGATTGTCGTTTTGGGTACTGGATGCATTTTGATGATTTGGTTAGATTGGTACATATTAGTCAGTACCGATGTACCATGTGTTGATACTTGATACACTGGTACATACTGGTGTTTCGAAGAGGGAAAAAAAGTACAAGGGTGGATGGAGGAAGAAAGGAGAAAGAGGAAGGAAGAAGGATAAGAAAGAAGAGGAGTAAAGGTGCGAGTGTACATGGGGAGATAGAAACTCGTAGTAGTGGCGACGTTGCACGGCAATGGCGGTGACAATAGCGTTGCAAGAAGATGGTAGCAACGTTGCAAGATGATGGTAGCAGTGTTGCAACTTGCAAGAAGATGGCAACGGTGTCATGAAGTAGTGGCAGGCTAAGAAGCACATACGTGGGACACAGACATGACATGACATGGACATGGCGACATGCCATTTAAAAAAGAAAATAGGACACCAACATGCAAGGACATGTGTATTCTTTAATATATAGTTAATATTCGATTAACCTGAGTTTTATAGTATTTATACTTAAATTTTATAAACTCAGCAATGTGAACAAATAAATATCACCATACTAGTTAAGGCAATTAAAATTATTTAAATTTAAGTATCCAAAATAAATGTTGGGTACATTAAATATTATTTAACAATCTCTAGACATAATGGAGGGGCCCTATTCGATATTTTAGTTTTTTTTTAATTTTTGACTGGTTGCGGGGTTGTCCATGTATTGATCCATTGTCGGATCGGTACGTACCACCTGTTCCATACCATTTCAGGCGGTACAGTAGTCCTTGGTCTGTATATACAAGTTACATCTAATATCTATATAAACTAGCAAAAATAGTGCAACAAGTTGATTGGATTTAGTGGTGCTTGACAAGGAGGACCGAAGAACTTTGGTCAGAAATTAATAACAGTAGATGGCATTGATTCTAGTCTCTTCATCCTTGGCAGAAGTACACAGCAGGATAGATCCATCTAGCTGAAGTCTGAATTAAATCAATGAGAGTAATGTCTTATCATCAAATCTTTTATATGCTTATTTTCATAAGTTATGATTGTCTATATTTTAATTTTTCTTAACAAATGGTTGAAGTGATTCCCCATGACAATGTTCTTTTTGGAGTTCCATCATATTTCTCAGCTTGATATCTGTTTCTTTTCATGCCAATTGAAATCATTACCGTAAAATTCTTAATTAAGTACTACAATTCTCCTTTCTTAGTGTCTGTTCACCTAAATTTCTTTTGTCTATACTCTATAGCAACTATGATAATGAGTAGCCACTGAAATGGAGTTTCAATTACAGTAAATAACGCAGGCACCATAAATAAAAACAACAAGATATGGGAAGTTCCAGCAGAAGAATTTGATATGGTCATGGATACCAATGTCAAAGGAATATCAAATATTATACGTCACTTTTTACCCCTTATGATACAAAGAAAGAATGGCATCATCGTGAACATGTCCTCTGGTTGGGGAAGGTCTGCAGCTGCTGAGGTAACAACACCCTCTCACTGGAGTTACTTCCTAGTTAATATTTTACTCCTGTCAGTTATGAAGTCATTCATACATGGCATTTGCTTACAGGTTGCACCCTACTGTGCTTCAAAGTGGGCAGTCGAGGGTTTGACAAAGTCTGTCGCAAAGGAATTGCCACCAGGGCTTGCAATTGTTGCTCTTAGTCCTGGTGTGATAAACACTGACATGCTTGTCTCATGCTTTGGAAGTTCTGCTTCTCTTTATCAAACTCCTGAAACATGGTAATTCTGCATGTGCACATATTATATTTTTCTAAATTGTCCTTTTCTTAGCAGCTATTTCATGAGTAGCCTTGCAAGGTTAGTTTCTTTTCCTGTCTAAGTGCAAGGTTAGTTTTCATAATGGGGTTGAGAATTGTTTGTGTGCAGGGATAGATGAACTGTGTGTGTTGATTGTTATGTCAGAATATTGACTTTTTCAATATCGCTTTACAGATTTCTAATCCAATGCTAAACTATGTATCATGAAGTTAAGATCCATTTGCACCTGTATCCAATAGGTTGTAGAGATTATGCAAAATACTCATGAAGGTTCTAAGAGAAGAGAATTAAAATGTTGCTTCACCTCTCCCTGAGCCTAACAAAATTGGCGTAAATTGTAGTGCAGTGAAGAGTTGCTCTGCTTGTTTCAGTTAAAATGAGTCTTACAAACAAATTGTTCATGGAGGTTGCCAATAAAGAAATTGAACCCCCAACTTATGAACAAGAATGAACAAACAAGAGATGTATTTTTGCAAATGTTCTTGATCCACAAAATAGAAAGGTGGTTCGTTTATGGAAAATCTTTGAGCAGATTGTTTGAAACTGATCAAATTTGTGCATGGATTTTTTCGCTAGCAACATCAAATTTATTGGATCACACATCAGTTGGTCAGGTTGGGACAATCAACTTCGCTAGCAACATCAATTTATTGGATCACACATCAGTTGGTCAGGTTGGGACAATCAACTAGATTATAAATTAGTCAAAACAGATTAGATGCATATTGACTGTATGAAACAGAAAACAAAACAACTAGCCAGTTGGAATTTTTTGATTCTGAAATGTTCAACAGAAGGCAGTGTATACTTGCCATTAACTGTACGAGATTGTTGCTATACTATTTAAGGAGGGAAATATTTTAGAATAACAAAATATATCTATTAGCTCATTCCAACAAATTGTTAATTATGGATTCCGCTGCTGCTGGCTCTTGTGAAAATTGACATGTTGCTTCTGTCACCTACTGGTGTTGCTATGTTGAATTTACCATTGGAGTGGTTGCAGAACACAGGTCTTCCAATAAAACCTGTAGAAGGCTTTCACATTCTAGTAGATTTGTGGATGTTAATTTTGATGCGCACAACTTTTTTCTGACCTTATTGTCACACACCTACTACAACTTCCTCATTTGTAGACTTGGATCTGTTGTCTGTATCAAAAATGGGACTGTATCCTATAAAAATTTCTCAGTTAATGCTATCTTCCAAGAAGCAAGATCAACTTAGATTTCTCTGTCAAGGAAATCTGTCATTTTTGGAAAGAAAAGGTCAATTGCTTGTACATTCTGTCAAAGGAGCAGCTTTGATTTGTTGTTAATGTGCTTGCATTTGTTCATTTCTCCATTGATTTTGTGTAGGTAAGTATAAGATCCCATCGATACTTATATTTCCAAGGGAGATTTGGCAATTTCACTTTTAAGTCCTTAGCTCAGCGCAAATCACATAAAAGTCGGTCTTTAGCAGCCATCCAACTTCCAGCTTCTGCTTCCTTTCTGCCAGAATTGGTGTTCGTAATTCTGTCATGAGTTATGTTGAAAGACATATTGACTTTCCCCAATTTTCGCATTATCAATTGTGAAAACTCTAGTTAGCATTATGTATGTTAATAACAAAGGCTCTAAGATCCCTGTTTTTCGTCAACATGTTTATCATTTTGTTTCAGGGCTCCTAATGCTGCTACAATGATACTCAACCTCACGACGGAAGATAACGGCGCGTCACTGACCGTGTGAAGCTATCGGTGCTTGATCAGTCTAACCATTTGGAATGATGCTATCGGTGTCAAACTAGTTCGCTCGGTGTAGCCTTTTAGGATACTTTTTACTGTCTTTATTACATAGGAATTTAGGAGATCTCTAAAATTATGAGTATGCACTCGAGTCCGAACTAACCTTTGTTTTTCGGTCAATTTGCAAAGATGTGCTCTCTATGTCAACTATCATCATTGATGCTCTTACTAACTTCTCATTAACAGTTCCATTTGAAGGCTTCAATCATGTTGTGTGTCATGGCTAAGGTCGCTTGATTGATGTATGGACATCTTTCTACCAATTCCAACCATAAATTAGAGACCACACATTTGTATGGTTACATTGGAAATCATTATTCAATTCATTCTTCATGTAGTTGGCTCTTTGTGCATAATCTAGAAAGAAACTTTTTAAGATTTTTCGGGTGAATCTTATATGTTATTTGTGCAACCATTCACTCATCGTAGATTCATTCTAGTAGACCATTGGAGTTTAGTCACAGCCATAAAAGTACTTGGAACTCGGAATTGGTCAGATGAACAAACAATATGTATTTTCCGATAATAATGATAATTGAATCCAGCAAATGAAGCATAAATAAGATTTACTGAGTGAACCCCACACATCTTTTTCCTACTTTACCTCTCTTTTTCCTTCATAAATAAGATTGATGAGGTGGAAATAGCATATTTCCACCACAAATTCAACTAATCGATAGTGACTACTAAAATGACATATCTATATACTAAACGTTAATTTAAAAATATTAATATGAAAAATCACTGACTTTAAAGGGATATACGTGTAATTTGATCTGTCAAAAATGATTTGATCTTAGGGACTTTGCCTGACTCCTTTTATCGCTATCACGGAAAAGAATCTATCACGAGAAATTATATGTTCTAAAGCTAAAACGTAGGCTATAAATTAAAATTTGAGGGAGAATTGTAGGAATCATTAAAATATTATATACACCGTTTTACACTTTTTTTTGGGTTTACATATAAATTTCAATATAGCACGAATCCCTCCAAATGTTTATTTACACTCTTCCGATAATTTGACTCCCTCATTAATAAAATTTAAATTTAGATGGATATTTATCAAATTTATTAATTTATGAAATGTTGTATTATTGAAGAAGCATTAATGTATATATATATATATAATTATTTTTTCTATAATAAAAAAATAAAAGAAAAATTGACATGATTCGAGACTTATCCGGTGATCATGGAAATGCCACGTGGCCTAAGAATATTCCTGATTTATTTTAATTTAAATGGACTCCGATTTCTCCAACAAATCCTCTCAGCTCACTCCTCGCCGTCGAGTGGACCTCCGGCCATGGCGACGTGCTGCTGCTGTTCTGCGCCGCATCGCCCATCTGCTTTCCTTGGATCACCGCTTCGCCATCCCGTAAGCCTTTCGGTTCTTGACTCGGCCAACTCTGCTTCGTCCCTTTATTCGACTCGATGCGTGAAAGCAATAGGGAATTGTGCCCTAAATCAGAGAATCTTCCTGAATCTTTGCACCATCTTCATTCTTGACACAAAGTTTCCGGTTTAGACCAGAGAAGCGTCGTAGAGTGGAACTTCCTGTTGATTACCGAAAGATTTCTTTGATCTTTTATCGTTCAATCTTTGGTATTTTGATCTGCTTTCTCTGGAACAACTTTGTAGTGCAGATTGCTTCTTCCTTCTAGTAATTTTATGTGATCTTTTCGAGATCTTATAATTCTTTTCTCTGGCCATTTACAGGGGAATCCATTGTGCAGAAAAGGTTCTTTAGTTATGGTTTCTACATTTAAGGTTACTGCACTTTTTTGGGGGCCTAGGAGGATTAAGGAGCCCCGTGAATTGAATCCTTCCTTAGGAGCGTACAAACTGTTAAAATCATCATCGGAGGTGCTTATTCATGTTCTTCATTTTGTCATGGCATGGATGGATTAATATTTTTTCTTGCTATCACTGATTTTGTTGAATCAGCTATGCCACCATAGGGTGTATCTGTGGATGATAAGACTCCACGGGAGATATCCTTGTCGGTTGTCTCATCAATTTCAGATATTTCTTCAAATGATTGGGATGCGTGTGCCACTGATGCAACTAGTCCTGAAAAGTTTAATCCTTTCATCAGTCATGCCTTCCTCTCAAGCTTAGAGGAGTCACGTTCTGCTATAAAGGTTGAACCCTTTACATTTTTAGCATGCTAGGATTATCTTCTCCCTGTTTCTGATTACTACTCTTGCTAATTATGCCCCCTGCTTCTTGCCTTATCTCTCTGTCTATTCCTTGCTAACTTTGTGCTAATCATCCTAGAATTCTATAATTGAGTTCCTTATAACTCTCAAATTTATGCATGAAGAGTGAAGGATGTCTTTTTGATTTTTCTTACAGCACAGAATTGATAACTCAAGAAGGTCCTCAATGTTAAGAAAGTAGTGCCAACTTCATCTTGGTCTTGCTTTGAATGCACGAAGATGATTTGCAGTTATCATGTTTGTCTATTACAGAAATCCTAACGTTACATAATGACCTAACAATATATTGTTATACATTTTAGGCTTGAGAAATCCTAAGAGGCTAAGGCTGAGATGATCATTAACATTATCTTTTGATGAATTTTCTGTTTTGTGGTCTTATTTTTGTACTTTCTTCTGTCAAGAATGGAAATCAGAGTAACAAAAGAAGCCCTTGTTTATATTTAAATGAGGCTGTTAGAAAAGGCTGCAGGGATATTGGTTCTCAGAAAAAAAAACAAAGTAGCAGTCCTGCATAGAGTCTGACCAGATATAGCATGTAACAAGGTTCAGGGTTGGATAAGGAATGACTTGAGAAGTAGGCCAATAGTGCATGCTCTTCCTGCAGAAGTTAATAATTCTTCCAGTTTGCAATTCGTAACCGACCCCTTGGTATACATTTACAGGTTGTTGTAAGATTTCTTTAGTACCAATGTGATAGTTTTCTTTCTGACTTTTGAACTACTGACATCATATTTTTCTGTCATGTGTTAGTGTCCTGTGACTAATAACATGTTTCATGTCCTCTGGAGGTCGTGAGGAGGGTATGGCATTCAAGATGCACAATTTAGTTATAGTTTCTTGCAACTTGTAGCCATTCTGACGGACCCTTTGACATATTCATTTAGGAATCTTTTTTTTTTGGTGAACCTGATTTTTTTGGAAATTACTATTTATAATTAGATTCTCAATGAGAAAAGGGACCTAAAGAATTTTATATCATGGTTGTAACATTTCAAAGTGGAGCATCTTAGTTCCATGATGGAGATAAGTTTGTTGGAGAAACAGGCCTTATGAGTTCCATGACTTTTTTTTCCTTGTTGCATTGTTAACACATTGTCGGCACATTATTGTTTTATGACATGACAAACAATTGTGGTACTGATGCAAGTTTGTTAAAGTATCATATTTGGTCTCCTCTGACATAAGATTAAGAAAGTGGTACCCTCCGATGATCTTATTCACTTTAGATCATCTTCTTTTCCGTGTCAAATTTTGGCATTTAACATTGAGATTGCTGCATGCATGAGTGACCGAGGTCTCTATTGATCATTTATCTGAAACCATTTCAGGAAACAGGATGGTTGCCTCAACATATTGTTGCTCAAGATGAATATAAAAATGTAATAGGTGTTGTTCCACTTTATCTTAAAAGGTTTATCATCTCGCAAGCTTTTAAAGCTCTAATGCTTTTATTTATTAACAATATGAGCTAGTGCACGCTGATCTACATTAGCTGCCTTTAACAGTGGCTGAGATGAGTTATCGTAATTTGAAATTGCAGTCACTCTTATGGAGAGTACGTGTTCGATCACTCCTGGGCTGATGCTTACTACAGATATGGATCTCAATACTATCCAAAGTTGCAATCATGTGTACCTTTTACTCCTGTAACAGGTCATAGAATACTAGTTCGTAACACTTGGTATACAGATCAGGTGTTTGACATGTTAGTCATGGCCCTGAAGGACTTGACTGCCAAGGTATTTCATAAGTTAAGCATATTTTTTTATTTTCAGATGCTGTTTACAATTGTTAATTCTTTTATTAATCATGAAGCCACTTTCATGGATTTCTTGAATATCAATTTTATTTTAGGCTAGCTTATTAAATTTGGCATAGCATGGCACAGACTAATCAATGTGCACTGCTCACGATTATATCTCTTGCACTCTCCTTTGTTAAAAGGTGCTGGTTCTTTTCTTTTTCTTTTTCTGCTAATGGGTTTCTGGTGTAGTAGAATGTGGAGACAAAGTAATCAAACGATAGTAGAAAACTTAGCATGTAAGAACAGACAGCTTTTTGCTTTATTGTTTACTACTTGTTTAATTTTTGTTCAAGTTTTCATAAATGCATTGTTGGTGTATGTTACATGAGAATCGAGTTGTTTGGCATTATCTAAGTCTTAAGAGATAATTGGATTGTTCAATATTATCCAAAGGCCTAAGACATAACTAGTACTTGTCACCTCCTAAAATAAACTTTGTAGTCATTGTGCTGTAATTTGGGATCAGTGTTAAGAATGCTTTCATCGATAAGAATGTTCTCAGTTACAAATGTAGTAGGTAATTTTCAATGGTATGGCAGCTACTTTGTTGAAAAGTTGGGATACCAGAAGCATGTGATACTTCATTAACCACATGCTATTGTTTAATATTTTTACAGCTCCAGATCTCATCGTTACATATCACTTTTCCATCTGAAAATGAATGGCACAAGTTGAAGCAAAGTGGCTTTTTGCCAAGGATAGGAATACAATATCATTGGAAAAACCGCAATTATAAAAAGTGAGTGGGAAGAAAATGATTAAATTTAAATCTTTATTAATTTGTTTGCTCTTTCTAGAATGACAGAAATCATGTCTTCATATTCCTTCTGTTCTTTCATCTAGTGGTGTATGAATGAATAGAAAAGTTTAGCATGCATTAGCATGATCTGGATAAGGATGTACCTTGCACTTGGTGGTTTGCTGATGACCGTAAAGGTTTTTTTCCAAATGCAAATGTTGTCTGGTCTCTTTTGTTGAATTGATGAAATTTGTATATGTTTATGTTGAATATATAACTCATGTCAGATCTGACAGTAGCATGTCTTGTACAGTTGCATTTCTTCTTTATTTTCTTCTTTTTCATATGAATTTTAAAGATACTTGGGTTCTTTTACTTTGCCCAACTACCACTCCAACATGTCATACTGGGTTTGTTTTTGATCATGGTTAAACAGCTGATATTAGCCTACATGATATGCATCCCAACATGGAAAGATGAGTTCACTGAAATATAGGATTTCCAGTTACTAGATGAAACATAAGCTTTAAGACTTCCTAACACTTGTAAATTATCATTTGCTTATCTATTGATTGTCATTTTGTTAGTTCAGCATGGGGAATATCCATGCTTCAGTGGTCGAGGTAATGATGTTAAACTTAGTTTGAAGCTTGAGAATTTGATTCTTCTAGACTGTATTAAGTCTCAAATGAACATCTTTCCTAAAGATTTTGATTCTTCTAGACTTCTAAACTTAGTTAATTTCACTACCTTTCCTGATGTACCTTTCTAGAGATGATTAATATGCTTTCCAATATCTAATTAGTTATAGTTCTGTTACTTATTATTGTTAATATAGGAAAAAAAAAAGTCAAATTCCTGTTTTGTAGAGACCTAGGATTTAAATCTTGATTGGGTACTACATTAATTTATACTGCTTAGTCTCATGGAAAAATAATTAAAGAAATTACCTACTGATACTGAGCAATATGATCCGGTATTGGTCTTTGATTGAACCATGAATAGTCAGTATGTACTTTACTGGTTCGACCAAGATTTGATACCTTGGTCAAGACATATCCTGATGCTTCATGTAAACATTGATCATTTGCAATTTGCAACTCTGTAACAATCTTCATCGAGTGTGTTTGCCCTCAACAGTTTTGATGACTTCTTGATGGATATGAAGCAAAGCAAACGAAAAAATATCCGACAAGAGCGGAAAAAGGTAATCTCGTTACCTTTGTCTCTTTAATATTTCTTGGGTTGAAATTTTCAGTTGTCTTATAGACATAACAATCACTGTTTAAGAATTGAAAAGTAATTACACTAGTCCTGCATCTGTATATTGGAAAATCTATTCATTTGTCATGTTAATGGTCTTATTTAATTTTTGTGATTGGTTCAGTAATACAAATGGTATGCTTGCCTTTATTCTGCATCATCTATATTTAGTCTGCATTGTTGCCAAGTTTAAGCCTGTGGTTTTTTTGCAGCAAATTTGTGCAGTTTATTAAATACTTTGGTGTGAATTTTGGTCAAGTGGGGTTTTCAACTTGTTTTTCATACAATAGATATACAGTTGAAGTCTGATATAATATGTAACTTGATGTAGGGGCTTAACATGTCCACATGGATCCTTTCCTGCTAGTGAGATATTTTGAGGGCAATATTACTAATCAAGTTAGGCAACCATCAAATCCTTATATTGTTTCTACGAAAGTATTATAGGTTTTGCTCTACCTTTCATTGTGTCAGTAATATGAGCATTTTCAAGTCATCCAAATGAGGATTGATAACAATCATTTCCTTAGAAGACAGAAATATAAGATGTACATTTGGCAAAGTCAGAGGTACTTCACTAGATGAATGCAGGTTGTTTTGGGATGTTTGTGTAGGTCCAGCTTATATAATGTAGTAGACTTGTAAAAAGCAATTCAGTTCAAGTTTGAAGTTTTTGCAAGATAGGGAGGAGAAATACTGAAGCTGTATCGAGGGAGAAAAAGGATCTTAATTAGGATACAAATACTGTACATTGAGATGACCGGAGAAAGAATTATAATGAGGAGTTAATGCTTAGTGCAGTTAATTAAACAGACCAAAGCCAAATGAAAAATCTCATATTTTGATGGAAAACTACAGAAATGAAGACAGGTGAGAGATGTGAAATAACCAACATGGTAAGCCATTCTATCTTTAGGACAATATTTTTTGTAAACTTTTGTCTGCTTCCTTTACATGTTAACCATTCATCAGTATCAGGATTAACAAAAAAATCATGCAGCATTGTGTTATCCAAATAATTCTTGTATATGATTCTTTTCCAGTAGCTTTTATACAATTATTTTACCCATGTTCCAATTACTTAGAGGCCTTAGCCGATTACATATTAGAATCCTTTACTAGATAGCATTCATTTTAATGTCAAGTGGATTGCCAAATGATACATGTCCGTCTCTACCAATAATTATGTAAAAAATGATTGATCTATATTCCTGTTATATTGAAGCTTTAACCAACTATTGTTGGCTTCTTTGTTATGATGAAGAAACATAGTTGATGGATTAAACGAATTAATCTTTTTATTCAAGTTGCTTGCAAACAAAAAGTCAGCAAAGTTTTTTTTACTCATCTGAAGATTTAGGTTGCGTTTGGGAAGGGAGATTAAGTGAATGTGCGGTTGTAGAATATTTTGAGTGTTTGGTAAAAAATAGATAAAAATTGCATCTTAAATGTGCATTGAAGTGAGTGTTGTTTGGCAAAATTGTATTTCAAAAGTCCATTGAATATTATGTGACAAATTTATCCTTCTAAAATTTTAAATATTTATTCAGAAAAGAATACATATAGATATATAATAAATAAAAACTATAATCATATAAATAAATATAAAATAACTTTTAAAATAAATAAATAAAATTTCACCTTATAGAAAATATAAATCATGATAGTTTCTTATTAAATTCTATTGACAGTTTTGTGAATTTAAATAATGTCATATGGTACTTTGAGAATTTAAAAAATTACATTAGCATCCCGCAAATACTGAAATGTGCATTTGAGTATTTTCAATGTAGTATCTAGGCCAAATGCAATTTGAAAAAAACTTATGAAACCCTCATTGCACATTTCAAATGTGTCCCCAAATGTACCCTTAAAGACATGGATTTATTGACTTTGATGTGTAGAATGATGCATGTTAACATGCAAATTCATAAATTCAATCGCTCGATGGATCATCAAAGATAGTTAGATAGAGCTGGCACATTGTAAGTGATGGTTCCTAACGTTAGCCTCACCTTGTTTGGTGGTATCTCTTATTAAAGGGGGGTAATTATCTTATCCAATGGTGGCATCTCCGGCCTTCAATGGGCATCTAGCGATAGCATTGTCTGGTTGTACCACTACCAAGAAGCTCCTATATGTCTAATAACTAGAAATCTAGTAGTTACACCTTGTTTCTCGGCTGGATGAGAGGCCTTGGGCCTTCGTAAATATGTCATTAGGCTGTTGACCAAGTGTCCAAGAGTGCTTAGGTGTTTTGAAATAAAAAGTGAGAAAATGCCTTTGTTTCAAGCTCTTGTCTAGTGTTCATAAAGGGTAAAATCCTTGTAACCACTCAGGATCGATTTTACTTGCTATATAGGTGAGAAGGGCTAGGTTTCTGTCCAAGTGTCGTTGTATAACTCACTAGATATCTAGCCTGTCTAGCTCAGTTGGTAAAGTGCAAGGTTCTTAATCTCGTTGTCATGGGTTAAAGCCCCACGGTGGGGGGAAATTGAAATTTAATTTTTGCCCGGATGTAGGTACAAATAAAGAAGTTAGTAAAAAAAAAGGAATAATATTTTAAAGATAATAATATAAGATTAGACAGGGATAATAGTAATATTGTTGTAAAGATAATAATATAAGGATTTTAAGAATAAAATAAAAAAGAAGATGACTTGGAACTCAAACATGAATAAAATTAATATTATGTAGACTCAGGCAAACGACCAATAAGATTAGGAGCTTAACAAAAAGATTCTTGAATAAGAAGAGGTGTATATTTAAGCAAGAGTGGTGGTGTGGTTTATAGATAGGCAAAATGATAATATTAATATTATTTGGAGGTAGATGACCAACAAGATTAGGAGCTTAACAAAAGAGATTCTCAAATAAAAAAATGTGTACAGAGTTGGTGGTGGTGTGGTTTAAAAATAGGCAAAATTTTAAAAAACGAGCGAAATTTAAAAGATATGTAGAATCTAAAAAAGAGGCCAAAAGAGATATTAGTATAACAAGATATATGACGTGATAACTTTTATAAACCAAGGATGGGAAAAAGATATTATTGAATTGCTAAAGAAAAAAATTGCAAGGATTTAGGGAATACTAGATGTATTAAAGATGAAGATTAAATAAAGCATATTAATGATAACGAAATTAAGGAAAGATAGAATTTTGTTATAAATTATTAATGAATATTCGACAAATAACTTATTTTTAAAGATAATAATAATGGTAGATTTAGAAATTATAGATTTGTTTGTAAAATTAGAACTAGTGAGGTAAAAAAACCTTAAAAATATTGATAAAATCAGAAAGCATGGAATCTCATGGTATCCCTATTGAAGTAAATTTGTTTAAATTATGGAGGAATTAGAATAATGAGCCATACTATGAAACTTTGGGCGAGAATAATCAAAAGTAGTATAAGATTTGAAGTAATTATCTCCAAAAATTAGCATAAGATATGAAGTAATTATCTCCAAAAATCAATTTAATTTTATGCTTGGAAAATCAACAATAAAAACTTTATTTATTAGGATAATTAATGAAAAATATATAAAGAGAAAGGAAGATTTGTATATAATTTTTATTGATTTAGAATAGACTTATGATCTAGAGATTTACTATGATCGGTTTAGAAAAAAATGTATATTCACTAATTATATTAATGTTATAAAAGATATGTTTGATAATGTTGCCACTGATGTTAGAACTATAGATAGTTTATGTAGTGAATTTCCAATTAATATAATACTATGTCAAGGATTCATATTAAGTTCCTATTTTTTCAATTGATAAAAGATCCTTGTCTTTTCACATTGATAAAATATGAATTTAGTATTTATATACAGGATAGACCTTCCTAGTGTATGTTATTTATTTATGATATTATCATAGTTGATAAGGGTTTAAATGAAATTAACTCTAAACCTGAATTGTGGAGATAATCTTTAGAAATTAAAAGTTATAGATTAAGTAGGACTACGATTGAATATATGATATATAATTTTAGTATATTAGGAATAAACATCAGCATATAGTTAACTTGGAAGAGTAAGAAATTTTATTAAATAATTTTTTTAATCTATTATTCAATATGATGATGATGGAGTAAACAGGATAGTTAAGATGGTGAGGGGTTGACAGGAGTTAGAACAACATTACTATGTGAATATGAGTGTTGGATAGATGTGTAGTTACTAGGAAAATAACATATACATTATTAATATGACTGTTGGGCAGTAAAAAAAATAAAATATACAAAATATTTGTGTTGCTGAGATGGATGAAAATGTAAAGGTGGATGTGTAGTTGCTAGAAATTATATGAAACTAAATGATTTCATTCGTGAACAATTATGTATCACTTTGTTGTATGATAAAATAAAATAAAATCATCTAAAATGTGATAGTTTGAAGATGTTAAATGATTACTATTAGTGGTATGAAAAGAGGTAGAGAGACAAAAGAAAAATCTTAATAGGAACTATAAATTAAGAGGTAAATACTCTTAACTAAAGATATGACTTAGGACTCTTTACCGATCTCAATGGTCACAAAAGATTTACGTAGTCGACTCCAAATAGTTAGGACTTCATGACTTTGTTGTTGTCCTTGCTGTGTAGGTGAGAAGGTGCTACTTTAAAAGGGTGAAAGGGTGATCTATTGAAGTCTTAGTAAAAGGAGAGTGAATCCCAAGCAAAAAGATAACATCAAAACTATAAAAAGGAGGAAGCTGTAAAATGGGTGTTTGAACTTGGTGAAAATGACGTCAGGATAGGGGGAACCGGGAGTGGGAGTAGATAGTGAGCCGAATCAGTATGAAAAGTTTTGTTTCCCTTGTTGTTGCTTGTGTGTTTTATTTCATGAGTTCAAGCTTAAATTAGCTTGCACAAGTTCTAAATTGAACTTGCAGTAGTTCATCCCCCTCCTCTCTTAATGCCATTGATCCCAACAATTATATGTTAACATCCACTTGAACTAGTATATCTTTGAAACCCAATCTAGATTGATAAATCATTACCTGTTTGCATGCATGGCTTGTAATCTGTGTGAAATTTCTCATGCAGGTCCTTGCACACAATTTGAAGATGAAGCGTCTTTTTGGGGATGAGATAAAGGTCAGTATATTGTTTCACATAATGCATTTCTTAAGATCAATACAATTGATATGGTTGTTTGAAGATATATTCTTTACATCATATACCTGCCAACTGCATATGCTTCTGGATATTTTAAAATTTTTAATTGCAATAATTTAATGATGTATTTCTAAGATAGGGCCATCTTAGGCATGGTTTAGATAAGTAAATTCGTCTTTTGTTTTACATTGACTGGAACTCCCATGCCTCAAGTTCTTACTAACAGTTTGCTTGATATATAATTGCAGGCCAAGCATTGGGACTCTTTCTATAAGTTCTACAGGAACACAACTGATAATAAGTTTGGTCATTGCTAACCTCCATTTTTTTTAAGTATTTTGTTGTGCATTGTTTATTATTTTAGGCTTTGGATGTTTACCTTCTAGGTATTTGTGATCTATATGTTGTGACCTTATGTTGGTATTGAATTGATAGATAAGATTTGGTCTGAAAAGATGCTGTTTCTTGACTTGCAAGAGTGGTGCTTAATTGACAGGATGGGCATCCTGATCTTAGATTACTGGTGTAAAGTTTGACCAGATGGCTCTTTGCAGAAATTCACATTAGATGTTCCATCTCTGGCACTTGGTTCCCATCTGCTTTTTTGTAATTGCTTGTGTAATTGAACCAATAAGATGTCATGTTTTCTTGTGGCAATGTTGCTGCAATTGTAGTTGCTATAATAGCATTTTTAATTTAGCCTTATTTCCATAAAGCTGTTTATGATTGTAGCATTTTATTGTTGCAAGTTCCTTATTATTTTGTCTCTCCAAAAAACAGTTTCTACTTGCAATGAAGTGATGAACACACTTGCATCTGTAAATACTGATCTTTTACTACCATGGTTTCTTTTAGACCTATTTTGACAAATCATTTATTTTGTATAGATGGGGTAGTGCTTATCTCACAAGGGACTTCTTTCACATCCTGGGATCAAAGATGGGTGATCATATACTGTTAATTGCTGCTGAAGATGAGGGTGAACTTGTTGCTGGGGCTCTTAACCTTATTGGTGGTGATACATTGTTTGGTCGCTTATGGGGTTGTCTACCACATGTTTATTTTCCAAATTTGCATTTTGAGGCCTGCTACTACCAGGTAAATGTCTTATTACACCTAAAACTAGAAAGACCACTCTTATCTAATCACATCATTTGATGGAATTAAGTTATAAATGTCAAATTCTATGGTGTGGCAAAATTTTGATGTTTTGATCAAGTTTTAAATTTTGGTTTGATTTAATTTTCATTTAAGACAAACAAAGAAACCAAACTGGGATAACCGCTAATCTTTGATTGATCTAGTTATACTTTAATTGGATTGTATCATTTCTTTCTGGGTCATCAGACTGATCTTGTCCCATTTCTGGTTCTAATTAGATTGATAATAATTCATTGACAGCCATATCTATGATAGTGACTAGCATCAAATAGAGCAAAATCCATTTGTCACTTGTACTTGAGCGTACCTTCAAGTTTCACCTAAGGATTTTAATTTTGAATAATACCGTCTGTGTCGGGCGGTATGTACCGGTCCGCCAATAGATTGGTACGCGGACTGCTTGCTATCGGGCGGTACCATCGATTGAGACTGTTTTCGCTCCGTTACCACTCGAAATCGGTTGGTGACCACCGATTTCGACCGTTGCTGCCCGTTACCGGTTAGCCGAGGGAGAAAAAAGAAGAGGGAGAAGGGATAACTTGGAGATCTGGCGTTGCTCTCCCTTGACGATCTCGATCCATCGCCATCCTCCCTCACTGGACGTCACAGATGAGATGTTGTCTCCTCGTCTGAGGCGACGAGGCCTCGGCATCATTGGCGACTTCTCATCTGCGCAGGGAGAAGAAGCCTCGGTGATGTCGCGGGGAGAAGAAATCGAGCGTCGTAGAGGCGACGTTTCTGAGGCGACATTGCCTCGTCGCTCTTTTTTGCGTGGGGAGAACGAAACCGAGCATTGTCAAGGCGGCGTTTCTTCTCCCCACGTGGGTAGAAGAAACGAGGCGACGTTACCTTTTTTGTGTGGGGAGAAGGAAACCTCGATTTCTTCTCCCCACGCGGGTAGAAAAACGAGGTGACATCGTCTTTTTTTTTTACTTATATATATATATATATATATATTTTTCTCGTTACCCTTTTTGGTACACCAGAACATATTGCTCGGTATACTCGTATCGTACCATACCGAACTGATCTTGATGCTCCAGTACAGTATGAAATTACGAACCTTGCTTTCACCTATTCATAGCCAAGAAAGATTTTGCAATGGTGAATGTGACTAGTATAATTGGCCTAGTGAAATAGTTTTACTAAGTGGCAGGGATGCTGAACAATACATGAGAACATGTTGGTTTTTTTTAATCAAATCTCTACCTCAGAACTTACAGGAGAGATTGGTAAGTCTAGAAAGAGTGCTAGATTGTAGCTTGCTGGATATATACTTGGGATGATTCTTTACCTTAGGAGATATGGAGTTCCAGAAATAAATGTCTCTTCTAGGGAATCATAACGGATGCTGAGGAAGTATTCAACTTTTCCATCAAGGGTTCTACAGAGTGGAAGATAAACATACCTTCGAAGGAAACCAAAAATCATGTTGAATTTTGTTTTGTGGTGAAAATGATTTTAAATAATATTCACTTTGGTGCAAATCTGTTTTCTTTTGTTTCATTCTTTTTTCTTTACTTAATAAAATTATAATGAATTAAGATGAGATACTCTGCTTATCAATGTCTTAAAAAGAATTTTTACCTTAATAAAATTATAATGAATTAAAATAATATTCTTTTTTCTTTTTGATTTAGTACTAGCTCTTTATTCAACCTCTAGATGCACAAATGACTGTACTTTTATTAAAATGGTGTTAATATGACATCCATTCTGCCTTGTGCCTTGAAACTAAGGTTTTTAATTTCGAATAATATCGCCTATACTGGGCAATACGTACTGGTCTGCCGGGCGGTGCCATCGATTGGAGCTATTTCCGCTCCGTTACCACATTAAATTGGTCGGTGATGGTCGATTTCGATTGTTGTCGCCCGTTACCGGGTGGTATTAGCCGAGGGAGAAGAAAAGGGAAACCTGGAGATCCGACGTTGCTCTTCCTCGACGATTCTGATCTGTCACCGCCCTCCCTCGCTAGACGCTGCAGATGATGTCGCTTTCTCCTCGTCGGTGACTTCTCCTCATCCGCGCAGGGAGGGAAGAAGCCTTGGCGATGTCACTGGGAGAAGAAACCGAGCGTCGTCGAGGCAGCGTTTCTTCTTGCCACGCAAGTAGAACAAATGAGGCGACAACGTCGCCTCGTTGCCCTTTTTTGCATAGGGAGAAGGAAACGTCGGTTTCTTCTCCCTATGCGAGCAAAAACTGAGCGACGTCGCTTTTTTTTTTCACGCGGGGAGAAGGAAACGTCGGTTTCTTCTCCCCACTCGAGCAGAAACTGAGCGATATCGCCTTTTTTTTTTGTGCGAGGAGAAGGAAACGTTGGTTTCTTCTCCCCATGTGGGCAGAAACCGAGCGATGTTGCCTTTTCTTTTTTTTTTCTTTTTTTTTTTGTGTGGGGACCCCACACGGGCAAAAACCGAGTACGGGGAGTATCGAGGTGACATCATTTTTTTTAATATATATATATATACACACACACCGAATGGTACATCGAAATGTACCGCTTGTTATACTACCGTATCGAGCTAAGTTTGTTACTCCGGTACGATATGAAATTACAATCCTTGCTTGAAACATCTCTTTCCTGGCTGGTACTTCACCAAGAAACTTGATACAGATATTGTGCTGAACTGCTAATATTGTCCCATACTTTCTATAAACCCAAGACCCCTCGTTCTTGGTAATTTGGTGTAACAAAAAGTCCTGTTTGATATAGGGAAAACTTACTAAAGGTGGAAGCTGGAATGAGGGAATCTTTAGTGTTATCAATGATCTGGTTAGCTCGATTGACTTTTCATAAAGTCTCCAGTGAGAACAACTAAAGACATGGATTAATGTTGGAAACTAAACTTTCCATATCAGAATCAAGGAGTATATAGCTGGATTCAAATCCAAATCTGCACTAACACTAATAGAGTTGAATTCAATATTCTAGGGGAGAATGAGATGATGATCACATAGGAGACAATCAGAAGATTACTAATGTTTATCTTTGCTGCATATATACTTTAACACAAGGTGAATCATCTTCTAGGCAATTGAAGCTGCCATTGACTTGAATTTGACTAAGGTAGAGGCTGGAGCTCAAGGAGAGCATAAGATTCAGCGTGGTTATCTTCCTGTCACAACATTCAGCTGCCACTACATTCTGGATGATGATTTCAGAAAAGTTATAGACAATTTTCTTGTGTATGAAACTGAGCAGGTATGATGTTCTCCTACCACTTTTGAGCTTACTGAATATTTTAGATAATATACTTGTGAGGATCTTACTTCAGAAATTACATATCATTTTTGCTAATCATGAGCTACTGATAGTCGTGATAATATTTTCTATTGTTCATGTCAATGGTATGTCTTATCTTTTCTAGATTAGCACATAATACGTGCATTGAGTTGTCAGTGGAATGATACACATTGATTTGGCCTAACTCGTTCTTTTTTCTGGTGTGTCCCATAACGAAATTATGATTTGGTTGTGAAATTATTCTATGAAGTGAGATGCAATTGCAGTGAATCATGTTTGAGCGTTGATCTAACCTTGGACTAGTTACATCTGCTAAAGATTGTTAAGCAGTCTGAAAGCAACTATTCAATGCAATATGTTATTCTCATGCAGATTATAGATGTAAAGTCACATAATTTAACTTGCATATCATGTTTAAGCCTCCCCAGAGTCGTAATAACATTAGTTGGCTTAGTAGGCAAACTGTCTTACTCTCTTGAGTCATTGCAGCATGAAACATTGCATGATTTCCTTGTGGACCATTTGAGACTCCTCAAATGTGGTTTATGCAACCATATTTTGAATCTGCACATCAAGTTTCTTTGGAAACAAGGAATGATCAAGGCTTCTATTCTTTGAAGATCAAACTTAGGGCTTAGATTGAATTTCTACCCCTTGATTATGATCTATGACATAAAAAATCCCAAGAAACAGAAAACATGTAAATTGAGGACCTATTGCATGTTCATAAGTCACTGATAGATTTTTCTAAAATCATTGATGCACTAAACTATGATAATTTCATTTGATATCTGAGCCACTGGTCCAGTCTCAAACATCAGTAGATACATGCATGCTAAAATTCAGCATATTTTGATACTTTAAGACTTTTAATCAAACTAAAACATGTTTTATGTTTTGTTAAAACTGTTCCTTTGTACATTTAGATGAAAAATCATTAATATATATGACCACTTAATTGACTTTTAAATATTGTGTATCATGATTCCTGATCTTCAATTCTGGTGCACTTGTAGTTCATATTCAATGTTCTTCAATTTAGGGGGGCCATCTCAATTTGTAGGGTCGGAATCTTAACCTTTTCGATAGGATATTAGCTCAAGATTGCAAGGAATTGCACCCTAAAAAGAGTGTATATGTTGGAATGCAACTCTTTCTGAGGACTATGTTATCAAGTTTTAACATGGGTAGTGAAAACTTTAGATTTTATAGATGCTTCACCTTTCAAACCTGGAAACCTTTTCCGGCAGAAATATGTTTTGATGTTTATTTCTTTTTCTTTCTTTCTGATCATTTAATTGTTTTGTTGGCAGGTTAAGCATGTCATGCAGTTGCTTCATGAATCTGGGCCCTTCAAAGAAGGAATCATATAAACAACTGTATCTTCTCTCCGTATTAATCTTTAGAAATCAGTGACGAACAAATTGACTCACTGTGATGATATGTATATACTTATTCCTCTAGAATCAACCAAATGGTTCAGGCTTCTTTATAATTCAAAGAAGAATGGGGAAGAAGGCCAACCTGGTTATTCCAAAAATGAAGATTCCCTGTAGCTGTGTGCAAAGTCCTACTTTTGTATTTTATTTGTCAAGGAGAATAACTTGGATGATTCCTTTGATAAGATTTATGTAATAAAATAGTCACACTGCTCTTTAATAGAAGTTAGTTTGTGGTTGTTTACTAATTATTGGAAGGCATAGTTATGAGAACTGAACTGGTCACTGAACCAGCCAAGTCTAGGCTTGCTGGATACTACTACTGGCTTACACCTCTACTTGTGAACTATCAAAGCCATTAATGACTAGCAGCAGCTTTATTCATGTTGTTTTTTTTCTTCTTTTTGAATGATGACAAATGAAAGGGCTGTTCCCACCATTTTGGATATTATTGGAAGGGGGGCATTCACAATACACTATAAAGATCACTATTCATACCCACCAATTAGGCATTGGATTTTAACTGCAAAAATGTGGTGCTAAACACTTGTAACAGAGGATGAAATGCATGCTTAAGCAACACCAATATAAAGCTTTCCTACATGATCACAAAGAGAAGATTGAGACTGCTTCAGGATGAGGCTTACTGATTGATGCAGTAGATAGAGCTTTCATTGAATATAATTTGGAACATTCACAGGGATTCAGAAGAACAACTTTTAAGTCTATAGATGACATATTCACTCACATCACCCAAGCAAACTCACTATGATGGGCACACCAAGAAGTGGGATGGATAGATAGTGAGCACTAAACTTTAGTTACAATATCAGAGAGGGCCTTTGTGTTGGTGCTTTTTTAACCGTGTTGTAAAACTGAGATTGATCGATGGACAGACGATTGTTATCGTGATAGTCATCACGACACCGCCAGCCCGGTGAGGCGTGGTCTTCTGTCTGAGCTGCTGTTCTCAGCCATCAGTTCTAGTGTCATTTTCCTCTTGGTGCCTGTTCTGGGTGATAATTCTGTTGGTCGAGCGTAGCTCCTCAATCTCAGCACATCGTTCGTCTGAAGAGGCTTAAGGATGAAGTCCTCCGCTCCAATAGCTCGGCACCTACCGGGAGATGAACACATATCAATTAGCCTTGTCAGCTATAGTTCAAGAACAAACACCCTGAAGCTAGTTTTGTAGGAGGACAATTCAACAGGCAAAGCAGTTTCAGTAGTCATGGATGAGATTAAGAAATGGTGTTCCATGATAAGTCAGATATATGTTGTTGGATGCTACCTTGTATCGTCATGATTTTATGAAATGATGGATATCTCCAAGACCAATCTTGGCATGAAAAGCTGGTTTTGCAATCATGAGGAAGAAAAACTTAAAAACAATCAACCCAAATTCTTTCCAGATAGTAAATTTCTGGTATTTAACTGTTGCGAGATATCCATCAAAAATGTTTGTTCGGCTACTCGTAACATATCCACGTCGTAACACATATGCATCCATCCATGTTCATGCATAGAACATAAAATATTGAAGCTTATCTTATTCAAAATTTACTTAGTTGATGCATGTCTGAAAAGTATCATCCCTTACAAGCATCTTATTCGATGAAGGAAATGAAAACTATACGAGGAAGCTACAAACCTGCTGATTCTGTGTGGCTCATTTTCGGAAGACATTATGATTACAGGAATAGGTTTTCGGCAGCTCTGCTCCTAAGATCACAAGAGAAGATATTGTTTTAATAATATCACAATGCATCGGACATTAGAGAAAATAGCAATAACTATGATTAATAGGAATATGAAGCATGCGTAAAAAATGTTTACCAAAACCATGATACCTTGACAGTCTTCAGCAGGTCATATCCAGTCATTTCTGGCATGGAGTAGTCGGTGAGGATTATGTCTACCTTCTGGTCCTACATCATGTATAAATAAACCTTATCAAGGTGCATTATTTCAGTGAATTAATAAAACCGAAAGATTGAACGACAGTTGGCTCGATTTTAAAATAAAATTGATGAGAACGGAATGCGGATTAGAAAGTATAAAGCTGAATGCAACAATGGTTATTGGAAAGTTGGACCACAATAATCTTTCCTCAAGATTGTCAATTGTTTTTATTCGACAAAAAAAAAAATGTTCCTAACAAATGTTGCCTACGAAAAGAAAGTAACAGTAACAATTATAAAAGCCACGTATTCTCAAAATCTGCCTTACATCGACGGTAGGATGTTCAGCTTTGTCGTCAGTTAATCCAAGAACTTCCATTGCTCTCTTTCCGCTATCAACAGCTATAACTGAATGAAAATAACTCGTTTGAGCAATTCAGCTTTAGAAGTTATTCAAATAATTAATAATGAAATCCCAATTAGAATTAATAATAGTAACAAGGGAAAGGTGGTTGCTGTTACGTCAGTGTGGACTCGAAAAAATGATCAGTCTCAGAAATCTAAACTTTTGCTGGTTAATGACTGTGGATTGCTTCCTAAAACTCAAACTTTCGGTAGTCCAACTACTGGGCCAATGAAAGAGTCGAGGAACATATTTGTTGCTAGCTAAAGCAAAAGTAGAAGCTTTGAGCTTTCAAATTGGATCTCGATAGCTAAAATTTCACAAATATGCTCTGCAAAATTTCGCATCATGCATATGAAAAGCTGGATCATTGTCGAGTCCCTAGAAAATTTAGCTTATTTAATATACACCGCTTCCAAGTATCGAAGGAAAAGAATATGCATTACAAAACCTACTGAAATCTCAATCTCAACAATAAGGTGCAATTGCAAATTTGCATATCTATAATGGTTATATATGGAAGAAACCCAATAGAAATTTAACCGGCGCAAGGATGTATATCTGAAAGTAAATTCTAAACGAAGGAGAGGCAGACAATTTAGGTGTCTGATCAGCGCCCAATTTATACCTTGAAAGTTAATGTACAAAAATTGCAGTTAACACGTCACCGATGAAAATAAGAACATCATCACTGACGATATAATTTAGACATTTAACTTTCAAGACTGAGGTTACAAAGAAGAAAGAGCAGCACCGAAGAACTTAAAACTTAGGGGAATTATATAGCATCATGACAACCCAAAGCAGGTTGATGAAGTGGATGGCGATACACTCAAAAAGTCCAAATGACTTGAGTCATTACAATTTCATAACCACTGCATTATATAGTCTGCATCATAAAAAAAGAATATGATGCTAATAACATTTTATAACTAAATGTACATCAAAAATTATAACTCAACCAAATAAAGCATTGCAAATTGTAATGAAATGAAGACAAGACAAGTAGACCATTATATCATCTGCAGAAGAGTGATCTATTTTTCATCTTAACTCAAAAAGAAAGCTTAAAACTCAAAGACATTTAACAAGACAAGCTTCCATATTGAAAAATCAGAATTATCTTAGACAGTGGGATTGAAATGCTTCGATTGATCATATCAGAGAGCATCCAAATGAAGATACCACAAATACCCCAAACAAGAAGATCAAAAGGCTAACATAATTTCCATTATATCTATGTAAAGAGAAAAGCTCACTGATCTCACCTTGAAACATGGCTCCACTCTTCTTGAGCAAGCCTTCCACCATCCTTCTCTCCACTGGGGAGTCATCCACCACCAACACCCTCACCTCCAACCCTCCTTCAAACACGCCGCCATTGCTCCCCTCCCCCTCCTCCATGGCTAATCTCCTCCTCCTCCTCCTCCACCACAACCACCCACCTACAAGTTACTACTGCAGACTCCAACTCGATAGCCTCATGTTGCAACAGCCGTGGACAGGAGAGAGCAAGAGGAGAATCCGAGAGGGAGGAGGAGGAGCGGGATCAAGCTCTTGTAAGGGAGAAGAAAAAGCAAATGGGAGAAGTGGCGGAGATGGTGGGACCCCCGCGCGTGTTGTGTGGCGTGGGGCCCGACAGGAGGGAACGGAATACTTTCCCCAAGATTTGGTTGTCGGGGAATCTATCCGGCCATTGGATTCGAAGACATCGACCTTAAAACCCTCCTCCACCCCACGCTCGCCTTCAGCCAACAGCCTCCTCCTCCGCCATGCCTTCGTACCGCAACACCCATCGGTCTTCTCCTCCCTTGTCGATCTGTGCATTGTGATTAGGAACACGAGTGTGTAAGGTGATGTGGTGATATTACAGTGCCATCCAGACGCCATGATTCAGCTGCATGTAAGCTTCACAGACGACACTGCCACAAACCATCCCTATAGAGAGAGAACTAAGAGAGGCATGTCATTCAAAAGGTCGAGCACCCATTGATAATGTTTGCGACACTTTGCATGTTTAATGTTTGTTTAATCATTGAACTCCACACAACATTGAATCTCTCACCATTTAATTTGACTCAAGATGGTATGTCAGCCCACAGTTTTCTTTGCTTTTCTGGGTCAAACCAATCCTTCCTGCTGATGATTTCTATGCAACACATGATTGACCATCTGCTCAGTAGTGTTCATCACCAGCATACATTAGGTTGTGTTAACCCTATCCTTTTGTTGATTTAGCTCTGCCTTGACATTTTGTTGAGCCAAATGAAGGGCAGAAGCATAGTGCATTGTTGTGTCAACAGTCTACATGTGGACCCTACCATCTTGAAGTTTTCAATCGCATGAGATCCCCCAAATCTATGGTGGACCCACCAGTGGCCCTACCTATCCTCTCTCTCTCTCCTGCCTCTGGTCTTCTCTGGCCTCTCATGGGTGGCCCTATCCTCTCTTTCTCTCCTGCCTCTGGTCTTCTCTGGCCTCTTCCATGGGAGGCCAGAGAACATATATTTTATACAGATATATGAATTACTTCTCAAACCTACTGCCTCCTAATACAATCTTATCACATATTATTGTTCTTCTATTGCCACTGATCCAGGACAAAATTTTAATTGATTTAATTCCAATATCTCTTATTATTCATCTCAATCTATCTGATATCTTCCTTCAAATTAGAGTTTTGACTTTAACTAATTTATTTATAAGTTTTTAGTCAAATATTGTTTGACAGAGTCATTAAAATACTTACCTCCTCAGATATATTGTGAATGTTGAGTTTTCTGTTTTTCATATAAACCACACTTTTTAGGGACTAATCTTATTTGGATTATAAACTTCTATGATCATTTGTCATGGAGTTACATAAATCTTTTATTGTTGTTTATTTATTTTAATTCAGCATAGCCATTATCAAACTAAATTGGACCCAAGAAAGATGTGAAGTCATGAAATGTCAACAACACTGAAGATACTAAAGCTTTTTTGTGGCCAAACATATGCAATAGAAAGTCTAAACAGATGAAAGATACACACCTACTCTGTGACCACCACTTGATCATATTTATATCTACTAAAGAAAATTCTAGAATTACTCTCACACCAAAACCTTGAAACACACAAAGTACTTATAAAGCAACTAAATCTTAATTCTCAAGTTTTTTTTCCCTTCAAATAAGTGTTTCCAAAAGTTTTTTTTTTTTTTTTTGTCAATCCAACAAGTAATTGGTGTTTAATTAAAGAATCCAAAAATAATTACCAATTCATCAATTATCAATTAGAATAATTCATGCTGAATCTGAGAGTGGGATTGAGCTATAAATTACAAGACTTGTTCATCACAAAAGACTGTGTGAAGTGGGGAAGGAAATGAAACATGGTGGTTGGGTTTCAATGTTCATCTCTCTAACTTTTGAGGAATCACAAGATCTCAAAAGCGACATCATATCTAGAATATATCTCTGATGCTGTAAATCTGAAAGAAACAGGTCACACAATAATGTGGATTATTGGTGATAAGATATTGCATCCATTTCTGAGGAAATAAAAACAATTGAGGTGTTGAAATAATTATATTTTTGTCAATTCTTGTCCACAAGCAGGGAAGAAAACTCTGATACCAAAATGATAACTAAGAAAGTTAATAAAAATAGTATATATATATATATATATAATTTACATGATTCAGCATCCTTTAATTTATATTCATGAAGAGAAGCTTAAGTTCTTAGCTATATGAGAAAAATGAAAATATAATTTAAAATAATTTTAATTAACTTAGATGCTAGTATGTTTAAATACTTGCACTGTATAAGGATTGATGTAAATGATTATAGGGACTACAATACTTGAAAGATTTCTGAGACTGATATATAAAAATTACTAGCATTGCAAAAAGTATCAATTTTCTAATTTAAGATAAAAGAAGAGACTAAGCATAAGAAAATAGTTTTTGTTTTGAAACCATAAGCCTGAAACTGTTATTGTATCAAAATGATAACAATAATTCAAGCCCTGTATAAATATTTTGGTGATCAGTCTGCACCATAAAACTAATTCAAGAACTCCATATAATAATTGAACTTGCCCAAAGGTATAACTTAAGAGATCTCGAGACCAGTGCATGCAAATAGTTCAAACACTACAAAAGCTGCTGTGTATCTGCAAACTTTTGTTGCAGTCACTGACTTGTCTTCCTCATCTTTTGCTGCCCAGATGTAAATTAGCTTTCAGCACCCAACACTCTCTCTCTCTCTCTCTACATCTGTATATATGTATGTATGTATGTATGTGTGGTTGTTTATGTTCCTTCAAGACAACACCACATATTAAATCCTTTTCCTAGAAAGAATGTTACATTGGATTTGAATCAGAAGTGCAGTAGAGGGTCCAAAGCATCTAAGAAAAGATGCTGTACTGAAGCAAGTGGAATCCCTTCGATGGTAAAAACACAAAGAAAGAGGAGGCCATTATCTTCCTTTGATTGCCAGCAAAATGATTGAGAACAGACATTGAGTTCAAAACATGGGATTGCTTGCAGATTTGGATTAGTTGGCTGGACCCAGATTCTGCAATTAATTCTGAGAAGATGAAACATCTTTGTGCATTGCTTGTGCATATATACATGTATGCATACAAGGATGACTAAGATACAAAACATTAGTGTATATATGAACAATGATGACACAGTTTATATGGCAAAAAAAGGTCCTAAGTTAATCAAAAGGCTTTAAGGAATCTGTTGTGTAGGTTAAGAATCATAAAGGGTTTGCATGCTTCCTTCACAAGCAATAGCCCAATAAAAATGAGCAACATGCACATGGTTGTGAGCTCTTGCAGCTCAAAAGGCAGATGCTAAGCTTCAAGTCTAAGAAGGAGATCTGAGAGGGGAGGAGAGGAGAAATGATGCAGGCTGTGCAGCATGCAGACCCCGCAATGGAGTCCTCAATAGGGATATGATGAGCAACGACAGCATTATTGTAGGCCTCTCTCTCTCTCTCTCTCTCTCTCTCTCTCTCTGTTCATCATCACATGGAAACCATCTCCAAACAGCAGCAGCAGCAAAGAGTCTTCGCCTCTCAAGATAGCTACGTCCATGAACACTTGAATTCACTCGACTCATGGCTAACACAACTTTCTGAGATCAAAGTAAGAGAGAGATATACAAACTCAATTAAGGACAGAGGATGTGAGTCCTCAATGGATCCACTTGACACCTTTCCAATTAGTCTACACAGAAGAGTGAAAGGATTGGGTCCATGTGACAGCCAGTAAGGTTCAAGTTTAACCCCAACTTATGGTGGAAGAAAAGAATAAGGATGAAAAGAATTAAAAATTGAGAGTCAACTAAAGATTCTAGAGAAGAAAAGAAATATTGGATGATTGATTCAAACACAATTTTCATGATTTTTTGGTACATCACTTTTGACATCAAGCTCTGAAAAATGATCAATATTGATCCCTTGAGAAATCCTTTGTCCTGCTTCTCACATCTCTACTGGTGGGATCAGATGTATTTACTTTGTTTTATCACTGAAATTTATCTTGGCAATTATTTTCTTGATACCCTTTTGATCTAGAGAGAATTATTTGTAATCTATAGATTCTGGTGTCTGAAAGAATTTAATTCAAAGCTGTAAAGAACAGAGCTCTGGAGATTGCTTTGACAATGCTTGGAAAGATATTATTTGAGAATTTTGTTGCTGTGTGGTGAACTTTTTCTGCTTATATTTATCAGTAGCACCTTCAAAACATTTGTATTCTTCATCACAAACTTCATTGTGGCCTTCCCTCAAATCGTCCGACATTTTCAACAAATCCAAATTTTAGGTTGGGCTCGAAAATAAAGGATTCAAAAAGTGTACCAAATTAATTGCTTTTCATTTTTGTCCAACTACATAAGAAAAATACAAGTCTCCTTAATCATGTCCACTAGTAAGAACATGAAGACAAAGGGATTAGAAAGTACAGGATGGTCATATCTTCCCTTGGTGTATCTAATTAAGCAGGTGTTCAAGTGTATACATTATACAAATATTCCCTTGGATGTATCCAACTATCCATGAAGTATACAACACATTCCATTCTAATAAACTCATGTAAAAATGTGTTCTGGATAGTTTATATTCAGTGGAAGAGCAGCATTTGGAAGTTGAAGACCCACTGATGAAGAGATTGGATATAAAGATCAGTGAATGTTATGGTGCCTGCTTCTCCTATTGATTTGACAATGCTGGATTCTGATAGCTGAGGCGGAAGCTTTTTCAGTTGATCGACCGTGGGAGGATGCCCCACTGGTGCAAGAAGCCTTCTCCTGTGGTTACTTCTAAGACCAACAATGCCAGGACAGCTAACATGGCTGCTCTGCCATTCCAGGTCTCAGCACTTCTGGTCCAACCCCATTCCCACACTGTCACTGGAGGAGGAAGCTCGCCACGTTTTGAGTCATATGCTGCCAGGAGCTCCTCTACGCTTCCAAGCGGAACAAGTGACTGCAGACACCAAAATCATTCTAGCATTAGGCTTTACAACAAAGCAATTTCTATCCTCCAAGAAACTGTTTGCAAGTTCAGACAACATAATATACCCATATAATTATTGAGGACTTTGCAATATCAAGATGATATAACGATTAAGGTTTTAATCACTGCAGGATGTAAGTTGGCTCAACAAAGTCGACGCTGACCATCATATTAAATCATTCAAGTAACGATCACAATTTGATTCAATTTAGTATGATAATAGTGCTTAATTCTGGAAATCCAGCAAGCCATCATGTCTTCTCAGGAAAGGCTGTGTGAAGCAAATCTTGAGAACCATTCTAGACGTAGTCCCCACTTTAAGATCAAAATAGTACCTCACACTCTTTTTTATTTGCTTCTTAGAGCATAGTAGTTTATCCGAAACATTCAACAAGATAAGTCCAAGAAAGGAAAAAGCTACTAACACATTATTGGCTTCGAATATTGCTTATTAAGCAAAATGTCGCAGATCTTTCAGATATATCTAAAAAGTAAACAACATAATTAGATACCATAATATGGCCATGTCAAACTAAATCAGAAATATTCAAGGATTAGTCACCATAAGACCTAGATATGGGGAAGGCTCGAACACTACCTATAACAATGTTTAACTATTATCCTTCTTCACTCTTACTCTAGTGTCTAAAGCCAGACTCGTAAATTAGTAAGAAAAAGCCTCTAGCGTTCATTAGCTTGTGGTATTTGCTGAAAATTAACAAATGTTACCTGCCGAGCCTCAAGACTGGAAGCTGCCATTGCTCCTACATAAGGAAGACTTTCGATAACAGCATCTGCAAGATCAGAAATGAATGTAGGCTCACATCCTAAAGCAGGTACGCGCCCCCAGTTCTGAATGCCTGATTTCAGAGCCAACTCTTTGTACTCCACATCAATTTCTTCAAGAGTTTCAATATGCTCACTGACAAAGCTGCACATTGAATACCAAAAAAGTAAACAACTATATGTTACCCAACACTAAAAATAATTGAATTATGTCTCATCTGCATAAATACAATTTTTAAAGGAATCTGAAATATTCATTTGACATTGAAAAAAAATGAATGATGTGATGCAACTATACCTAATGGGAACAGCTAGAAGACTTTTGACTCCTTTTTGCCCAAGCTCAACTATTGTCTCATCGGTGTAGGGTCTCAACCATTCGACAGGTCCAACTCGACTCTATGAAACCATCCAATGAAGCTTAATAAACGATCCTATTATCAATTGTGGAAGTCTCAAAGGAATCATAAACATTGTATCTGGTAACTTTGGCAGTTGGCAATTATGAACAACAAAATAATACAAAATAGAATGAACAAAGAAAATTTAGATCACAAGAACTCCATTTACTTATCTCTAAAAACTACCTACACTTCAAAAAGTGATGAAATAATGGTAACACTACAAATATATATATTTGCATCTATATATAGAGATGAGGCCGTTCATCAAAATGTAGTTTAAGATTTCAAAATTTTCATTTCTTAATAAGCTGGATCAAAGTAATATATTTATAGCCTAGACTTTATCAATTCAAAAGTTGTGCACAACCACCAACCATATGATGAAAACAATCAGATGGACGACTCACTATCTGAAGGCAATAAATGAGTGTGAAGAAAAAGGAACAGAAATTCAGGAGCTAATCTGACTGATCTTAGTTGTTAAGCAGCCATAAGACAGTGGTGGAGGCAGAGAGAAGACAGAAACCCAAAATACAGAACAAAGAGAAATAAAATAAATAAAGGCGGAGAATAGAGAGGTGATAGAAGATAGAAATAATAGAGGAAAAGGCAGAATATAGAACAAAAAAGACAGAAAATAAGGGCATCAAGTCAAAAATAAATTCCCATCTTTGTCAGTACTGTTAGTTCAGACATGTGAGACCTCTACTTAAAAACTGAACAATGTGAAAATAAGAAAGCTCTGATGTTAAAAAATGTAGTTTATGCTTTCTGTTGTCAATTTGCTGCATTGTTATGTGCCAAAATCACACCCAAAATAAGGCCTAAATTTATCTTGTTGATCACTTTTCACATCTTCGGATTTGGTAAATATGCAATTGAGATTTTAATTATTAGTCATAAAAATTGAAACCACAAATTAATCTCCAATATGAAACATGATAAGATGATTGCGAGAGAAACTATGACTAGATTTAGATGTGACATAAATTGTCTCCACTCTCCAGTATATTAGTAGTTGCATCTGTTACTTTATTGAAGACAACAAAAGGGTATACCTAGGAATTTTAAATGTATGATGTACGTTACACAGACACACCTATTGATTTTTACTCATTTGCATGCACATATACTAGACATTGTTGAGTGGAAAAATAGAGCATGTGTACTTACCTGCAGAAACACATTCCCACAAGAAAATAGCCAAGCTCAAGCACAAACATACATATAAAACACACACATATAAGAGAGTGAGAAACAAGTAATACAATAAGGACTGCAGACATTCATAATTAACATAACTACAGCTAACATTCTGACCACAAAATAGAACATGTGCAAAGAAACAACCAATTATTAAGCTTACAAAATATTATGAACAATAAATTCGGTTACCTGGTAAGCAAGGGTGTATGCATTAGTAATGCCTCGTTTTTCCAGCTCTTCCATTATTAGATCTACACATTCCTCCATTTCTGCTTTGTAAGGGTCCCCAGCTTCTTCCACATAAGCTAGCGGAACACCATGAGCACTAAAAAACATCATAACCTACAACGCAGTTTTCCAATTAAAGTTATCAGATTTTAGTTGAACAAGAAATGTACGATCAGTTGGCATTTTAATTTTGAAGGTACAAGGGGCAAAGAAGAAGCTTCATAAAGGAAAGGGTAAGCTACTTGAAAAAATGGGGAAGAATTCCAATTTAATATGCAAGGTACACATATTAGGTCAAACTTATCACAGTGGTTTTCAATAGGTTTTGTGAGCCAATCTTTTCCTCATTGTCACAACAAGATCCGTCAACCATTATCAAAGCCCCTTCCACGCTATTTATTTCTATCTCTTGAGCTGTCTCATACGCCTTCACACAAGTATTCAACCAATCTTACAGCAAAAGAGTTTCAGATGCTGCTCATGACTGCTTTTATCTCTGTTTTAATTCACTAAATGCATTTCTTCATGTTTGCTCTCTGCCATCAATGTGGTGAGTGGTGACTGCTACAAAAGACTTCCAAATATTCCCACATGTTTCAAGTTCCCATTATTCTTGCTTTCACTTTAACCTACATCATGAAAGTGGACTAAAACAGTCTGTTACAACTTGATAAATCATGTGTTGGAAGTCCAAATGTCCATCAGAAAAAAACAAAAAGAATCACAGCTGAAAAAGAAGGAGCTGGTCAGCCCAATTTTAATTAATGAAAAGCAGATATAAATGCAATAACTACAGTTAAAAGGGTGAAAGGGAAGAAGAATAAAAGAGGAAAGAGAATAGAAAGGGATTAGATTATATGGGAAAGGGAAAAGGACTGTGACCTTTTTCCATCTATTATTTAAAAAAAAAGTCTCATGAACAACCTTTTTCAAATTAATGACACTTTATTACAACAGGCTAAATCAGCTCCTATCATCACTAAGACTTGGAGCCCAAAAGGACAGAAATGTGCCTTTTTTTTTTCTTCATTCAACAGTTACAGCTTATATTATCCTTGATATCATAGACAGCTCAACAGAGATGTAACAAAAGGCACTAATGTAGTACCCAATCAGGAAGCTCAACAGCTTTATCCATCTTTATGTGATTTCTGACATATCAAATCGAACCACTACACTCAAATGACTAATAAAAGAAAACAATCAAGGAATTGTGCAAGATAGTTTATTTTTGCAACTACCCTTGTGCTAGTGATTAAATAATGAACAAGCTTTGTACACGCATGTATGTGCCAACAGACACAGGCCCTCCACCAGCCCAGTGCTCCATTAATTTGGTATTGGTAATTAATATGCCATTTCTTGATGTGACAGCTGCCACAGTTTGCCAAAGATGCCTTGATATCACAAATATGACAATGTATTCAAGACCCAGCATACATCTCATGTGAATTGTGATGAGATCATTCCACATGCCACCGTGAGAATACAAGCATGTCAAAAAAAATCCAGGATCAAGAATGAACAGTCTGTTACATGCATGATCATTTCCAGATATAACTAATCAAATAGGGTGCTTAGAGCTGATTAGAGAAAATCCCCACCAACCATTCCCAAAAAGTGAGATAAACTCTTTCCTTCATCAATATCTGCTTTCGAATTTTGAATATAACAATTAATAGCTTGCGGCGTTATCTTTCTAAAAAATTCTATCAAAATCAAGAGTAAGTTGATATATGCTATCTCATTATGGGAACCAGATTACGTAGTTCCATGAGTGCAAGCTGAGCTCTAAGGAGCAAAAGATAAATTAGTTCCTATATTAAGCCATGTATTCCAAGGAACAAAAGATGCAAAATAATATGAAAAAAAATGTGACCATCGAAAGTATATAGATTGTAATCAGATCAATTTGCACCTTCTCAGGGGATTCAAATTTTTGCACCTCCTTTTCAATTAAATCTGCCATCGCCTTGATGTATCCTTCTCGTTGATACCAGGATGGTATAACTGTATGTTGCATATTTACCAAATATTCGTCATCCCTACAAAGCCAAATCAATGTCACAAATTTATACAGAAGATACTTGAATGCTAGTGGTCAAATTTAAACACATGACCTGAATATACTTTCCAACAACCGAAGACTTGAGCCACTAGTTGATATTGAAAACTGTGGGTACAGAGGAAGCACAACAAGTTTTGTGATTCCATCCATTTTAATCTGCGAATATAAAAGGTCAAATAATGAAGTGCACTGGAGCAAATATGCACTTTCTTCAGGTCATATTAGTAGTAAATTAGAATGACGCATACTCATGGATATTGCTCATACCTCAAAGGTTTCGTCATGCAAATTTAACTAAAAGTGAGAAAAAATGCAACATCACTTGTAAAAAAACTTTAGTTCTCTAATAAAATATTAAGATTCAAGATCCAGAAAATTGCTAAACCAGCAATCTTATTGAAATAGTTCCAAGAGTGAAAAGGAGAATCTACCACACATGAACCAAATTAGAGAAACTTACAAATCTGTTTAGTAATACAGAAAATTGAGAAGTTTAGTGAAACAGATAAAACAGATAATTGCTAAATTGAGAAATTTTGCAATTACAAGTTTAGTGAAACAGAAAAAACATCCAACCAAAGAAACAGATAATGCAGAAGCTAAAACTAAATTGCAGCTAAAATAGGGTAGGTATTATAGCCTGAAAACAGCATGGTAACAAAAAAAATACTGTGCTTTTTTATCATAGTCCCTTTCATACAACCAAATTGAGAACTGTGGCTCGGGGGCATCATTGAAATCTAAAGGAATCATAATCACAAATTTCAAGGATTCTGTATACAGTTTTTGATGGACCTAATTAATGTATTACTATTACTAAAAGCCATTGATATATGCCTTCTAGACGCAAGCAAACATGCTCATCACAACAAAACTTATCACATAATGGAACCTCTTTTTTACTATAATCTGTTATATATGATTTCGACAGTTTTTAGCATATATTCACAGGACTTTTTAGACAGTCTAGCACAAGTTTGACATGAGTTCTATTGATAGTCATTTTCATGATAACTCATAAATCAACAGGTGTTGTAAGAGCTAGAAGATGCAAGAGCAAAAGAACCGACTAAAAAAACAAGTCATACTAGAAAGAAAAAATGAAAAAGGGTTTCCTCTATCAATTAAGTATTAAAGTTCTGATTGTACCGGTCAGTACGGACTGACTTTTACAGTCCAATGGCCGATGGTGTGCGGAATGGACAATATTGACCAGTCGGATCTGGAACCAAAACTTACCAGGTAAGCTTACCACACTGGCTTACCAGGTGATAAGCTAACTGGTACTGGGCTGCACTAGATGGTAAGCCTTTCTTCAAGTACCAATATCTATGTACTGCTTTTCTCTCTCTTTTTCTCTTCTTCTGCTGCTACTGCTTGTACTCCTCCCTATCATTTCATTGTGCTGCCAAGTGTCACCTCTGCCTTTGTTGCTCATTTACATCATTGTGTCGCTGCCTCTCCTCCATAGTATGGTACCACCTGTACTGTACTGCTCCATCTCCACCTTCTCTTTCTGTTTGTAGCGGTTTGGTTAGTACCAACCGATACTGAATTGAACTGACATTCTGTATATTATACGACACAGATACTGAACCGATTTTGTAGCTGACTGGTATCAAATGGTACCAATATTGGGCCAAAATATTAATCCTTGCTGTCAACAACCATTGGTATTTCTTTGCTAGGTTGAAGTTTGACAATGAAAGAGGTATGCTGAAATACTGGTGAAACCAATACATAACCAACATTATGTTTTTATTCTGACCAATGACCGATAACTGAACCATAAGCTTGACATCACTTGGTATACCATTTTTGTTATGTGGTACCAAGAAGGACTAGCGACTATACCACTTAGTATATCGGTCTGATTGATTGCTAAAACTGGTATCAGATAGTATTTAAAACTTTGGAAAGAGGGCATATCTTTTAAAGCTAGTCTCACTTTTATTCTGTTTAAATTTCTTGAAGTGTAGACAATCGAGTAAAGGAGGGCCTATCATAATTACTTATTGGATAATCCTCTGACAGTTTCCTTCATAAAAATAGTTATTATAGATAAGTGAACCTAATTATAAATTTTAAAGTACCACAATTTAGGTGATACTAAGTAGCCATGCCCAGTTGTTTGTATTTTGTAAAGCACGAAAAGTCTTCATGGATTTGGCCATAATGTAGAAATTAAGCATATAGATATTGTAAATGGTCATAATATGTTCAATGATGTATGAGCTTTGTAGACAATCACATAACAGTTGTAAATGCTTCTATTGAGGTTCAAAAGATAATGAACTTAAGAAACAAGATTTTGATACAAAAACAAGATAACAATTGGACAAAAATAAAATGATTAGCCAGAAATCATAATCGCATTTATATGAAATTTCCTGTATGAATATTCATTCAGATAAAAGCCACTTGATTTACACTTCAACTCACATGTTTGACGACAAACTTCACTTAGGAAAATAACAATGACAATGTTCTGCAACTATGATAGCATATTTTAATGCAAAAATGCACTGATTATTTACCTGGTTGATGGCTTCTTCAGTAAATGGATGCCAATAACGCATTCCTACATATACCTTTGCTGGTACATTCTTGTCGTGCAAGGCCTTTCTTAATGCTTTTGCCTTAATAATACACAGAAAATTTCAATTAAAATAAGTAAACAGTAATTGATGTCAGAATTTTGAATACAATTGTAATGAGTAAAATTTGAAAGGAGAGGATAATAATTAGTCAAAAGGAAAATATTTGTAAGCTTCTTTATTCTATCTCCTTACAGCAGTTTGCGAAAAATGCCCAAGGCAAATGACAGTAATATTTTGCAAGAACTATTATACACACTTACACAGTCATGCCAATATTTGGCAAAAAATAATCGAGCAGGCTTCTTGGCAATTTTGTCCTATTTAGAGGCATAACTTTGTCTAATCTTCTGCAAACTCAATCCAGATCCTCCTATCCCCCGTTTTAATGACAATCAAGCTAAGCTGCATGATCTCTACTTGACAATAAGTCTATTTTTCTGAGAATCATGAAAGTCAAGCATGTAGTCCAGGTCCAAGGTTTAGTAGGCATAAGAAACATCCTGAAGATTCAGGCTAATTAATGATGGTTGAGTGTCCTATTGAAAAATGTACCGAGTTTAACCATAGGATAACCGAGGACTCATCCGGTGCTACCTAGCTTAGCTGATAATGATTTTATCCACAAGATCTTGGGATCAAGACACGTCTTCAATACTTACCCTTTGCAAAAAAAATTAAAAAGTAAACTTCAGAAATAACAGAATGTCTAGTTTCTTTTGATAACTTTTTTTTTCAGGATGTGATCAAATTTTCTAGAAGAATAAAAATCCAGTTGAAAAAGTAGGTACAATGTCACTATAGATATCATATGGTCAACATTAGACAAGGAAGACTACAAGAACCCCAATTTCTATAGTATTTCAAAATCCCTATATCAATTATTTACATACCGGTTGGATTGGTATGTGTCGATCGATAATTATAGTCCTTCCAAGTACCAATAATGAAATGTATAGCTTGACAGTTACACACTTTGTTTTATATTTTATATAAAAATGATATTGAACAGTACAAGTTTGTATATCACCTGGTATGTCTTTATGATACTGGTTCAATAGGTTACTAAAATTTATGTCAGACCGGTATTTAAATCCTTGCCCTGCACTATGATTTCTTTTTTTTTTTTTTTGCTTCTGCTACAGATACATTAAGTTGACAACCAAATTTTCAAAGGATGAAATAATTGTCTTGCTCACTAGCATACTAGGAAGATGTGTACTGTTTCTTTTTTTTTAACCAAGGAAGATGTTGTACGTTAACAAATGCAAAACTGACCACAGTTGAAACATTGTCATGCATCTATGTTGTGTCTAACCAATAATATTAGAATACAGAAACAGCTAAAATTTAAGCTTAATAAGAGAAGAATTTATTTCATTACATTCCTATTAAAGACAAGGACAGAAAGGGAAAGTATACTTGAAAATAATTTCTCAACCAAAATTGAATGTAAAATAACTTACTTGTGCATCAGTTATCTGTCTAAGCGGAGAACCACCACCAATGGAAGCATAACCTTCTTTGCTTTTGGGCGCCCTAACAACAGAGATGAATTGAGCCAAAGGCTTCTGAAGAAACCGGAACATCCTAGGAAGTCGAATGATGTCCTGTCAATATACAGTATTATTAGTTTTGTTCCAAGGAATTACAAATAAGATAAATACTAATAAGGACACTTCATATTGCTTGTCATGTCATTGTCAGACAATGGTACTTCTGAGTACTTTCAGTCGAGTGAGAATACTTTGTTGTATAAAAAAAAAATGTATAGACAATGGTATACATCAATTGACAGACAAAGTTCACTTGCATCATGTGGGTGACTCATTCACATGATGGAAATAATTTGTTGCTCACATGAAAAACCAAGGTTCAAGTTATGGCAAAGTGACACATGGAGATCAAAAGGAGAGAATCACCTAGATAATCACCTTGAATAGCCTTACTCTGTGGCCTTGTGTATTAGATATTAGATAAGCACCTTGTTTGTCTCATACGCCGGAACAAGTGTCAAATGGTGCCTACTATCTGCAGTTCCCTACCTCCTACAAAGTTTTACAATTACAAAGTAACCAAACTTTATGAACGCATACTTTTTTTTTTAATGAGTATTCACATATTTCCACACAAAATGATGTTTTTGTAAATAAGATCTTCCAATATACCAACGTAACCAGAATGATTTTCCATAAATACATAATAAGTTGAACATAGTTTTCATACTCAAAAGATATAAAAGAATGAAAAAGAAAGTACAAATTCATTTACCGGATCAGCAAATAGATTAAACAAGAATGGTTGGACATCGTCGAGGGTTTCTGGACCACCGAGATTGAGTAACAAAACCCCGACTCTTTCATTATCCACAAGAATTGTACCCTGTGATGCCTGGGATGTTGAGGTCAGTAATGTTTCAGAAGATGATGAGTATACTTTAGATGATTGCCGATGATTGGATGAGGACAGATCAGGCTGCCATGGATAGTTTTTCGGAACTAAAGGTTTCATCCAATAGCATGGCCCAACACCAGATTTCATGTGTCGCCAAGAAGAATGACCCAACATCTGAGTTGAGCATGCTGCTGGCAGTAGAACCCTGTCACATGCAAAAAATGATTAGTTATCCAAAAGAATGTCAGTGCCCCATAATTATCATGAAGGTAAATACTCCAACAAGGTGATTCTACGAATGTGAGCATGAAAAGAATCACAAGTGAGATCATGCATCAATATTAACCAAATGAAATTGGTTAGTGAAGGTAAAATAACTAACAAAGAGCTACAATAGTAGAAGACCAGGATGATAGATAAATAAGTTATGAGTAGGTCATGTGTGATGCAAGCCGGGATGATGGCGGTTGGATAAAAAAGTTAATTGTTCATTGATTCTTTCAGAATTTATGCATGGCAGCAACATATAAATTTAATAGAGTAATGGATACGAGATTGGATGTTTACAATGAAGCCTTAGAAGAATGGTAAGAGATACTACTGTAAAGTTTTCTTTTCTAAAATAAGTTGGAAATATCGACAAGAAATGCAGTGAAGGGTAGCTTATTTCTTCAATGCAGCTAAATAAAGCTACCGTTGTATATTTCCCTTTTCCACAGTCTACAATTAGCTTTCAGGTATCAAGTTTTGCAACTGAAAAAGAACACTCTAAGAAAAAAGATGCTACTATAATAATGTTGAAATCAGAGTCTTTAGCTGAGGAATACTTCTCAGGCAAAGATTTCGTCCGAGGCAAACTCGAAGACCGAAGCTCTAGGCTGGCCATCTCTATGACACCCCTGGTACTTGCTTGATGAGACGATGACAACCGCTCCCCTAGAGGAAACGAAACACAAACCAAAGGAAAAAATTGCAAATTTAGCGATTTTATAGGAAATTAAACAAAAAATCCGCTTCTTCCTCCAAAAGAAACATGATTTCCCCATATCCACGAGGAGACGATGTTCGTCTTAAACCAGACAACATAAAAGGGCACGACCAGTAATTGTAGATTAAGCCAGAGTGACATGAAACAGGCCTATTGGGTTCTATTCCAGCGAGAGAAAAAAAAAACACGATTAGTAACTCATTTCTCTCTTCCTGATTTCCCTGATCGGTAAAGAAGATGGGGGAAAGGACGGTGGATGAGGACATACACTGAGAGACAGGAGAGGGGCGGGAGAGCGCCAAGATCTCTATCCCCATTCTTAGGACCTCGAATTCGCCGCCTCCGGCTAGGGATCGAGAATGAGATGGGGGAGGGAGAGTCCAGGAGAGCTGGAATGGGAGTGGATGAGCGAAAGCAGACAGCAACGAGGTCGTATACTGGGAAGAGGGGCTCAAATCCGCAATGGTTGGTGGGAGCAGTTCCCACCACACCGCCTTGTTGATGACGACCGATCGCATACGTGGAAGCCAATCTAACCCTTCATCACCTCCTCCGTTCTCGTGGACCTGGTCGCGCCGCCACACCTGCTCTCTTGACACGGTCGTGTGTCCCGTGGTTTGTTTCTTTGGTGAGCTGGGGATGACGTGGCATATCCGCGTCACTCCCAATTGTGTCGCTCACGAGGATGCTTGCCGGTGCGGCGATGGGTGGGTATTGACGTACGAATGTACCTGATTGGTGATTGGCGATCACTGTGGAGCCCGCGACAGGGTAGGAAAAGGTGTTGCATTCAAACTTGGATCCCTCGTGGAATCCACGTGAGTACATGGGCTCACCCGCTTGGTGTCACGTGGAGACCATATCCACCCGTCTTTTAGGAATTATTACAATTTTGTTACGCAACGTTGACTCTCACAAATTGACTACTGGTAGCTCATTAATTAATATCGTGGGTAAGTGGCACAAAACCCTTCGTACCCGTTGATGCACCTTTTCTGAAGGTGCGGGACCCGACGACTACCGCGGTTGGTGTCTTCTGTACTTGTTGACGGGTAAGCAGACATATCGGGTCGGATCATGAAAGCGATGACCCAAAATCCGATGAGCCCGCTCGTGTTTGTCGTGTCGGATGCTCTGGTTCGGATGCTCGTCGCTGCACGCTGCTGTACGAATCCTTTCTTCGAGCTCTTCTTCGTGTTCTTCCATCTTTTGATGCCGTCTTCTCATTCTCACAAGAGATGAGCTTCGCCATAGGAGAGTTCGTTGTAAGGAACAGATGAAACCGGCATCGAGAAACAAGGCGGGGAAGATGGAAGTAGGACCATGTCCTCCCCCTCCCCCACCTCCAAGAAAGGACTCCTTCCGCGGACTCTTAAAGACCGTGTCCGCCGTGATCATCTTCGCGGTGGCGGCGGTCGTGAGCTTGTGGACGGTGGCACGCAGCTCTTCCCACCACCACCACCTCGGTTCGCGGCCGGGGCTTCTCTTCCCCATGAGCATACACACGGCCAACTGCGAGAGTAGTCTCAGGTTGGAGGGCTTCGTCCGGCCAAGCCATCTGCTGCATGAGATGAGTGACGAGGAGCTGTTCTGGAGGGCTTCCATGGTGCCCAAGGTGGAGGAGTACCCATTTAGAAGGGTGCCAAAGGTGGCGTTCATGTTCCTGACAAGAGGACCTCTGCCACTGTCACCACTGTGGGAGGAGTTCTTGAAAGGCCATGAAGACCTCTACTCGATCTACGTACACACAATTCCAGGATACAACCTCAATGTGTCACAGAGTTCTGCATTCTATGGCCGCCAGATTCCAAACAAGGTATGCAAGATTGATGTAGGTTCATCTTTATGAATTCTGATCACCAACACACTCTATGTTAACTGAGACATTGGATTTGTTTGAGTTGATATGTTTAGTGGAATCATACGGCTTTTGGTTTATACAAGTCTATGCAAAGTCTTGTGTTCTTCCTGGCAAGCCAAATCACATGTTTAAAACACATTAGTAGCCATTTTGATGTGTGTAAAATCACATGAAATACTTCGGATGATGTCATGCTCCTGCTTAGGAGAGTTAACAACAACATTGATATCCCAATCACTGCAAAATAGATGTATCCTGATACACGTTTTTTCTTCAGTAATAGGATAAAGATGATTCATTTGTTTTAGCACATCTCTGCAGTAGCAACTATTCTGAGCTGACAGATGATGTTTTCTGGACCTTTACCACTATAGGAATAATATCTAATCAAAGTTTTAATATGGAAGACCTCAAAGAACTGTTCAACTCAAACATGTTGAAAGTTCATCTCAGTGCATTCACTGCATCTGCTACTTGCACTCAGGTGGTTCGATGGGGATCGATATCGATGGTAGACGCAGAAAAACGACTTCTGGCCAATGCATTGCTGGACTTCTCGAACGAGCGCTTCGTTCTGCTCTCCGAGAGCTGCATTCCAGTCTATGGTTTCCCAACAGTCTACAAGTACTTAATGAGATCTGCCCACAGCTTTGTGCAGTCCTTTGACGAGAACTCACCACTCGGTCGAGGCCGGTACAACCACCGCATGGCACCTGACATTGTGCTTTCCCAGTGGAGGAAGGGGTCGGAGTGGCTCGAGCTCAGCCGGTCGCTGGCCGTGGAAGTGGTTGCAGACTTCAAGTACCACTTCCTCTTCAGAAAGTACTGCCAGCCACCTTGCTATGCTGATGAGCACTACTTCCCCACCTACTTCAACATGTTCCATGGGGCCTTGATTGCAAACAGGAGCATTACTTGGGTGGACTGGTCCAGGGGAGGTCCTCATCCAGCAACCTATGGGTATCAAAACATAACAAAGGACCTGATCCAGTCAATAAGAGAGAGCAAAATCTGTAAATACAACTCTGGAGCAACCACTATGTGTTTCCTTTTTGCAAGGAAGTTTGCACCTGATGCATTAGAGCTCCTTCTCAACCTTACTTCAGCAGTCATGAGCTCTTGATCTCAGCACTCTTTACTTGTTCTCAAACTGAACCTGATTTCCTCCATCCTCGTTGATGAAGGAAGGGAGAGGCTGTAATCCTCTTTCCCTTGAAACAATATATGGCTTTTACATGTGGCATACCTAAGAGAAGTTTGATCTCACCTTTCATTGGTTTGCACAGCATGTAATTTTATCTAGAAAGCAGATCTTTACAGTCGCAAAGCCCATAGGAACCTAAAGAAAATTATGTGAATCAGTACTATGGTGAACGGGCAATTATTTATTCTCGTTTCCATTCATTTTTAGTCCAGCCATCAGAGGGAGTTTATCTTTTGATGATGTATGCATGGCTATATGGTTGGGCACACTGAGTATTTAAATTGCTGCAGACCCCAGTAAATATGGACAAGCCCAGTGTTCTCTTGCCCTAGTAGAGAGACTGTTTTGGTAGTTTGCATTTACCTCTCATTTCACTAGTTGATGCAATCATGGTGTGTTTGATAACTTATACATAATCCAAATGGATGACTTATTTTCACCAACTTGCTTTAATACCAAGCATTTTGCTAAGAAATATATCAGCTCCAGCACAAAATGCATATATGCAAATGTCAATCAAGAACCCAATTACTTCTATCCTCTGTCTCAGTTCTTCACACATCTTGAGACCCATGAATGCATTCCCAACTTCGGTACTAATACTATTGGGTTTCATGCTATCCACACCTGAATTGATATTTCCAACCCAAAGCATCAAGTCATAGTTATGCAACTACAGGGGTAAATGTTTGGATTATTAAACTTTTTTTGCATACTTCCACTACTGATCTTGATAAACATAGATCCATGTCAATAATATCCTGCCCATTTACCTTGAATACCTATGGTCTCTCTATTTGTAGTTATGGCAAGGAAACAAATCAATATTTACAGCACTCCAAAAGAGTGCAATATGTACTCATAAAGTTTCTTTAAATTTTGATATATTATATATGATGCAATCAGTGTAATTATCCTTCTTGGCTTCTTTGTTGGTCTCGATTACAATTTCACAACTAAAGATGTAAGAACAGCAGGTCTTTCTGAGCAATAAATAAATAACAAAACTGGGATTTAAGTTACTCACACGTTATTTGGAGCACGAAAATTGCTACTGGTTGATACCCTTTGCCTCATCTTGAGATTTAACCTATTCTTAAACTGATAACCACCAAGCTTAGTTGAACCATGGGATTCACAATGTATGAAGTAAGAAACCTTATGCAACAAGATCATATTCATCATGATCAGGAGGTACAACATCCAACCTCATCATACTTCTGTATTCTTTAGGCACCGGTGCACCAGCTTGCATGCATAGTTCCACAATAGCTGGAGCCTTTCCATAGTACCTCTTCAACTCATTGGCCAGTGGGGGGCCATCAAGATCACGCACATGCCACACATAATTTGGTCTAATAAGATCATCAATCGTGGCTTCTTGCCATGCATGCAAGCCATCCCGAAATTGATGTTTTGTAGCTTTGCACATCCTCACCTTGTGTCCCTTAGGCCCCACTTGAACTTCTGGGCAGTAGCCACAGGTTATCACACTATACTTCTTCATAAGCTTCGTTGCTCCTGATCTCATATCTAACCAGGACTGCAGTGTCCTGGCACTCAATTCACTTATCGTCCCTGCCACGTCAAGCCTATCACCGTCCAAGATGATTGGAAGAACCTCTCTTGCTGAGTCAAAATTATTTCCTGTAAATGCATTTTTGTCCTCCTCTGGCTCAAAGTCTACAATTCTCCCCTCAATTGAATAAACAGGCTTGGTTCTTCGTTTTGTTGGGTAATCTTCAAGGTCAAGACCTGCTTGAATGCACAGCTCTACTATTGCCGGAAGCCTTTTGACTCCAAACCTTTCTTTGTGACCGACTCTTGGCTTTCCCACTCTATCATAAAGGTGGTAGCAGTACGGAAAGCCAACAACATCTCTTATTCCTCCCATTCCCCACACATGATTTGAGCTCCTTGAACCACATTTGGGACCTTCACATGACCTTATCTCATGACCAAGTTGACCAATATGCACTTCAGTGCAAAACCTGGTAATCGAAGAATGTCAAATATGCACTACTTGAAGTCACTCTCATTGCCAACCAATTAAAAAACAGGTAAAACTAATTGATGGTGATGGATCCAAAGCTTACCTACACTTTTTTACAGGGATGGCTTCCTCACCATCAACAAGTTTCGACAGACCATGAAGCAGAGATTCTCTGGCATTATAAACTTGATGAGCCACCTCAATGAGGTCAGGGACAAGAAGGCCATTTTCAGGGGCATGTTCAAGGACTCGGCAAGGGTTTTCCTGCCTGGCTTTCTTCTCTTCTTTGGCTCTTCGAATCAACACCTTCATGGGGGTCGGGTAAGGCTTCCTCTGCCATTTTGGACCAGGCCTCGGGACATCAGCATAAGCAAAGTCCTCTTCACTGTCGGCCTTTGCCTCATTGCTAATGGCACTTGTGGAACCAAAGTGGCATGAGAGTCTAATTTGCAGATATGATAAATGTGTCCTCCTTATACAAGAAATGCGTTGCGTAAATATCCTTCCAAGTAGCATCCTCTTCTAAGAAGTTACCATTCTTCTGGCATATAATTCTGAAAAAGGAGGAAAAGAATAGTTTTGATTAATAGAAATGCACAAATGAAGACTTCATACAATATAAGGGCAGGAAGCCACAGGACGGTTTGGTTCAGTTAGCCCAACGATGGTGAGAAAACATCAAAGGATGCATAGAACAAAATCATACAGGACGAGTAGTTTCTTCAAATCTTTAATCAAAAGATGGTCAGCTAGTCTCCCCAAGGGATTGGAGAGATGGCGATCTCAGCAAGATAAGGAAACGAGAATTTAGGGTTTACGGGACAGAGATTGAAGAGATGATACCTATAGCACTGCAGACCCGCAATGAGAAGCGGAGAGGAAGGCGACGGAGACTGCGGGACGAGCGAGGGGAGCGGCTGGAGGCGGAGAGGTCCGAAATGAGGTGACGCGCGCAGCATGCGGCTGTCGTTTGGGATTTGCGGCTCCGCGATCACGGTCGCAGGTGACTTGATCCCTTCTTGATATATGAAAAGACCTAATTGCGCCATTAACATTGAATAAACAAACACAAAAAAACGAGGCTATTTTAGTCATTCTAGAATAAAACTAAGTGGGTCGGGGAATCGGAGCCCTATTTTTCATGTCGATCAATCCGGTTCCCCTCTCGAGAAGACGGGGTCTTGCACGATGACGGAAGAACCCAAAGGTACCATCTTTGTGCTGTTCTTGCTATGCACTGGTGTTAAGTCTTTCCTTTTCTTTGAAATTTTGCTAGATTTGCAAAGGCAGATGGCTTCTTGTTGACCTTTAATTCACGCAAGCAATTAAGTGGTTTCCTTTAAATCCCTTTTGCTGGTTCCCGTTACAATAAAATTTCAGGGCCTGCAGAATAGGTAGGGCAAATTGCTCTCTCTTCTCTAACCCTTATGTGGTGATAGACTGTAAGGTTTCCGCGGAAGCTTTTATGAAGTTCTATATTAAGTCCCTTTTTTGTTTCTAAATTTAGTAGAATTTTTGTCTGACTTTTTCTTCATAGCAAAAATATCTTCTTTTCGGTATTTGTATGGCTAGATCTTGGATTCTTGAGGTCCTGATATATAACTTAGTGATCACAATGTTCTTCCTATAACTTTCCCCAAAATAGAAATTACAAGATGCATATGGAGCTTTGTTTATTCCTTTTCTCAATGTAATTGAATGAGATTGATGCTCTCGATTGATATATGATGGAAACGATACCTGGAAACAACGCTATGTATACCGAATCCCTCCGGCTTACTGCTGTTTTTAGATGATTGTTGGCTCCTACTTGTGGTCATTTTATGGCATGGTTATCACGCTTCTTAAGTCAACTCCCTTATGTTGTAATACTGTCCAGACAGAGGCCATTGGAGGTGCTTCGACAAAGATGTTTGCATGAGATTGCATACCTTTAGCATGTAACAAAAGGATTCCAGAGCACCTCGGAGAATATGAAAATTGAGAATACATTAGAGGAGATGAACTTTCAAAGAGTTAGAGAAAAATGATTGTGCACTCGAAGCTAATGATTGGCTCAGTTGTAACTATGAAATTATACATTTGTGGTCCCCAGTTTACCTGTAAGATACATTTTGGGCAGGGATGTTGGGTACTAAACATGGAGCATGCATGAGTTCTTTGTTTAAGATGGGTTCATTCACAAACTTCCTTAAAACAACTTGTGAGCAAGTAGGAGGTTGCTATGCAGATTGGAGTATAAGAAGGAAGCCCATGCTGGACCCGAATATTCCAAATACATATTTCTCTTGATAATTTTAATTTGGAAAATTCAAAGAGTTGTAGGACAAGCCAAATGCGATAATTCTTGGTGATACTTCATTGGCTAGGGAACAAAGTTTTGATGTTTCTTCCCCCATTCAATTTTTAGATTTTGATTTATCTTAAACCTTCCATTTTTCTCTGTTTAATTTAATCTGCAAGCAATTCAGTACCTTTTTTATGTTCATGATCATCCTGCTAATTTTATGGTTCCCTTTGAGAATCTGTTCTGCAGGCCATTTGTTCAATGCTGGACAATTTTTCTATTACAAAGTTTTTTTTCCATTTAGTAAGACATTAGACTATCGCTAAATGTTTGGAAATTTGATACGCTTTTTCTTTAATTTTATAATCAGACACTTGCGATGTGATTGGAAGCCAAAAAACAAATCCTTCTCGGGATAAGGATCTTGCTCCATATATTAAGATTAAAGTTCTTTTCTTTGCCAGAGCTCGGGATCTTACTGGATCGACAGAGTTATGTCTTGAAATGCCAGATGGTAGCACTGCCAGAGATTGTATGAATAAACTCTTAATTGAATTTCCAAATTTACGGGAAATTTATAATTCCATGGTTTTGGCTCTTAATGAGGAATATGCTCCAGAATCAACAATATTGAGAAACAAAGATGAATTGGCTATCATTCCCCCAATAAGCGGAGGTTGAAGAATGTTGCAGAAGCAACATGATGTTTTTTTAATGTTGTATCAACTTATAACATCTTATTACTAATGGTCTTCTTGAATATTATAGCATCTCTTTACCCTGCTATTTGACGGACATACATTATTTGGCTGGAACATTTTGCTTTTGTCATCCTACCCCGAGCAAAAATAATAGTAATGGATGATCGACATTTCATCTCCAAGTATTATATTCATATGCAAATAAAGCAAATACTGATAGAATCAATGCTAGTTTCATTTTTGTGCTTATGATAATATCTGCAGTTTTATTACTAGCTAATGTTGTGATTTGTCAAAAATCTGCATCCTTGTTAATGTTGCATATTTACTGTGTTAAAAGACTATACTTTTGGAATGGAGAAATCACATGACTGATCATCAAAGATCGTTTTGTGTCATCAAGGTCATTCAACAGATTTAAGATGGACCATTGGGAAGATCTTAAAGTGCCTGTGTTGTGCATTTGGTTATAGCAACTCACTGTCTTCCCTTTTTTTCTTTTCGGTTTTTTTTTTTCCTTGAAAATCTTGATTCTTAAGATGATGAACCGCACAGCCATGCATTTGATGTATGTATGGATGTTTTATTTTAGTTGACTGGTTTCTAAATATTAACATGTTCTGGAGCAATAGATCTTTTGTTCTTCGGTATAATTTGGAATCTAAAATATTTTTCTTATTTCTGCACAATCTCATGGCATTAAGGGTGGTTAATGCGGTTAACAACTTCGCCTAGCATCATATTTATGAATAGGGATGATGCAGTATGATTCCAGTGCTAGTTGGATCATATTGTGACGGGTTACAATCATACTGTCCTGCTGACTGAACCATGTGCATTTCCATCATGCTCCTTTGGTGGTGAAAGATACAGTGTGTCAAAAAGAATATACATTTTAACAAAAGATCATTGTTTCTGGTAAGACATTTTTGTACAGATTTGCATTAGACCAAAGAGTGCAGATGCATATTGGCTTTTGCTAGATTTGAGCTGCATTGTTTCCTGATGTCTTTTTTACTTTGAGCCAAATACATAGACCTCTCTCTACATATCCTCCTAACCACAAAAGGAACAAGATACAAACTTAGAGGCTAATAAGGTAGTTTAGCACACTTTGAGCAATGAGACTGAAACCAAGTAGCTGTCAAACCAGATTGCCATATGTAATTTATAGAATGAGCTAAAACAACCTACCAGGCTACAGATAGATCACAGCTCAACACAAATGAGATCCAGCAAGGCCATGTTCTTCCACCCAAATTACCAGGGTCAAAGGGCAAGCTACAGCTCAGCTAAAGCTGTTCTAAACTGGTTCATGATATATATATATATATATATATGATCTTCTATCATAACAAAAGATGCCCACAAAACCTTTACAATAGTCAAAACACATTTTACATATATATCTCCATATATATGTAAAATAAACTGTATATATATCTCCATATGAGCAATAAAGCAAACCATATTTAGACAACCACTGTTTCATAACACATTTTACAACCACCTTCTTTACCCAAAAAATGACCAAAGGTCAAAGAACTTGGATGATCTACTTTTGGTAATATGGACCTACCTGGGGTTAATTATGACACAGATGAGGGGATAATGGCAGGACCATGTGAGAATCTGGCTTCGCTAATATCTTCTGATGCTGCAAAACCACCCAAGTTTATGCTGCAAAAAGACGTGGAGCCACTCTTTGCAGATTCATTAGAATTCCTACTTGGCCTTTGATGGCTCTGGTTAGCAATGAGAAGAGCACCATCATGGTAGTAGTCATCGTAGGGCATGCCTCTGATTCCAGCATGGCCTATGTCTCTCAGTGCCAAGGAATCCGACACGGGGCAGAACACTAGAGTGCAGATGCCAACAGTAGTGCAAAATAACAGCATGAGGAAAGATAAGAACACACTGGCCTCGTACAGCAGACTGCCTGGGCTAGGAAGAACAGAGAATCCGAGGAGAAGAGCCCTCAATGGAAGGAGAAGGATGACTGATGCTATCAGAACATAAATCCTTCGCCGCAAACCTTTGTTGATGACCAATGACAATATCTGTGTACCGACATATGTCACATAGCAGATCAGGAGGGCATAAAAGCCTGCAAGAATTATAGTGCTTAGAAGTGGATACTTGCATACGGTATCGCCATCTGTCAAGGAAGATGCACATGTGAAGAACTTTGATATATTGATTTTCTTGTCACTCTGCTCTTCATTGCTAAACCCAGCACCAACTAGAATGATGGCAATTTGCATAATGAAAATCGGAAAGCAGAAGAGCAGCACATACGCAAGCGTCTTTCTGTTCCACCGTCGGCTCAGTGTGCCAGATTCCCTTTTCTGCAGTGAGGCATGGAGAAGGAATGAAAGAATAAGAAACATGCTTGGTTCTGCAAACCCTAAATTTGAGAGGACGTAGAATTTGCAGATGTTTCTCTGCCATGCTTGGCTAGAAAAGAGCCTTGTATGTAGGAATCTTAACCTAACAATCTCCCCAAAGCCCCACCAAATAGAGACTAGAATTAAAATGATCCGGCTAACCCAGGGCCCATTAAAATATCTGAGCTGCAGATAATGTCTTCTACTGATCCAGAACTGGAAGTACAGAGAATGGAAGATGCATAGTAGACCAAGAGTGGCAGTCAGGAAGACAAGGGAAATGGTCAATACACCAAATGCATCGGTGGCAAGACTCTGCAGGGGCATCACCTGAAAGACATTCCAAGCATGCTATCTACCAGCATCGAATCCAAGATGACCCACAAGTAAACCAAAATACCCCTTCACAAAATTTCTATTCATAAATCTTGTATGATGCAAAGATGATTTTCCTCAAAGCATGCCTGAAAGAAGTTGTGACAAACTCATCAAAATTAGGCCTATATAGTCATGATAACTATCACTTCATAAACTGCAGCCTGAAACAGAGACCAAAGAACACATTCTTGTTTACTGAAGGTGACAATTTCCAGCAACCAGTGGCAATGGTATCTTATACTGAATTCCAAATACAAAAAAAGAACCCAAAATTGCACTATTTTTTGCAGGGAAACAACAGGTGCAAATCACCATGAATGACAGTGGTACATGTGGAATGCATGCATCTAGTAAATGCAACACAAAAAAATTCCTAACCATCCTATAAACTTAAATCCCACAAATAACCTAGTACATATAAATTCCTATATGTTTCAGCGCCATTACTAAACTAATTGAACCTATAATGCGATCTACAAAATATCCCTAAGATTAGGCAATCAAACAACATTTCCCAATAAGTTAAGTTACAGTAAGATGATATAACTTGCAAATGTTATTGTTCTGACAGTAAAAAAAAGAGAAACTAAAACCAGAATAGAAGCAGAAGACTTTTGAAGTAACCTTTATTTCAACATCAACTAAACATTACCAAACCCATAAATTTGACTGCTTGCATAAGCTTATACCTATAATCTCAATCCAAATGAGATACAAATATCGTGTAAACACCAGAAAATTATGAGCCTAATTGAACATATTGTCATAACTCATGAACAGAAACAAATTTATAGAGCTAGGGCATTAAGGAAGTCTGATGATAACCAGTACCAACCAAACAAGTAATGATTTCTGCAGTGACATGAAAATTATATCCTCTACAGCACAAAGACATCGTAGTTTCGTTGCATTAGCTTAATCCCCCTTCCAATGCATAAAGCTGCTTCATTACATAGTTCTTGAAGAAAACTAAGAACGGATGAAGAAACAGATGTATCAACTAACCAGAAAAAAAAAACCCTTTTTATACATAGAAAGCAAAATTAACTCCACTTTCTTGCCATTAAATCCCAAAATAATCATCCATATCACCATTACAAGCGAACCAAACAGCCAAAAAGAGAGGGAAAAGAAAGAGGTTGTTACCCACAAAAGCGTCGCAGAAGAAAATCACAATCGTAGAGGCTACAAAACCCACATCTTCATCGTTCCGGGGGCCGCAGAAGACTGAATCGGGCGATCCGGGCCTCCAAGAGGAGCCCTCGCGGCGGCGAATCCGGGACCGAGGAGAACGACAAAATCACCCAGCCCCCTTCGAATGAGACCCAAACCCTAATGGAGGAAGAAGGGAGACGGAAGGAGAGAAGGCGAGGAATAGTACGAATAGAACGAGAGAGAGGAGGAGAGCGAGAGGAGAGGGGGAAAGGAAAGGAGGACAAGGTGGGACGAAGCGACGCGGGTGGGGCTGGTGACAGCCTGTCATTCCCGCTGCGGTAACCGCACGGTAGGCGGTGCCAAGCCCTCCGCCACGTGCCTACATGACAACCGTCGATCGAGCATCGGACGGTAATTTTGGGTCCGCCCGTGATGGCTTTGTGACGCGAAATTCTTACGGCACCCCTTCCGATCTCAACATCCATTATGATTGGGCTAAACATTCCGCACGTGGGACCCATGTGTGGCCCTACCGCTGCCAAGGGCAGGTACGCGAGCGGGCAACGCGCGAGGGAACCGTAATAACGTGCGTCATCAAGTCCAAGTTAAACAATGATTACGAAGTAAGATGGTAATTATGTGAGTATGGGATTAGTATTTATGTGTTTTGGATCCGGATCCTTCGGATGTGTCAGCATGGATCCGAAATCGGATCCGATTACTATGGGACTGAAACGTATAAATGTGTCCACCTGTGTTCCACAACGAATCCGCTCCCACACCCTCTCTCTCTCTCTCTCGCTCTCTCTCTCTCTCGTTCGTTATCCTCTTCTTGTGGCTCTTATGGCGTCCCCATCGCCTCCTCTCTTCTCTCCTATCTTTCCCTCGCTCCCCTTTCGAATTAGGGCTCGCGCGACTCTCTCTTCTCCATGACGACCGTGGCGTGCAGGTTCTCCGCCGCTGGAGCAATGCTCTTCTCCGCCTCCCCTCGACCCCACTGCAACCACTCCGTGATCATCCCCCATACCCTCTCTCGTCGTCGTCTGACGACCCTGCGGAGCCCCGATCGGATCGCCTGCAAGGCCACCGAGGTCTCCGAGGTGGAGGAAGGGGAGCCGGCTGTGGCGGCGGCCAAGGACGCTGACGGCGGCATGAACTGGGTTCCCGTCGTCCCGTTGGCGGCGCTGCCCAAGGGGGAGCGCCGCGTCATCATTCAGGACGGGGAGACTATCCTGTTGCTCTGGTACAAGGATGACGTCTTCGCGATAGAGAACCGGTCACCGGCCGAGGGGGCATACACCGAAGGCCTCTTCAACGCCAAACTCACGCAGGTTCTCTTCTACCCCTTGGATGTGATTGGTCTATGGATTTCCTCACTTCTGTGCTAGGACTTGATAATGAATTCTTGTATCCTACATAGAGCTCATGAACGTGGATAAAATTCTATACATCTTTTCAGGATGGCTGCATTGTTTGTCCGACTACAGATAGCACATTTGAACTTCGAACCGGAGAGATCAAGGAATGGTACCCAAAAAATCCTGTTCTTAGGGTCCTTACACCACCTTTGAGGAAACTTTATGTGTACCCTGTCAAACTAGATGGAGAAAACATCTATATCAGCATGAGAGGAGGTTCTAGAGGATCCGCAGAGATTGTTTTCAGTGGCAGAGCTCAGCCCGGCATGACGGCATCAGATGTCAATGTGGAGGAGGTCTCTTTCTCTCTCTGTCACTCTCCCATCTGTGATTTATACAACATTTTATAGTTCAATAATTGTGAATAACAAGCAGAAATATAGGATAATTTGTGATCGGTTGTGCAGTGCAGTTCAGATGCATTCTTCTATCATAGTTAAATATATCATCATTTCCTGAACATGTACTTTCAATATGGAGACTGAATCACTATGTTAAGGTACCTCTGAAGTTGTTTTTATCAATAAATAAAAAAATAAAGATTTAATTGTTTTCTCTTTTCCTCTGCTTCTTATTTGGTCTCCGATTTTAAGCTCAGGAGTAAATATTCCACTATTTTTATTTGGGTTTTGTTCTCAGTCAAATTTTTAAAATACAAAAATGAAGGTTTTGGGTTAATTTTGTTCAAATGACAGTTTGAATGCTTACATGAAATTTTAAACATAATTACAAAATCTTTCTTGAGTAAGAGGCCTTTAGTTGACTGGAGACAAGAGGCCTTTCCTAAGGGGTGGGAAACTGGAGAAGGGAATGAGAAGTTCATGGTGGGTAGAGGAGAATGGGCCTAGGTCATGGGCCATAAAAGGTAAACCTGGAGTGAAAAGAACCAAGCGTTGGACTGACCTATGGTATGATACTATATCATCTCAAGTTGTCCTCAGCTCATCCAACCCTACGAGTCTGACACACATTGCATCTCTTCTCTTAACAGGTAAGTCCATTCAGTTATTCTTCTAATACTTCTAAAACCTATTGATTCTTGATACTAGATAAATGTTTAGTACTTGCAATATTCCACCAAATTGCATTCTAGGATGAGTTGATAGTTGCATTAAACATGTTAATACCAAACAAGTTATTCCATTCAATCTGAACCCAAGGAAGATTTTTTTCTTATTGAAATCACTACACCAATTAGATAAAGATGTCTGATTTTGTTTTTAAATATCTGGAAACATTGTTTAGAATGAGGTTATGTGGCTGTTTATGCACTCCACATATGTGCATGTGGACATATGTATTCTCCAATAAGAGCATGCGGCCTCACTATGCACTGATATCTATATAAAATATACTGTGCATATGTGATCTGTATAGGCAGGAAAATATGATCATGTATGTGGTTTATATTTCCTTACTATAAATATCATTTTGTCTAATATTATTATCTTGGTGTTATTTTTAAATATTCCATGAATTAGATTTCCATCACTTGATACTCATTTTTCTTCTAATTTATTATTTGAATAATTTCTTAATGAAAATAATGACATTATATAAATTTTTTATTCAATGTTAGCATATAATTACCTTGTAATAATTTAAATTTGCTAGCATATTTTTGTTTCTAGTTAATCAAATATTATTTTTTAATATTTCAACTAAATTGCACCTGTGGCCCCATGGCTTCCACATAACATGCTCACCACGCAGTATGTTGACTGTTCGCATGCCACCACTTCCTTTTTCGTTTTTCGTTTTTTTAAGCATTGTCTAGAACACCTACTCGACTGAGTCCATTCTCTCTTATTACTTTCTGTGTTCTCAGATTCATCCAGCATAGGGGCTGTGTACTTCTACCATACACCAGAAGTAAAATTTTTGCTCAAATGAATATGTAGCTATTTTACACTTGTCTTATCATAACAGATGAAGATTTGTCCTGAAGGTCCTTGACATGGGTTTGTTCTGCTCTAAGAATTTAATTCTGAAGTAGATTTGAAGTTCTGTGTTGGTTGTGTCAAATAACAACACACGAGTTAGCTTTCTGTTTCTGCTTTCTTTCTTCTTCATTTTCTAATAACTATATTGCAAGACAAAAAAAGTTATGCTATTATTCCCCCACCCCAGCAAAGAATTCCAAAGCAGTGAAAGGAAAAAAAATTCCTAATTATGGTATTTCTGCTACTATGATTCTGTAAGAATTTCATGATAAATTTGCATAATTTAAGCAACTGCTTCAAGGTCTTACATTTTCTCATGGTGCTTCAATTTGTTTCAGGTTAGGATGGTAGTTGATGAGGATTCTGAAGGATTTGGTTTCACAGGAAAAAATGAACTACTAAATGGGAAGGCAGCCATAATTGGCTTCTTACTATTGATAGATTTTGAGCTTTTAACTGGTAAAGGTCTTCTTAAGGGGACAGGTTTCTTGGACTTCATCTATTCAGTTTCGAAGGCTTTTGAATCCTTTTAGGCATTTCTTCATTTCCTCATCAAGTTGTTGGAATGTCAGTAATGTTCATAATCTGCAGAAGGTATCTTATTTTCCTCACACTGGGAACTCTTGTATTCTTCATTTTGAAAGGTTAATATGTTGAGTATCTCGATTTGTGTTCACAACTGAACTTTTTTTATACTATGAACTGAATATTTTTGGAGTTATTATAAAAGACCTGTTCAGGAAATTTTGCAAGTTAATAGGTAGCCCCGCTGTTGTGGTAGAGGAAGTAGCTTGGTGATATGCAACCTCTATGAATTATATCCACCCCGTGTGTAAACAACCAGAAAAAGGTTGTGCCAGTGATAATAGCACACTAGAGAAAGCTACTATTTGATGAGATTTTTATGGTCCAAAATAAGTATATTTTTATAATTTTATTTTATAATTATGATGATTGTTATGCTTGTGTTAAAAAATATCTTTATTTTTTCAAAGGCTGCCTAAGGTCATAACTAGCAAATTCAGTAGAACCTGAATATTTGAATTTTTAATATAAACATTTCTCAAAATCAAGTTCCTCAATCTCTTGATCTTTTTAGTGTTAAAAAGAACTTCATTCATAAGATAAATTTTAATTATATTCTAACTTGCAGACAATGATTTAGTAGAAAATAGTTCTAACTTGCAGACAATGATTTAGTAGAAAATAGGAGTTATGTTCTGCTTTCTGTCCCTTTGTTATACACTATCCTCATGATAATAAATTTACTGGATCCATCTTAGATATCTTGATATAAATTGGCTACCTTTTTTTGGTTTGATTGTTGGAATTTTCTAAGCTCTTCTTGAAGCAAAAGTATATCTAAATACAGGTGACTTATTGCAGGTTTTCGGTATTGGCATGGTTGAGTCAATGGACATAGCACATGTTGTCAGTGTTTGCTGAAAGCAATATGATCCTTATCACTTAAAAAAAATCTGGGGACATATATGTTGTTATCATATAGTGATTGTAGACCTAAATTAGTACCAACCTATATGTCAACAGAGATGTCAAATTTGTCTTGCGTTTTTTCAATACAGTTATGTTTACCAGATTTCTTTTCTCTTATTATTTGGATGATCCTCTGTCTCAGACAGCCAGATGTATAATTATATATTTAGTGATAAGCACATGATCCTTGTCACTTCAAAAAATTGGGTGATATGCATTGGACATATATGTTGTTAATCATATAGTGATTGTAGACCTAAATTAGTACCAACCTAAACGTCAACAGAGATGTCAAATTAGTCTTGCATTTTTTTCAATACAGATATGTTTACCAGATTTCTTTTCTCTTATTTATTTGCATGATCCTCTGCCACAACAGCATATTTAGTTGTGTTCATTTTCAGTGAACTTCTAGAAAATAACTTTACATGAATTTGATGGAGTGGAACTGAATTTTTAGATCTCTAGATTTTGGAGTGATTATTTTAACTGCTACAAGTTTCTTTTTCTCGGGTGTTTTAAATTTCAGCCATCAAATCATCTTCTGATCGTTTAAAATATGATTTGATAATTGATTCTCGTTGCTATAGGAAACATGCATATCATACCTTAGTTTTATACGGACATATGAAAATGAAGACATCAGTTAGTGGGATTTACACTCGTAGACCAAAGACAATGGTAAAAATATAATGAAAAATGTTAATAAAGAAATATTTTGTGAGGGTTTATACCTTGATATTTCGTTAAACACAGGTCGATAGTTAACTTCGCTTTTTCTGTTTATTGACTGTGGTGTATATTGTTGCTTCTAATCGGGATGTACGTGTTTGAATGATTGCATTTCTGTCCCCCGTGTAATGGTGATTGGCTTTGTTCCCTTGCTACTATCAGAATCATCAAGTGTTAATGCACACGGATAAAGCGGCCTTCAGTCGTTTGCAGTCCCATGCCATGCTTAAACATCATCATGCCCCTCATTATTCAGGGGTTGGCTGGATTCATCTTTCCTGTTAGCTGCCACATCACTATCGCCACTGACACAGTTTCCCAGATGTAAGTTGGGACCTATCTATTGTTTCTTTTACATTACTCGCCTGAACACTTTGCCAAAACTATGTAAACTGTTCGAAGTCTTTTGAGTATGTCATTCCATAACCTTGTTGTACCTCATTATTTGTGTGATAATTTTGTTATGGAGAATGGGTCTTTAACATGTAGTTAATCATATTTTTATGTCGGTACATTGTTTGCTGCAAAAGTAAAATTTCATGGAACAATCCAGTTAGCTGGTCCGAGTAGAATGAGACCCAAGAAAAGACTGTTGAAATGGAGAGAGAATAAGGTATTATTTTGATACATAGGAAATTAGTTGGATTTCGATATGTGAATGAAATGAAATTGACAGGTGAACTACCCATTATAAATGTGCGATTAAATGATAAATGATGTTGGTTATATAGTTTAGATGTTTGCATCTATTAATTTGCTTCAATCAGATCCAGTTTTACTCGAGGCCATGTCAAAAATGATGCTTCTTTTTTGAGTATGTAGGACTTGAATGGGTTTAACTATGGGTTAGATTGAAAAGATAATTAATATACAAATTATAAAACTAATTAACTATCATTTTTGAACAATTTTTTTTATTTCCATTTTATTTGAAACAAAAAAAATGCCCTTCTTTAAAAGAGCTGATGTGTGGATTTACTTGATAGCTGTCATGACGTGATATGCTTTACATCTGATGCTTCCAAAGCCAGCTCCGATTGATGTGATATCGACACACCATATTTGGACAGACTCATCCATCCATGTAAAGCTAGAATTAGAATTTAAACATTCCATCTTACTTTGCATCCAATAATCCAACCTTTTCTACTTCTACGATTGCTTTGATTCGTTGGTTCAACTCTCGAAGGATCACTGGGTCTCATTTGTTCTGTTGATTGTGACCTGCTCTCTCCTTTCTCAATCATTTCATCTAGTACAATGAAATATCTGGTGCTTTTATGAGCCATATGTGCATCTTGATTGCTTGTGTTAGCATCAGAAATTTAAACCATAGAATTATTTACTCAATAAGTCATCCAAGAACAGCATGTTCATTATTATTATATCTCAGTCTGACACCCACATCCATCCTAATATGACAAGACTTGCCATCATCTCACACCTTCATGCTTTTTTCCTATTTCTTTTCTCCTTTTTAGTGTACTAACATTCCTATTGTGCAAACAGTAGGCAACCAAATCATCACTTGGGTCTCGTCTCAATCATGCATGCCCACACTGCACCAAGTTTCACCACCAAGCATGCCATCAGAATCAAGCCACAGCGACACAGGCAAGAGTGACAGCCTCCCACATTATGTCTGCACATCACACTCTTTCAACGAGACGAATGCTCCGTATGGCTTCAGAATCATTACCTGACATGTTTCTTCCTCAAGCTTGCACGTAAAACAATTTCACACCTAACAGTTGGTGACCAATCCGCATCGGTCCCCCCATTTCCTTTGCTGAGTCTTCAAGGATCAGTCTCACAGTGGCAGCAGCAGCGGCAGCACCCAGCTTTCTCCTTCAAACAAATGCCTCCCTCAAGCCTCTTCCAAATCCAGCCGCAGAGACGCACTATCCTACTCTTTTCCCATCTTGTTTGCATGGCTCTGCCCTGTCTCCATTAATATCTTCTTGCGCAACTCTCTTCATCCACACAAGTTTGTTTCATCACCCAAGGACAATATATCCCAATACCAAACCATATTCTCATCACCTTAATCCTCTATTCGCCCACACCATGAAGCCTAAGAGCCCCAAGACCTTCAAACCAAAGCTTCTCCTCCTCGGCTTCTGCCTTGCATTCCTACTCCTCCTCCTCTTCCTGCTAACTGCTGGCCGCTCATCCTCACCACCTTCACTGACCGCATCAGCAGCAGCTAAAACACCTGCGTGCACAAAGCTTCCACCCTCTCTCGCAAAAACCATCGTCCACTACACCACCTCCAACATCACTCCTCAGCAAACCCTCCGAGAGATCTCCGTCACGGCAAAGGTTCTCGAGAGGAAGTCGCCCTGCAACTTCCTGGTCTTCGGCCTGGGCTACGACAGTCCGATGTGGAGCGCGCTGAACCACGGCGGCCGCACTGTCTTCCTCGAGGAAGACGAGTCGTGGATCAAGAGCATGACCCGGAAGTTCCCGGAGCTGGAGGCGTACCATGTGAAGTACGATACGCGGGTGAGCCAGGCGGATGAGCTGCTGGAGTTAAGGAGGTCGTCGAGTTGCACCACGGTGGCAGCGGCGGACACCAGATCTTCCGGTTGCCGGCTGGCGCTCACCGAGCTGCCGGATGTATTCTACAGAGTGGAGTGGGACTTGATCATGGTGGACGCGCCGACGGGGTACGTGGCGAAGGCGCCGGGGAGGATGAGCGCCATCTACACGGCGGGAATGGCGGCTCGAGGGAGGAGCGAGGGGGAGACCGATGTGTTCGTGCATGATGTGGATAGAGCTGTGGAGGACAGGTTCTCCAAGACCTTCTTGTGCGAAGGATACATGAAGGAAGAGGAGGGAAGGCTGAGGCACTTCACTATTCCCAGCCACAGAGCCAATCCAAGCTTCTCATTCTGCCCCTGATGAGTTGGAGAAGAAAGCTTCAGCAATTATTGTTATTATTATTATTTTTTTGTGGGGAATAATGGAGTTTATTATATTACATTCAGGAAAAGGATTACTATATATCTATGCATTTTATGTTGCTTATGTCTGATGTTTTACGAATAAATATGTTGTAGATTGTTCTACTTATAAATTAAAGAATTATTTACCATTTTTTGGTTGATTTATGATTATAAAATTATTTAAAATCGAATTAGATCGAAAATTTGACCGGTTTGATCTATTAATTGGATCCTTTTTTATTGATATTAATAAAAAATCACCTAAATATAAATACTCTTGTTTTTATATGGAAAAAAATTGATTTTTCTGAAAACATACATTATTCAATTATTTAGACCTATCATTCTCTCTCTCTCTCTCTCTCTCTCTCTCTCTCTCTCTCTCTCTCTCTCTCTCTTTCTGTCACCTTTTTGTTTTGTCTCGTTTATGCCATCACTTGTTGTTTTCTTATTTTCTTTCTTGTCTCTTTCATCAGTCTGCAATCAGTTTCCATCACAACCTTTCGTTTGCTATATTTTCACAATCATTCTTTCTTTCTTCTTTTATTATCAATTTATTCTATAGCAAAACAAAATATCACAACTGTATTTTTTATAGTTTTATTTTTTTATTACAAAAATAATTTTATATAAAATATATATTTTTTAAAAAATTATATTTTACTTAAAAAAATAATAATATATGGTTTGATCATTCGATACACTAATTCGTATGGTTTGAAAATTTTATATCCATCTTAGGTTGAATCATCAAAATCTTTACCAACTAAGCAATGAACTTAGGAACTAAAAAGTCTACTCCTTTATCTTGCAAAAGTAATTTAGTGAAGCATTGTGTCTTTTTATTATAAGTTACAAAGGTAGGAGAAGCATTTGATGCATAACATCATATCATACATGTATTCGTAGCATTTGATGCCTACGCACTTTGATGACAACAGCAGCTTGCAGCCATGCATTTGGTGTCACAGCTCGTACACATAGCTCAAGAAGCTCTTCATCTTCTCCTCCTCCTCCAGTGCAAGCCAGATGTTGATGCCACCCTTGCCGTCCGAGAGCAGCAGCACGCACTCATGCATCACGCTCACCACTGGCCCTCCGTAGATCGGCTTCCCCCACCCGAAGTCCAGCTCGTGGAATGGCAGCTTCCACCAAGCTGACACGATGAAGTTGCCATGGCCGATGGCGGGCATTCCCTTGTTGACCTCAAGCCAATCCACCGCTGACCTGATGTACTCGTCCGTCACCCGCTCGATCGCCTCCCTGACCCTCTTCACCGCGAAGCCCAGCGGCTGCTCCGTCAGCTCCGCCACCCTGGCGCTCGCCATGGCCATGACCACCGCGTTGCCTACGAACCCATCCGGCACCCGCGGTGTCATCTTCGACCTGACGTCCACGGCGAACAGCACCGAGGAGGTCTCCGATGGGTCATCGAAGACCGCCCTCGTTCTCGCCCTCCACAGGTGAGCCACCACCGCCTGGAAGCTGGAGCACCCGGCCGTGGCCCTCTCCTTGAGGCCATCGATCATGTCGAGACTCAGAGACGCCACCTCGTACTCGTAGTTCTTGGACAGCATCGACACGAACGAGGATGGAGATGGCTGGTCCGGGGAGACCAAGCTGCTGGCTTCCGTCGGCTTCATGTACTCTGCATGCTCGAACTGTATCTGTGGTGGATCTCTTGCCCGGATGCAGGATCTATCGACATGAAGCTTCACGTTCCTCGGCCCTTCACCCCTGCAAATTGCAGCAAGGTTCTCCAGCATCGCGACTGCAGATTTCCCGTCGAGTATGCTGTGGTTCGTCATGAAACCGATCGAGAACCCGCCGCATCTGAATCGAGTCACCTTCACAGAGAGAGAAGGAAGGCAAGTGAGGTGATGGATGGAATTGGCACATTAACTCCCTGAGTGAGTGCATGACCAAACCTGGATCGTGAAGATGGGAGTCTCAGGGAGGCTGCCGAATTCCTCGGCTCGGAGAACGAGACGCTGGAACGACGGATTCGGCGCGGAGAGGTCGCCGAGATCCTTCAAGCTAAGGCTCGACGTTGCACCGGCAAACAGGGCGCCGGCATTGTTGCAGACCAGCTCCAGCCTCTTCGTTTCGACGTTGAAGTGGAGTCTCCCGGCCATGAAGTAGTAAGGGACCAACAGCTCCTCTGACACCGACCTCTTCACCCTTTCGATGATGTCGAACGTGGACTCTGCTCCGTCCGGCGTCGTCTCGTAGAAGAAGACGGTCTCGACGGGGAAAGCTGCTGTCTGGTCGATGTTCGACAGATGGATCGTCTTCAAGGGCATCGGATTTCTCGGAGAAAGCAGAGCATATGTTTCTCCTCGTTCGACATCATGCTCCGTCAAGGCAACCGCGATCTCTGTCGACACACAGCCCATGGATGATCCCGCGGTGGTGTGAGAGCAGAGAAGATGAAGATGATCCAACTGCTGCACAAAAAATTACATGATAGCGTAAGAATTGTCTCCTCAGTAAACGAAGAACAGCATCATCATCCTTTCGATGCGATGTCCTCGATTGCCACCCGCTCATTCTTTGTTCGTGTGTCCTCAGATACTGGCACGATTACAGTGGCTTATGTCATAAGAATCGAGTAGTTTTCCGGCCCATAAAAATCACCTTTGATCAAACTCACGTTCATCCAAACATCGAACCGGGAAAGATTAAGATGACACTGAGATCTGAGAACAGAACGTAACATATAAAATGTAAAGGATAGTTACGATCAGGATTACTTGCTGCTTGCACAGCCATGCAAGACAAGAAAAGTCTACAACCTTTCCAGCAGAGAGAGATGAATCAAAACTAGGTTACTGCATGGCAGTTTGACATGACATCCGTCTGTCATATGTTAGGTCAAGCATGAAGAAACAAGGCCATCAAATTCCTCAGGTTCTTTACGAGCCAATCATGATAAAGAAGAACAGTGAACCTGCCATAAGATCCTTTCACGAATAACACATGATATACTGGACAAACAACATAACAACAGCAACATAAAAGAAACCAAACGCTGCAGAAGAGCAGAGCCTGCTCACTCACCGAAGAGCAAGTGTGTAAAAGAGGATAACCTTATGCTTGGGTTGCATGAGCTACAGGAAGGGTGTCTATTTATGGTGGGCTGAGCTGCTCGAGTTGCAGGCAGCTATTCGATCGACTTTAACCCAATCTATCCATGTGTTACTGAGTTGGTGAGTACACGTCCATGGTATCGATCGATCAAGATTCTTCCACCGGTGGAACCCAAGTTAACCACGCTTCAAAGTCTTCGCACATTCTTCCGAAAAAAGAGTCATCTTCCGAACCATTAATTGATTGCAAAGAAGAAGAGACCAAATTCTGGTATCCTTTGCCTCGGAGTATCTTTGTCACCAACCTTATCGTCAACGAATTCAAAGGTTCACGTAGCATCCGATTTGTCCCCCAGCAGATGTCACTGTGGTGCGCGGTGATATTGGACTGCTTGGCAACAAAGTCGAACTATGCGTGCGTTAGATTTCCCCCCTCCTCTTTAATGCTTCCCACTCGCTGTCACCCGATGCGTACGCCATGCTCGAACTTGTACACGATTAGCAGGTAGGTTGCTGACAGTGGGTTTCACTAAATTCTCTTTCGTGTAGACCTCCACCAAATTCTCTTCGATCCAACACGATGTAGCAGCTGCATGCTGGATGGCATCTTCACGGGCCAGACGTCTGGTACAAGTCGACGTGGTCTTGTCGAAACCCCCATGTCTTTTGAGTGTAGAACTTAGTTGACTAGATCTACCATCGAAGCATGGAAACAACGTTCATCTTCTTGTTCCCCATGGTCATCGGATTTGCAGCGAGAAGAACATGCTCATGGAATCATCATTATCAAACAAAATAACAGTGGCAACAATAATTTCTCTCATAATGTGAGGAAAAATTCAAATGTAACGTATAAAGTCAAAATCGAGACATAATTAAGCACTAGAAAAGAAGAACAAGTCATTTTCCCAGAAGAAAATCTATTAAGACTTTTATGTTTCTACCAAAAGACTTTGAACAAGTCATTTTCGAGGATTAGGAAAAATGTCCTCCCGAACAATACTACTTTATGACATTATTGCCATGTTATCTATGTTGTGGGTTGATGTCATTCCGCATTTTAGTGGCTTCACAATCCATTTGAAGAAAGAAAGAGAAAAAGAGATTATTTAGTCTGAAACAACACTGGAAAAACAAAGAGTAGAGAGAGGATTTAGAATGAATGCGGTTCATGCTATGATGCTACATTGCAACTTCTATTCCAGAAACTTGATATATACATACAATACATAGGCTGTATAACCACACCATTAATAAGTCTCTTTGTTTCATTTTGGCACCATTAATACTCATTGGTTTAATAATGTATAACCTGAACAATTGATATTATCATTTTATTTTTCTATTTAAGAGATATATCTATTCATCCATTAATATAAATATTTTATTGATCTTTCTTAGTAACTTTACGCATCAACCTAATTTTTTTTATAAAATTATGAAAAATATATTTTTTGTTTGTATAACTGATTTGAGAGTTTCCAACACTGAGTGGATCAATAATGGGTTGTAGAAAATTACAAATTGTAAGACATCTAAGCTAATGCAGGATATTAGTGCTTAGATATATAAATTTCAAGTCACAAAAATATAGTTATGATATGAGGTGATTATTTTCGACTCCACCAAAACTCAAATCAAGTTATAAGGGTAGTTGATCTTCGTCGATGGAAGGAAGATCGATAGTGAATATCGGTGGCGAGTGGATGTATGTCACAACCATCGAATCATTATAAAACTCGATTTGCATTTACTTCTTACAATTTACCTTTACTATAAACGACTTTCACTAGGCTTACAAATGAGATTTGAAGTTATCTTTCCGATATTGATTTTATCAAATGGAGAAATTTTAAACTGACATCGTTTTTATCCGCTACACTAATTGCCACGCCCCCCCTCTTTAATCATTATAAACTCGATTTGCATTTACTTCTTACAATTTACCTTTACTATAAACGACTTTCACTAGGCTTACAAATGAGATTTGAAGTTATCTTTCCGATATTGATTTTAATCAAATGGAGAAATTTTAAACTGACATCGTTTTTATCCGCTACACTAATTCACGACCCCCCTCTTAGTGCCGCTCTTGATCATAACAATATCTATTCGTCCATTAATAAAATATTAATAACCTAATTTATTTTTATAAAATTATGAAAAATATATATTTTGTTTGTATAACTGATTTGAGAGTTTCCATCACTGAGGGGATCAATAATGGCTTGTTGAAAATTACAAATCGTAAGACATCTAAGCTAATGCAGGGATATTAGTGCTTAGATATATAAATTTCAAGTGACAAAAATATAGTTATGATATGAGGTGATTATTTTCTTATTTTTGCATTTATCATGCAAAGAAAAACAAAAAGGCTAAGGATTAAAAGAACTGTTTAGCCCTAAATCTATCCAAATTTCTAATTTATTCTCCAACCGGGTCAGCTCGAACCGGGCCGAACCAAATCAATTTCGCCACAGGATCGGGTTGGGTTCGCAATGGGTTATAAAAGGGAGGCCCACGAGCAGCCGGCCCATTGGCAACCACAAGTGCTTTCTCTCTCCACGGCGCCCATGTCCTCTGCCGATCTCCCTCGCCGCGATGGCCCAAACCCCAGACCTAATCGCAATCCCGACCCAAATCGGGCGGCCCAGTGCCGCGGCACAGCCGGCCGATCTGCTCCTCTTGATCGGTTCGTCGCCGCCGGAGGGCGGAATTCCTTTGTGTTCCTTCTCTCGTTCGGTGCCTCTACCGATCCCCACCTGACAACGTTGTCCTGCCTGTTGTTAACTTGGTGGTGGTATAGTTCACCTTGTACCTCTTTCGGTTGCGGATTAGTTGTGGAGGCTTCATTTTGGGTCTTTCATGTGAGTTCGTGAGTAATTTTCTGATTCCTGTATAGGAATTTCTCGGTGCCTTGGTTTTCTTGTCGCCTCTGTTCTATCTTGTATGATGCTTCAGCTCAAAATTTGTTCCGTGGGGTGCTCACTGGTTGTTGATTGCAGAACTATGAAATTTTCTGTGCAGTGAGTCTGAGGATCTCTGGCATTTGTAGGCTCTACTCCTCCTAGATAAGATATGAGGTATTCTCTTCTCCTCCAAGTTAATTGTCGTTGTTGACGTTGAAGCTGGTGGTGTCAATTTTTCTAAATTAAAAAGGTTCGTGCTTGCAGTGTGCTATTTTATTTATGTAGTTGTCATTTGTGTACCATTTAAATGGTGTCTTGATGACCATGTATTATTGCTCATCTCACTATTACAAAGATAATTGTTGATAAACTTCTTTTTTTTTTTTTTTAGGTGAAAGGACTCATAATACTTATACCAAAAGATGCTAATATATAAACAAGATACATGAAATTGTCGATCAGTTTGCACAAATATTATTTTACTTTTAATGAATAGTGATAAAAATGAAAACTGTCATGCCTATAATGGCTTTATAATAGGAAATAATAGCTTGGCTATTATTTTACCCCAACTATTCTCTTGCAACTCAATGAGATTAAGGTCCGGTCAGGATTCTTTGTGTTGGATTGACCCCAAAATATTAAATTATGAAGATCTGGATATATATCATTTCAAAGAATTAGAATTCAGCGATTAAGAAGTTAAGGTAACTTGGACTTGCCTAGCTGTTCTATCTTTTTTCATTATTTCTTTTGGAGTTCTTCCCCTCTTCGTTTGTCAAATGATTTCTTGCTGGTCTACTCAGTTCCTTTTACCCTTCTCGTATAATTGGTGGAAGCCTCTTTGATGTGAGAATTGAACAGAATGGGCTGTGAGTCCAACTTAGGTGATGTGACTGAGAGATTGGACACAATCAGTTCAACCTTGATTCTTGATCAATCCTGATTGAGATCAACTGAACTGGAATGGGATTGGCTGACACAGTAAATAGTGAATTAGACCCCCATGGATTTGTTATATGTTATGATGGTCATTAATCACAAAAAGAAATTTGATAAATGAATCTGTCCAAACTCATTGCAAGCAATGAACGAAAGGGAATCAATAAGGTATGTGTTCCAATTAGTATTTGATTTTGTGCTGTTAAACTCTACTAACTCATGTTAGGTTCCTAATTCAAGTTGGTAATCTCAAATGTCATAATTGGTTCCAACCGACAGTAGCAATCATTTCCATGGTTTTTAAGGGTAAACAGATTATATTTGGTCTGGGGTCGTGTTAGTTAGGTCTGTTGAAGAATGAATGCAGCTCAGGTTTCATTTTGGTCAAATATTGAATTAGATACTTGTGAGTTGAAGGCTTCTTTTAAAGAGATGAGTTGCGTTAGCAGCCATTTCATGTTATATCTGTAATCTTTTCTTGTCCATTACATTCTTTGCTATCTCTTTGACGACATAAATTTCTTTTTTCTTTCATTCTAAAACCCATCTACATGATGCTATTGTCATTGAAGCTGCAATGTCTAGTGTAGTTTAAAGTGATAGTAGGGTCCTATATGGACTTGGAGTTGATATGTTATATCGTGTTAATCTCTTGTATCCCTTATAAAAAAAATTAAAAGAAGCAAATGATGGTTCTATCACCTCTGTCCTTTGAGGGATGTAGAAAATCACCTCTAAGGTTTATGCAATGTTATAACTGTATGATGGATGTTCTACTTCTACCAAGGTGTAACATCAAAGGATGAATATATGAAAATCTTAATGATCATACAAGGATCAGATGTTAGTGAAACCTTTAGTACGCTTTTCATTTTACAACTATGTTAATATAACCATAGAACTCTTAATTAATTTTCTAGTCTACTAATCAGGTAAGCATGTGTTGTCACGTGTAAACAGGGAGACGTGATGAGTTTTGAAACTAATACCAAATTTTTGGTCAATGCTATCTTCAAACAGACCTTTTCTATATGTTTTTGCACATGACTCTACACTTCACCATTGATCTTTCAAAGTGTCGGGGAATAAGTTTTGAATTTTCATGACATATATAAAATATTACTATGTTAGTATTTTCATGTGATATGATTGATAATTTTCTGATAAATATATCATACATATTTATAAAAAATAAGTCTTTTTTATCATTGGTTTTATACAATTTTATTTCTTGGATTCATATTCATTCTTGTAACCATTGCTTTCTTTGTGATCAAGAAGATTTGGGTTCAAGTTTCGAATAATATAGTCATATAGACATCTTATAGAGTGGGAGCCTCCTGCACTGGGTTAGCCTTTTTTCAAACCATAGCTATCTTAAGGAACGTGATGCAGAAAAATCTTTTAGCATATAACATATGGATTTTCATTCTTGATTTTAAAATTTTCTAATATTTTGTTAGTTTATTATTTTTATATTAAAATTAATTTTTCATGTGAACCCAATCTCCTTGACGTAATCAATCTTGATATTGATCATATGATCTATGCTTGAAAGTTTGAGTTAGTTTACTGGAAGTTGACCCAGTTATACTCGAAATTGAACTAAATTACACTTGCCGATCACAGAATCAATCCAAAAAATCCCTAATTTCAATTGGGTTTGGTTCATGTATCTGTCTGAGTTATCTGTGAATCAGCCATCTAAGCCAGAGAGAGACCAATATTTAGAAGAGTCGCTTGTGCCACGGATCCAAGATTTTGATATCTTGGATTGGTGGAAGATCAACCGTCTCAAGTATCCAACGCTCTCAAAGATGGCCCGAGATATCATTAGTTTCATGGTTTTATTTACACATTTAATTTTTGTTGTTTTATCTTACATGTTGAATTTTGTTCATGTTTTCTTTTACTGTGGGTTTTGCCGCCTTACATTTTTGGTTTTCGTTAATTATTTCAGATAAATGCTAGACATATTTGAAGTTTATCACTTCAATTTTTTTGAAAGTCTGTTCGTCACTCACAAATATGGTTCCTTTTGTAGGTTGCGGTGTGATCTAAGGAAATATGATCATGGCGCATATGATCTCTTTCTTTCTCGGGTTTTCCCCATCCATGTTGAAGTGCATGGATCCCCTGGACTATGTAGCTGCTCTCAAAAAATGTGACCGTCAAATGTGGCCTCTTGCTATCCAGGGATTTGGCAAGTTCATTGTAAAAGTTATGAAACATGAGAGGAATCTTTGTTGCCATTGATTCTGCCAGCAAAAGCGGGACTGTGTACCAATTTCTATTGGGAGTGGCTGGGTTCGAATGGGTAAGTGTGTGTGATCAACAAGGTGGTGGTTAGATGATCCTGAACACCTCATTGAATGGTGTATCATCCAAGTGAACCGTGGCGCGCTGTGAGAAACGGGACACGAGTTTCCATCCTAAAATAGCCCCATCATTCTGTTATGTGATCTATGGGTAATCTGGTAAAATGGATTTGCTTCCCTTCATTTGTCGAACATTTTTGTGGCCACCAGAAGAAACAGTTACCCACTGTTGTTATGCACAATTTGAGTTACTGACTGTTGTTATGCACAATTTGTCGTCTTGTTCTTCTCTAAGTATTTGAGAGATAGAGATAAAGAGAGAGAGATATCACATGATCCATTAAAGCAGTCAAGGTTTTGCGGACAAATAAAAGGTAAGTCCTCTTCTTCTTATTATGTTAACGATGCATTTCTATAAAGAGTAAAATATTTTGTGAAATATTTTATGAGAGAGCAAATGTTAATGATGTATTTCTATACATGATTATAAAAGAATAAAAGATTTCATGAAATATTGTACGAGAGAGAGAGAGAGAGCAAAATATTTCGTATAGTATTATTTGGATTTTTGTCTAATGATGATTTATATGTTTAATGATTATTAGCTGAGAATGTATTCTTTATCAAAAAAATAATCAATGCTTGAAGCTTTGAAGGATTCTTACTACTGCTATTGGCATCATGGAATTCCAATACAATGCCTCATTTGTGAGAACGATTTATGGATTTCCCTTAGATGTGTAAATTATATATATATATATATATATATATATATATATATACACACTAAAATAACCAACATGAGAACGATATAGGAGGGGGATAGTCACACCTTAATTCTTCCATGAGACGATTGACCTACTAATTGAGAATTACAATCTACAGGACTGACTGGTTCAAGCATAAATGTGCTAATGGTCTCCTTCTTTGATCTATCTATTCGAATCTCTCGCTATGCCTAATGCCTAATGTTAGATTTGCTTAGATAGAGATATTTATTGTAACTCAATGGATGAACCAAAACCTGGTTTCAAATGTTTAAATGACCAAACTCTCATATATCAATTTTTCGTGTGTGGGACTCCAACAGAAAACATAACATGTAGTCTTGTCCCTACCCCATCTGATCTTTATAAATAATACATACGCTTACCATATGTTAGCTAACATATGCTTTCCAAGTTGGCATAGAAGCGAACGGTAGGTGGCTAAACAATGCATATAACATGATTAGGGTCAAAAGCTGATTTATGAAGACAACCAAAACAAAACTTACCTGAGTTCCTCGAGCGGCAACTGTAAAACTGGCTTCTCCACAAACTGATCTTACGAATCACTGGCTGCATGCATCATTTCAGAGTAACCAATCTTACTCGTAGATGATTGCAATGCAATTCTGCAGTGGAAACCAACATGATCTTCTCCTGTTACTCGGGTCATCACTTGCACAACCATCATACAGACACTAAAACCAGATAAGCTTTTTATCTAGAATAGTCGTCACCCACTGATTGATGATTCCAAGAATGACCAAAGCAGCCACCTCTAGAGTACTTTGAAGTATATCCGGCATGGCAGGGCGACTGTTGCATCAAGTAAGTGACGATCTTGGGAGATAACTCTAGCTGGGCGTCAATAAACATTCAAATGAGAAACACCACACTACACTAGGAAGGATAACCTACTGTGTCCTAGAAACATAAAAGCTGGCACACATTACATTTGCAATGATACATAATGCTACAAGGAAGACAATTTATAGTCATCCTAGATTTCCATTTTGACTATAGCGGTGGATGGTGGCTCCGCCATGGTGGGCAAGTATTGGAGCCAGTCCTTTGCACAGAAAAGTGCCTCCACAGTCTCCGGACGTAAAGAGCTTCGGTATTCATCAAGAACTCTGCTTCCAGTTCCTGAACTAAATATGGAGCAGCCCATTGAAACCATGGATACAGGGATAGCTAAGATATCTCGGGCCATCTTTGAGAGCGTTGGATACTTGAGATAGTTGAGCTTCCACCAATTCAAGATATCAAAATCTTGGATCCGTGGCACAAGTGACTCTTCTAAATATTGGTCTATCTCTGGCTTAGATGGCTGATTCACAGATAACTCAGACAGATACATATCAAAGTCTTGAAGCCCATCCACCGTGGGCACATTGCTGTCATTGCCATTGATGTGGTTGGCCTCACCTTGGTCCACATAAGCTGGAGTCAGAGGAAGTGGCTGGGCAACATACTCGAGGTAGAGTTCATGAATGCTGTCATTGACCAACTTTACATATCTGGCAGAGTCTGCACCATAAACTTTTGAGAAACTGAACTCGACAAGCTTCATTTTGAAACGGGGATCCATAACCACAGCAAGAGCCAAGATGAGGCTGCAATCTTTCCAATATTTGTCAAACTTCTCATGCATCTCTTTAGCTATGCCGCTGACCATAGTGTCCTCGCTCAATGTTGCACTATTCAGCTCCACCAGGACTTTCCATGCTTCATGGAAAAATATATTTGCGGTTGGATCTACTGTTGCCATGACGACATTAGCGGAGTCATACAGAAGTTTTAGGTATGTGCAAACGACTTCCACCTTCATCCAGTCATCAGCTGATGGAGCTTCATTGTAGTTATCATCACATGTTTCCAAGAAATTAAATGCTCGTTTATATTCCAATGCAGCTACAAGCATGAGGTAAGTTGTGTTCCACTGTGTCGTGACATCAAGAGATAGGGCTTTTGTGCTGAGAATTTCAAGTTGTAGAGCAATCTCAGCAAATTTCTCTTCACGGGCTGGAGAAGCTTTCACAAATTTTATACTTTCACGGATGTTATATATGATACCATGGATAGAAGCAATCACGTCTTCCGCAATAACATTCAGGATATTGGCATAGCAACGCACAACAAACAACTGTCCTTTCAGCATGAGCATGTTCTTGTTGGAGAGGTGGTCCCTCAGGTTTGCACTATAGATGTCGTGTGATGAGCAGTTGTTGTCCAAGGTGATTGTGAACAACTTACTTTTCATATTCCAATCTGAAAGGCTAACACCAATAGCTTCGCTAAGAGCATTTTCTGAATGAGGAGAAGATACCATCATGAAGCTCAGCATCCTTCGATGCAACTTCCAGTCGCTGTCAATGAATTGCCCGGTAAGGCAAATGTATCCAAGAGTCTGACTGGTTGTCCAGAGACCTATTGTCAGGCTGATCCTTCCGGGCATAGTTACAAAGGCTTGCATGAGGTTTTGTTTTTCCTTCTGATATAAAGATAAGACTTCTCCTTCAATGGTACTCGCATCAACCATCTTAAACTGCGGTTGGAGACTTTGAACAAAAGCAACAAAAGCAGGGTGCTCAACCATATCGAGTGGATATTCATGCACAATGATCATCCTGGCAAGATTCACATAGCTTTGGTCCTGATCAAAAACACTTGAAAAACCAGATGACCTATAGCGTCTTTTGGGTGGATCAGGGGTATCTCCATTGGATTTTGCCACCGAAGCAAGTGCCAGTTTGTTCTGATATTTTATTTTGGGACAGGAACCTAAAGCGATATGTCTCTTGAGGTGGCTAGTGCCTGCTATCTTTGACCCACTACTGTATGCAAAGGTTTGTTTACACAGTTTGCAGCAAGCTCGCGTACATCCGCCAGAGACTTCTTCGATTGTAAAGTGCTCCCAAACTGATGACTTCTTTCTCCTGCGTCTTGTAGTTGGCAGTGGTGTTTCTGTGTTGACTGGTTCATTATCATTACCTCCTGTCATACTACATTAATAATAATAATATATATTAAGATGCATTAATAAAAATAATTCTATTAAAGACACTTCAATTTTGGATGGAGGATTTTGATTAAAATACAGCACTTCAATTTTACCGGGACATGTCTCCACTATTGAGTTTTTACCGGATGACGCCCCCCCATTCGTTTTACCTGTGGGCGCCTTTTTTTCTAAATGACAAAAAATCCCATGAACCAAACCCAATTGAAATTAGGGATTTTTTGGATCGATTCTGTGATCGATGAGTGCAATTTACTTCAATTTTTGAATGTAACTGAGTCAACTTCCAGTAAACCAACTCAAACTTTCAATTATAGATCATATGATCAATATCAGGATCGATTAGGTCAAGGAGATTGGGATCACATGAAAAATTAATTTTACTATAAAAATAATAAACTAACAAGCTATTAGGAAATTTGAAAATCGAGAATGAAAATCCATATGTTATATGCTAAAAGATTTTTCTGCATCACGTTCCTTAAGATAGCTATGGTTTGAAAAAAGACTAACCCAATGCACGAGGCTATGTCTATATTATTCGAAACTTACCAAATCTTCCTAATCACAAAGAAAGCAATGGTTACAAGAATGAATATGAATCCAAGAAATAAAATTATATAAAACCATTGATAAAAAAGACATTCTTTATAAATATGTATGATATATTTATCAGAAAATTATCAATAGTATCACATGAAAATACTAACATAGTAATATTTTTATATATGTCACGAAAATTCAAAATTTATTTCCCTACATTTTTAAAGATCAATGGTGAAGTGTAGAGTCATGTGCAAAAACATATAATTAAGATCTATTTGAAGATATCTTTGACCAAAAATTTGGAATTAGTTTCAAAATCGTCACATCTCCCTGTTTATAGGTGACAATAAATGCTTACCTAACTAGTAGACTAGAAAAACAATTAAGTTTTACGGTTATATTAACACAGTTGCAAAATGAAAAGCGTAGAAAAGGTATCACTAACATCTGATCCTTGTATGATCCCTAAGATTTTCATATATTCATCCTTTGATGTTACACCTTGGTAGAACATCCATCATACGGTTATAACATTGCATAAACCTTAGAGGTGATTTTCTACATCCCTAAAAGGACAGAGGTGATAGAACCATCATTTGCTTCTTTTAATTTTTTTTATAAGGGATACAAGAGATTAACACAATATAACATATCAACTCCAAGTCCATATAGGACCCTACTATCACTTTAAAGTTTAAACCACACTAGACAATGCAGCTTCAATGACAATAGCATCATGCAGATGGGTTTTAGATTGAAAGAAAAAAGAAACTTATGTCAGCAGAGAGATAGCAAAGAATGTAATGGACAAGAAAAGATTACAGATATAACATGAAATGGCTCCTCACGCAACTCATCTCATTAAAAGAAGCCTTCAACTCACAATTATCTAATTCAATATCTGACAAAAATGAAACCTGAGCTACATTCTTTCTTCAACAGACCTAACTAACACGACCCCCAGACCAAATATAATCTGTCAACCCTTAAAAACCATGGAAATGAATTCTACTGTCGGTGGGCACCAATTACGAGATTTGAGATTACCAAATAGATTCAGGAATCTAACATGAGTTAGTAGAGTTTAACAGCACAAAATCCAATACTAATTGGAACAAATTCCTTATTGATTCCCTTTTGTTCATTGCTTGCATTGAGTTTGGACAGATCCATTTTTTTCAAATTTCTTTTTGTGATTAACGGCCATCATAACATATAACAAATCCATGGTGGTCTAATTCACTATTTACTGTGTCATCCAATCCCATCCCGGTTCAGTTGATCTGAATCGGGATTGATCAAGAATCAAGGTTGAACTGATTGTGTCCAGTCCCTCAGTCGCATCGCCTAAGTTGGACTCACAGTCCATTCTGTTCAATTCTCACACCAAAGAGGCTTCCACCAATTATACAAGAAGGGTAAAAGGAAGTCAGTAGACCAGCAAGAAATCATTTGACAAACGAAGAGGGGAAGAACTCCAAAAATAATGAAAAAAGATAGAACAGCAAGACAAGTGCAAGTTACCTTTACTTGACTTCTTAATAGTTGAATTCTAATTCTTTGAAATGAAATATATCCAGATCTTCATTATTTAATTTTTTTTGGGTCAATCCAACACAAAGAATCCTGATCGGACCTTAATCTCATTGAGTTGCAAGAAAATAGTTGGGGTAAAAATAATAGCCAAGTTATTATTTATTATTACAAAGCCATTATAGCCACGACACTTATCATTTTTATCACTATTCATTAAAAGTAAAATAATATTCGTGCAAACTGATTGACTATTTCATCTATCTTGATTATATATTAGCATCTTTTGGTATAAATATTATCAGCCCTTTCACCCAAAAAAAAAGTGTTTATCAACTTTTATCTTTGTAATAGTCATATGAGCAACAATACATGGTCATCAATACACCATTTAAATGGTACACAAATGACAACTACATAAACAGCACACTGCAAGCACGAATGTTTTTTATTCAGAAAAATTGACACCACCAGATTCACCATCAACAAAGACAATTAACTTCGAGGAGTAGAGAATAAATACCTCATATCTTATCAAGGAGGAGTAGAACCTACAGATGCCAGAGATGCTCAGACTCACTGCACAGAAAAAAGTTCATAGTTCTCGCATCAACAACCAGTGAGCACCCCAAGAAACAAATTTTGAGCTGAAGCATCATACAAGATAGAACAGAGGCGACAAGAAAACCAAGGCACCGAGAAATTCCTTTACAGGAATCAGAAAATTACTCACGAACTCACATGAAAGACCCAAAATGAAGCCTCCACAACTAATCCGCAACCGAAAGAGGTGGAGGTGAACTATACCACCACCAAGTTAACAAAAGGCAGGACAACGTCGTCGGCGGGGGATCCGTAGAGGCACCGAACGAGAGAGGAACCAAAGGAATTCCGCCCTCCGGCGGCGTCGAACCGAGCAAGAGGAACAGATCGGCCGGCGATCGGACGGCGACGCCGCGGCACGGGGCCGCCCGATTTGGGTCGGGATTGGGATTGCGATTAGGGCTAGGGTTTGGGCCGTCGTGGCGAGGGAGCTCGGCAGAGGTCACGGGCGCCGCGATCGAAGACGTGGAGAGAGAGCCAGTTGTGGTTGCCCATGGGCCGGCCGCTCGTGGGCCTTCCTTTTATACCCCATTGCGAACCCAACCGGTTCGAGAAACCCGATCGTCCGGCGAAATTGATTTGGTTCGACCCGGTTCGAGCTGAACCGAATGGAGAATAAATTAGAAATTTGGAGACATTTAGGGCTAATAATTTCTTTTTTCTTTTAATCAATGAGAAAATAAGGATTGAGTTTTGGTGGAGTTGAAGGTAGAATTTATATATCTCAGCACTAATATCTTGCATTGGTTTAGATGTAATAGAATTTATAGGTTTGCTACAAGCCATTATTGATCCACTCATGTTCATCCAAACTCCGAACAGAGAAAGATCAAAAGGAATGCTAAAGGGACAGTGAGATCTCAGAACATAACATAACATGTAAAATGAAAACTATTGTTACAATCTCATGATTTTTATTAAATAAATAAATTAATCATGTTACTTCCTGATCCTCTAAATTGCTAGTGACTAGGAAGCATAGAGATGAGGGAAAATCTAGCACTTGGATATGCAACAATCTAACAGTGGACGTGTGGTCACCAACTCTGTGACACTTGGATAGATCGGCTTGAAGTCGATCAAATAGCTGCATCTTGAGCAGCTCAGCTCACCATAAATAGACACCCTTCCTGTGGCTCATGCAACCCATGCATCAGGGGTTCTCCGACGACGCTGTTCGTAGGCTTTCCTCTTCAGCAGTATTTGGTTTCTTTTATGTTCCTGTTATTATATTATTTGTCCACTATATCATGTGTTATCTGCGAAACAATCTTATGGCAGGTTCACTGTTCTTATATATCCCAATCTCCCTGACCTAATCGATCCTGTTATTGATCGTATGATCTATGAGAATTGTTGTTTGGGTTTTGTCCATCTCCTTCGTCCCAGATATTTCTCCTCTCTTCTCTATCATTGATGCTCTTCATCTACCTTTTGTTTGTGAAGCGCTCCACCCACCTCTTGTGCATTCTCTGCCTCCATTGGATTCATGAGCTGCTGTGGCAGTAGGAAAGCGGAGAAGATCATGTTGATTTCCACTGCAGAATTGCATTGCAGTCGTCTATGAGTAGGATTGGTTAATCTGAAATGATGCAGCCAGCCATTCATAAGATCAGTTGGTGGAGAAACCATTTTGCAGCTGCCGCTCGAGGACTTCAATTCTGCACAGGAACTCAGGTAAATTTGTCTTGGTTGTCTTCATAAATCAGCTTTTGACCTTAAGCATATGCATTGTTTAGCCACCTATCAGTAGCTTCCATGCCAACTTGGTAAGCATATGTTAGCTATAATCTCATTGCTCCTTTATCAAACGCGTTGATCTCATCTACTCATGTTAATGTCAACCTCGACTGTTGTTGCTTACGCTGATCAACAACGTTGCATGAAGACCAAGCTTAAGAAGTCGCACATATCATTACAAGCTTATTTATGTTGGCATTATTTGACAGCTCTCGACTCGACATGGATGGGTAGATGTAAGCGGCCAGGAGACGCACACAACACAGCGGTCCTTCAGAGATCCACCTTCTTGGCCTCGCTGCTGCTCCCTTGAAGCTTCTCCTTGTCTCCTGCGTCGTCTCCGCCGGCGATGCTCACCACCCGGGGGCCACTGATCTTTTCCGGCGCCAGCTTCGGAAGCGCCACCGTCAGCACACCGTCCTCCAGCTTGGCGCTCACGGAGTCGAGATCGGCGTTGTCCGGCAGCCGGAACTGGCGCCAGAACTTGCCGTAGGAGCGCTCCACCCGGTGCCAGTGCTCGTCTTTCTTCTCCTCCTCCCTCCGCCGCTCGCCGCTCACCCGCAGGATCCTGTTCTCCTCCACCTCTATCTTCAGCTCCTCCTTCTTCAACCCTGCAGGTATGCACCCACCCACCGTCATCATCATCTTCTTTTCAGCTGCTACTTTGTGTGTGTGTGTATGAGAGAGAGAGAGAGAGAGAGAGAGAGAGAGAGAGAGGTACTCACCGGGGACGTCGATCATGATGTGATGGTGGGTGGGTGTCTCCTTCCAATCGACCCTGGCGTGGGTGACGACCTCCATGTCGTCGCGGTCGAGGCCGAAGGGGATGTGCTCCAGGATGCGGAACGGGTCGGGGAACCGGTCCGACAGCGGGCTCCCCGCCCGGTCCAGCCACGGCAGCAGCAAGCCGCTAGACGGCGTCGCGCCCAACCAAACCGGCACTAGAAGCAGCAGCGGCAGTAGAAGCGCGGCGGAGAAGGGGGGCCTCATCGTCGTCGTATCAAGCAAGCCAGAAGAGGAAGAAGAAGTGCGAGGTGTACCCTTGGCAACGCGTCGTTCGTAGTAAAGAGAATGCGTTCTTGCCGTATCGCCGATGTCGGGCGGTCTCCCGGTTATATAAGCCGGTTGGACTGGGATCCGCCATCGGACACGTGGCGGCATCAAGGGGCCGCTAGGGAAGACGGGAAGGTTCCAGCGAACTCAGCTAGAGGATGTAGGAAGGCACTGAAGAGAGTTCGAGAGGGTTCATGGTAGGTGTGGCTAAACAATGAACGAAACATTAGGCATTAGGCAAAGTGAGAGATTCGAATAGATCAAAGAACGAGACCATGAGCACATTTATGCAAGAAGGAAAAGCCTCTACGTTGTAATTCTGAATTAATAGATCAATTATGTCATTGAATTATGGTGTGACTATCCCCCTCCCATGTCGTTCCATGCAGTTCAACCTGCATGGGGACAAACCAAGAAAGAAAGAGGTCATGTACTCGATGACTTTTATTTCCTTTGATCACACCATAACCTACAAAATGAACCTTATTTGTGAGTGAAGAACAGGACTTCCACAAAAATTAAAATGATAAACTTCGAAGATGTCAAGCATTTATCTTCTTTTTTTTTTGGCTGGAAAAGAAAACTGATGATTCAAAATAAAGAAAAAAAAATACTGTCAAGCATTTATCTGAAATAAATAACGAAAACAAAAACGTAAGGCGGCAAAATCCACAGTAAAGGAGAACTTGAACAATAAGATAAAACAACAAAAATCAAATGTGTAAATAAAACCATGAAACTAATGATTTCAGCCATTACGATTACCACGGGTAAAATCGTAAAAGTAATGGAACAGGAACACTGGGTAATGGGTTTAGTTCAGAAACATGAGATGAATCTTGATTCCAGTGATTCTGCTAGCAAAAGCCAGACAGTGTACCAATTTCTTTCTACTGGGACTGGCTGGATTCAGATGGGGAAGTGTGCTCAACAAGGTGGTGGATACATGATCCAGAACACCACAATGAATGCATATATTCAATGGTGTATCGAAGTGACTGCACATCCAGCGGCGGCTCTTATGGCCGACTGTGGCACACTGTGAGAAATGGGAAAGGCCTTTACGGCAGAAGTTTCCATCCTAAAACATTCCCATCATTCTGTGATCTAGAGGTAATCTGGTAAATTGGTTTTGCTTCCCTGCATTTTCTCGAACATTTTTGTCGCCCCCAGAAGAAACAGGTACTGACTGTTGTGATGCACCAATTTGTCTTGTGCTTCTCAAAGGATTTGAGAGAGAGATCACATGAACCATTAAAGTAGTCAATGACTGAAACTTAAGAGGATTCTTACTACTGCTTCTGGCATCACAGAATTCCGATACAACGCTCCATTTGTGAGAGACACAAGTTGATGGTATCGGATTTAACTCCTACCTGTAAATTATAAAAACACATTTATATGTACTAAAATAACCAACATGTGAATGATGTAGGAGGGGGATAGTCACACCTTAATTCATGTGATCCTCTAGATAACTTGAACCTTGGTCACCTACACCACAAAAGAGCAACCTCATCATGATGCTGATGATGTAAATAGGTTTTCAAAAGGTCATTTGAGTCATATTTCAAATCGAACCAGCCTAGTCCAGAAATGTCCTACCTATAATTAGTTCCTTAGTCTTATTAGTTTTTAACTTTTTATGATGATTTTGTTATGCTGTTAAAAGGTGATTGAAAGTCATCTTCTGAGACAATAGTGTCAACTAGTTTTACGGTCATTATGAGTCCAATCCTTTAACACTGAAGCATAAGTGACCTTTATGTAGATGTCTACAAGAAACAAATTTGTGAGTATTCCCTCTTCCCTTGTTGAATTCTTAAATATCCTTGGGTTGAGGATTCCCTCTTCCCTTGTTGTTGATCTCTTCTCTTTTATTGCTCTTAAAACTTTCGACTTTTTCTACTCTAAACTGGTCTATCATCTTAGGACTATGTCAGTATAAATGATCATAATTCAAGTCATCAATTAATTGTATCATCCAGCGTCGGAAAATTCAGACATACTTTTGCATCACCGTCAGACCCCCTATGAGATTGCAATGATGTTCACCCTCAGATACAATAGCAATCTTGGAGATAACTAAAACAGCTTAATTCCAGATCGACTACAGAACCAATATTTTTTGACATCATCAAGAATAAAAACAGATCTCAATATAAAATGAAAAACAGAAAAATAACCACAGTAAGAAAAGAAAGAGAAAAAAATATGTGCTCAGAATGAAAAGGGAAAAAGGATGACATGTTCCTGGTGAAGATCGGGTCTTAAAAGAATAGTAGCAGAACTTAAAGTAAGCTTTGTTGTGGGGTCAGGTAACCCATAGTTTTACACCCATAATTGGAACCCCAAGAAGAAACACTATAACATCCCAATGAAGGTTCTTCTAATGATACCTAAACTTCTGCACTTTCACAGATTTTTCCACAAGCAAAACACAAATATCTTCAGAAAATGAATCAAATTTGTAAAAGGTCAATGGCACACCAGGGACCATGGTCTCTGGGAACTGATGTAAAGGCATAAGGCATAAAACGCACTTCTAAGGGAAATGATCATGCTTAAATGAGAATCTACCAAACAAAGAAATTCTCAAGATGTTGATGACCAAGATTTATTTGCCATTTCCACATCCTACCTAGCAAGGATGCTTTTGACAGGGTTGCATACACACAACCCGATACGATAACCCCTCATATTGGAATTTATTTTTTCCAATTCAAGCCCAAATTGAGTCAAAAGTGGATAGAGGATTCTCTGATTTTTTATTGTTCAATTTGGTATGTTCAGCAGGTAAAGGATAGTTGCAAAGGATCTGATGGTGTACTTCATCTATAACTAGCAGATGGTCTGCAAGGAATTACAAAGTAAAAGCAGCAAAAAGAAAGAGGTATGATCTGAATATTTTAAGGATCTTCCAAATGTTTTACTAAGCTCTACAACCACATCTACCATCAGTACTGGAACAAGAAGGGTGGGTCAACAGAAAACACCTGAAACACATAATCACTAACAAATTAAGAGAAATAAACTCTAGATCTCCCGTGATCATACATGCACAATTTATTCAGTTATGGCATGTAACCCACATCTAGTAGCTTAATGTTTCTTGATTGAAAAAGGGTGGCTCAATAGGCGAGTCAATGTACACAACCTTATCACTAAAACCAAAGAAGCAACATTACAAATGTTCCAAGGCTCACTCTTGGGAATTTCCTTGATGGTACTCTAAAACTAAATAACATTTCCTGAAAGACATTACATTGGACATATTATTGATTTCATGTTGAATGGTAATACAAGTTATTACATGAACAAAATCCAACAAGCATGTTGGTTTTCTTAAAAGTGTGGTATCACACAGAAACATATGTTATGCTTTGGTGACTTATCAGAGACCCAGATATTGAGTAAATGTGAAATCTATACAAAAGATAATATTTACATCCAACATATTCTTTCCAAAGATAAATGAAACTGCCACCACATTTACCAAAAACTAACCACCGATAAAATTTAATATGACTCGTGAAGTCATAACCATAAGGATCAGATCAGACAACCTTGAGAGCTCAAATGCAAATTCCAGTCATACATTTGAAAGTCCACCTGAAGAACCAATTCATCCAAAAGACAACATTTCGTCTCGAAGTACTCTTGAACTTATCATTTCTGGTTGCCCTCTAATTGCAGCATTAGCTACAGACAAATCAGGCACCAAACAAACACAACATGGCAGCTCAAGAAACGAAGTCGACGTAAACAAAATCCACGATCGATCAATGAGAATCACCTAAAACCTAAAAAGACAAGAAAATCCTGGTCAGTGAATCAAATTCGAAAAGAATCGATATTAAGAGCTATCAACAAACCAATAAACAATAAATCTCTCGCACAAAATCGGATCTTTAGGAAAGGGAAGGGAAGAAAGCGAGGGGACCTTCAAGGGATCAGTCGGAATCGAGCATCATCCACGGGTTCCACGATCAGTGGTAGGTGGTGGGGTGATCTTCAGGGCGGCGGAAGTGGTTGTAGGCGGCCTCGCCGGCGAGGTAGATGCCGAAGGCGACGAGGGCGATGCCAAGGCCCGGAGTGGCGTGGCGGAGGTTGTTGGTGAGCATCGGGTGCTTCCGCCACTCATCCCTCCGCCTGAAGAACTCCCCCGTCGACCCCAATGGTTTCGCCATTCCCTCTTCTCCACTCTCCGCTCTCTCTCCTCTCTCCTTCACTCGACACCGATCGCCGACCCCGCCACCTCTTCCAATTGGGTTAACCTTCGCCCATAAGCGGACCTATGTAAAGTTGACTTACGAAAGCCCGGCCCAAACAAAGAACATTGTTTAGGCCCATCTCAAATCCAACCTTACCCACTCGTGAATTCCGTGGTCGTGGCCGAAGTCGTAGGTAAAGTCCTCCATTTGCCGCTACCGAGTTGCTGTTGCTGAAACATATCTATTAACCAATACATCGGCCAGCGTGAGCGAGTCTTCGTAACTCCTCCGAATCATCGTCAGTCATCATCATCGTCCCTCTCTATCTCTGTCTCGCGTTTCTTTGGTTGATCTTTTAGGAGATGGAGGAGCCGGCGAAGCTCACGCTGTATTCGTACTGGCGGAGCTCGTGCTCGCAGCGGGTCCGCATCACCCTTAATATCAAAGGTTCTTCTTTCAAGGGTTTCTAGCGTGACGCGTCGATCGCGCTGAAATCTTAACTGTTGTTTTATTCTTTGGTTGTTGAATTCGACGCCGTCGGACTCGTTTTCTGATTTATGTGTAATGAAAGGGTTGGAGTACGAGTACAAGGCTGTGAATCTTTTGAAGGGCGATCATTTCGATCCAGGTTGGAGAGCAAATCCTTTCTTTGGATTCGGCATCAATTATTGCGTGACAAAAATTTCTTTTTTATTGTTTCTCCTGCGCTTCTTGCACTGATTGTTCTTGTTGAATCCAGAATTTGAGAAGCTCAACCCGATGAAGTATGTTCCGGCGCTTGTAGACGGGGATACGGTAATTGGTGACTCGTTTGCAATCATATTGGTGAGCAAAAGATATTTTTTCCCGTTATTTGTTTTATGGCTGAACCCGTTGGAGCTTGATTCTTGGGTGATGTTTGTTTTGGTCTCGCATCTGCTAATTGTAGGTGTTGCATTGGTTTGTGCAGTATTTAGAAGACAAATACCCTCAGCATCCCCTGCTGCCTCAAGACGCAAAAAAGAAAGCACTCAATCTCCAGGTGAACTTCCTAGGTAGATGATACCCTTTCACAGTGCGGTTAGGTGTCTAGTTGGTACATGTTACCCTTTACCACTGTATTCTGACATAACTGCTAACCTGCTTATTCTAGTGAGATATCCTATGCTTACAAAATAAAATTTTGCAGTTCATGTTGAATACTAGATATTAATGGTTTGTTTGAGTTATAGTATCATAACATATATCTTAGAGGAACTTAGTATAATCCTTTTTATTATTCTTCTGTTTCATTCTTTCGTGATTTCCGAGTTCATATGGAATCTCTTTATGAACATCTCATTACACAATCCTTGTTTCGACAGGATGACATTAATTTTGTACTTCACAATTCATCGTCTTGGTATATCTCATGTGCATTTTTCTGTGAAAGATTAAGCCTTGGTCCTGGCCCCATGAACTCTTCAGACACAAACACAGTTTGAATATTTTTCTGCTCTTTATGTATATATTGCAATATCTGTACCATGAGTTTGGATTATCTTCTGCTTTTAGTTATTGTTCAAAGTTACATTATTTTCAGTTCTAGCAAATCTCAGTGGTTATTGCGGCCATTTGTTTTTACAGGCAGCAAGTATAGTCGGCTCGAGTATTCAACCTCTTCAGAATCTTGCTGTACTGGTAAATGAAAAGCTGTACCTACTTTTTCAAAATTTCATTGTTATGTAAGATATATGCTATTCATCTTCGAAAACCCTACTAATAATACTCGTTGTTTCCTGCTTGTGAATTTGCAGCAATTTATTGAGAACAAATTTAACGCTGATGAGAAACTTACATGGGCACAAAATCATATTAATAAAGGATTTGCAGGTTGTTTTTCACTCCGCAATTAATGCCTTCCGTATTAGATAATAGGTTTTATTACTGGTGATTTCCTAGAATATGTTAATATGTTTATGGACTCTCTTTGCAAACCAATGCTAGTTACCAATCACTGTGGTGCTTTGCACAACCAAATGGTCAGTCAACTACATGCAAATAAACAATGGAAATGAGAAATCATAATCAAAAGTTAAGCCTATGCCTTAAGCCGACTGGTCAGACTCTCTCTCACTCACTCAATTGATAGCCCTAAGCCCTAACACTTGTGCCACCTGCCGCTGCCGGCTTGCCTCCCTGCTTATCAAACTAATACCCCTCTTCCACCTCTTCGTCATCCTCCTGCACTTCTCCTCTGCCTCTTCCTTTGCCTCCTCTTTTCTTTCTCCTCCTCTTCTTCTCCTTCTTTATCTCCTCCTCATCTTCTTCTCCTTCTCCTCCTACTCCTCCCACTCTTCTCAATACCACGACATGTACAGGCATACAATGCTTTGGCATGATGGTACAAACCTGACCTGTATCATTCCAGCCGGGGGCTAGTATGGGTCTAGTACATGAGACTTCAAACCAGAGTCTGTTATGCCTCTCCCACTATCCCATTCATCAGTGAGATATAACCAATATATCATTAAGTCGATACATTGTGCTATACCTAATGCCTACAAAGTCATGTTTTCAATCAGTGGTTCATTTGCTTCCTTAAAATTAGTCATTACCAGTCACCACTTAAAACTATTTTGCATTCCCCAGTTTCATCTATTACTGCCTCCCTCAAATCTAATTCACATGATGAACCTGATCTAATACATTAAAGGACCTGTGAAAGATGACCCTCATGTTATACACCAGAAAATCAGTGTTCATCCTAGCAAGTTTCAACAAGCTGTTATACACAAGGATCATATTGTAGAGGTTTTACTACTCTTTAAAACACTTTGTCCGTGTATGAATTTTCTTGATCTCATCATTAAAGATGCCTCCCTATAATCTCAAATAGAAATCCGAAAACCATTGTAAAACTTTCTAGATTGTGGATATCACAAGTCTAGAATAAGTGTCCCAAATTGTATTAAGTGGGATGCGATCGAAATTGAATTTCACCAAAATATGCTAGATCAGTATCCATCTTCTTCTCTTATAAAGAGGCATTGTGGACCCTGCATTATTTTAGTGCCTATAGGGTCAATATCACTGATATTTGATGCTTGTCTACTATTGAATAAGTTGAGGAAACACCTAATGCCTCTTAGTGGATGAGATTGGTTACCTTATACTAGTGCTGCTACCTACCCTAGGAGCATTACAACTGCATTCATACCATTGTCCGACTCATCAGCACCACCAATTGCAATTATTGCCACTCAAACTCCTAATGCTTGATGTTCCTGCAGTCGCATGATAATGAAAGTGTCAATTAGTTGAATTTTTATTCTGACAGTGTTCTTAGTTTCTCTGTAAACTATTCTTAAGTTTGATTGTTTGTTTGCCTTCAGCACTTGAGAAACTCTTAAAGGAGCATGCTGGCAAATATGCTACCGGGGATGAGGTCCAGCTGGTTAGTCCAACAGTAGCCTTGCGATAAAAATAATTATAGCCGATTAATTTGCTGCTTTATGTGTTGTCATTTTGGTGTTTTGTTCCATGTTTTTAGTAATTTTCTGGAATCTTTTTAGGTTTTAAGTGAATTTTTTTCTTGCTTTTGTGTTTAAAATGCATGCATGGAAGCATAAAAATGCATTCTGAGCAACTACTTTTTGTGCTATACTTGTTCCTTTTCTTCGTAAGTGTCTGCATTGTGTTCACTAATGATTGTCAATTGTCGAGTCCATGTGGTTGGAAGTTAGAACCAGCTGAGTTCCGCTTCAGCAGTTGCAATAGATCTGCTTGCTTGATCATAAGCAATAGTGATGTTTTGATGATTTATGTCCTTATGTCCCTAGCATATCTGAATCCAGAGACTATCCGTGCTTTGTCCTGTAATTTAGCATATTGCATGGTTGAATCAAGGTTCATGTGCTAGCAACTGTAATTGTTCTCAGGTTTTCCAAATTAAACTAAAGGAAAGCAATTTCACTTTATTGTTGTCATGTGCAGGCAGACGTGTTTCTGGCACCCCAGATCTATGCAGGATTAGTGCGCTTCCAAATTGACATGGTATTGGGTGTTGCATAAGTTCTTTTGCTTTAATAAAATATTGAAATTTTTTATCAAAGTTAATGGAAATCCATCAGATCTCCTCTTCCTCTTCTTTGTTTTGCTTTCAGGCATTACATTTAACCTTATTCAATCTAGCTGCCAGGTTTTGAAACCATTTATATGTCATTGTTTTCATAACAGACAAGAACTACCACCTAAGCAACAAAACTAACATGATCCAATAACTCAAATCTCAGATTTTGTCCAACTTGGCTCATAACATTTCCTCTCCAGTCTCTCTCTTGGTTTCACAGTACCGTAGGTGAAAATGAGTTTTTAACCAAAAGCATCCTTCTATAAATCTTTTTGGCATGACGAAGAGACATCAGAGGTGAAAAACTAATGGGATGAGTCCTGAAATATGAATCTCAAGCACACTCTTCCTGAATAACTTTTTGAATTCAGTGTTTTTCTTTTCGGCTGAAAGCTGCTTCATAGCTTGCATGTTCATCCATCAACTCTTTATTTCTTCTCTTTACCATGAATGCAGTCTCTTTATCCTACGCTAGCCAGATTGAACGATGCATACAACGAGCTGCCTGCCTTCCAAGCTGCCCTCCCTCAGCAGCAGCCCGATGCGCCTTCTCCATCCTAAGGATCTTCTCTGTTGCTGGATTTACTTTGGAAGGAGATAAAGTATGAAAATAAAGCTACTTATAATGTTGCATCCTCTGCTGTGTTTGATACATTACTCCAAGTGCTCCTGGTTGTGTAATCAACTATGCCTGGAACATTTGTAAGTTGAGTTTAGTTGAGAAGGAACACACAAAGTAGTATCAAAATGTGAAGTTTACCTCTGATTTAACCAGGTTTAGATATAGCTATAAAATGCTTGAGTTCTAAGCAATGTTTGAAAATTACTGATGAATGCTAAACCTTGACATATAACATCTGACATCTGACAACCTCAGAATTCAAAGAAGAGGAAATGGAAAAAATGATTGTTTGAGTTGTAGCCATAGTTATTTGAATGGAATTGATCATTGAACCTTCTAATTGTACTGCAGGTTCAGTTATAATAAATTATATTTTCTTTTTTTTGTTCCTTCTTCTTCCTGTCAGTCTCTACTCCCCTCTTTACTCCAAACTTCTCTTTCTAATTCCTTTCATTTCCTTCGCCTCTTCTCCCTCTCCCTATTCTTTCTTTTTTTGCCAATTGTTCCTAAGCTTAGCTTAGTTTATTTGGAGTTGTGTTAGGAGTTATCAAAATCCAAAAAATGATAACAAAGAGATGAAATGAAAACCTTTTAAATTAATTTTCTACAGATTTCCCACTTCACATCACCTCACAAGCAAATAACCATCCTTCTCAGTTCCAAAATACCCTTCGAAGTCATTGCTATCATCAGCTGAGTGAAACTCGAGATACAAAGTACTCTCGAGCTTTGGAGGACATTTTGTGCCAATCCAATGGCAAGTCAAGCATGCAAAACAGAATTCCAAGTTGAAATAAGAACTACACCAAATTTATTTTTTTAGAACAAAGATCTTAAGTCACTGGTACTAACAATTTCTGAAACAAGGTTAATTCTATGACCATAATGGAAAAGATCAACAGCATTGGATTTATTGGGTAGGTGGAGCAAGGTAGCCCTTTGCTATCAGGCTCTCTTGAGAGTCTTTTATTGCATTTTCTATCGGTCTGAAGACGAGGCCGAGCTTGATCAGCTTCTTTGCTGCATCTTTGAGTGCTACAAGTCCTGGCTGGGTTTCTTCTGTAAACCTGGTAACCGGATATTAGCAATCAGTGCATATACATAAAAAGAAGGAATAAATCAAATTTACAGAGGGTTAAGTTCTTCTAAAACACTATAAACAAATACAAGTCTCTGAGCGCAGGGCATAAAAAGGATAATGTAGAGGCTGCATACATCACATTGATAAATGCAACATGACTTTTAAAAAGAGATGAAGCCAAACCAAACTATGGCCCAGATACCAGAATGCCAGTTTGATAAATTGCAGTTTACAAGCTACCTTGATAAACAATTAGATGGAAAGAGAGGAGTAAAATAATAAGACAGAAGTGCAGAAATAAGTGTCTAACAAGATATTGATGTGCATCATCAAACTGTGCATGAAATGTTATCCAGATCTTGCTAGTCACTTGGATACTCTGCTTGTCTCTCATGATCGGCCGAGTTGTCACGAAATCCATGACTTTGACACAAGGGGTACACCTCAATTTGTTTGGAAGACCAAGGAGAAACAGACAAAAGCTGAATATATTTTTGACATTTATGGTCTGACACAGATCAGTTACAACTTACAACGCAGCACAGACCACTAAAAGAGCTAGGCAACATGTAGGAACTTTGAAGAATTTCAGCTGTAAGAATAACATCAGAGCATTAAAATGATGTCAACACTTTTAATTATTTATCTTATTGTTTGTTTGTCTAGTAATTCAATTGATCCAATGTTCTGCAACATGAACTAGAAAATAAACCATCACTAGACAATAAGAAAGCTTAAAGACAATACAAGGTAAACAGACAAATGAAAGAAACTTCCTTAGGAGAGATATTATAAAAACTTAAAGACTATACAAGGTAAATGGACAAATGACAGAAACTTCCTTAGGAGAGGAATTCACTGGCAAATGCAACTTTCCTGAAATGCAAGAGCTTCAAAAAGAGTCAACAAGTGCACAACATTCAGTGCACAAACAAGAATCACAAGTGAAATATAAGCACAATAGCATGCCTGCCAATGTAAGATTCAAGGCAATTAACTAGTAGAACCCTACCGGAAAGAAGACAAAATAACAAAAGATTGTACTTTTTGTTTATGCTTCAAAATTTTGTAATTAAACAGTCACAAAAACTCCAACTATACCTTATTCTAACTATTTGTCATTTACACTAACTTTGCATGGATCTATTCCAACCTTGTAAACTTAAAGCTTCTAGTTCGAGAAACAAGAAAAACAATTGCAAAATCTCATTCTTCAAAATTTTAGAGAAGATTCTTTTGATAGGAAAAGAAATTGATCCACTAAACAAATGAAGTAATCAGGTTGTTTGATTTATTAACTGACTCATTTTAGTTTCTGATTGACCCCTTCAAACTGGTGAAACAAAATGAACCAAACGGCATTAAGTCATATGCTGTGTGATGAAATGATAATGACTGAAAATGAACATATTGACCTACTATGATTTAGACAAATCTGGTGAAAGAAAATGATTCAAGTGAGATTAACTCATATGCTATGCAATGAAATCATTATTACTGACAAATCAAGATACTGACATACTAATTATTTTTTTAAAGAGCACATTTAGGACAGGAAATTAACTCCATAAAGTAATATTTTAAAGTATCTAACAGTACTATTGTTTACTTTTTGTGCAATGAAACACTACATGTTTTTTATGTTGATTCATTTCTTATTCTTCTTCTGAATCCAGGGAACATAAACAAAGGAAAAGAACTTGTCAAGTGTGGTTACCTGTGTACATTATATCCAGGACATAGCTTATCAACAGTTTCAGCAAAGTCCTTAAACTGATATATGCCATTAGTGCATAGATGACGACCAGATGCACTTGGTGTCTCTAAGAGCAAGATATGAGCATCAGCAACATCACACACATGCACACAACCCAGCCAGTGATACTCCTGGCTGTCTTTTGACCCTGCTCAGAAACAGAAGTAATAATTAACAGACTACAAGAATAAAGTCATTATCAAAATTTTAATCAAGCAAACCTTGTAAGAGTTGTTGGAGCACAGCAGAGCTAGCATTGAGAGTCGGCTGCAAGAGTGGACCAAGGCATGTCGATGGATTAATGGTCACAATATCCAACCCATGCTTTTGTGCATATTCCCATGCCACCTTTTCTGCAGTTGTCTTAGACACTGGGTACCATTTCTGTAAGAAAATGATTCAAATGAAAGGAGAAATAAAGAATAAATTCACAGCAAGTGCAGTGGCTTTACTTTAGTCATCACTCATGGCATTGATGACTAGCAACTTAGCAAATTTATGAAATATGATGGTTTAAGGCAAATGGAAACGCATGCCCAAGAATAGAGGCAGACTTATATGCATAAAAATCCCCTACCTAGATAGCAAGATGTCTTGTGATGTTACTCAAAATGTACTTATGCATTTGCTCAGATATCTTTTAAGCATGTTGATTAATTGACAACCTAAGCACCACCTTATCATCATTTTCTCAATTTTCGATCTGCCATTTAATTTCAAATTTGTAACCTAAACATAAAACAGCATATATCTTTTCATATGCTAAAAGCAATCTAAATACACTAGTATAGATATAACCAAATGAATTAAATATATAAAAAGGGTTTATGAGAGTTCTTTACAACCTAATTCTCTCATTCTAACAAAATTTTCATTGAAGGGGACTGCAATCACACTTCTAATATCAAAGAAATAGCAAAAAAGTTCCCTTTTTTTTACCTTTTAAAGGCACGAAACTGTGCAAAAAATAGAGTATAGACGCTTAATCCTGAAAACCTTGGAGCAGAGGGAGTGCCGAGCTAACCTGGTGAGCCTTGCAGTAGTCGAGGTCGGTCCAACACTCCTCGTCGACGGGCCTGCCGGGGTGGTCCAAAGCCCACCTCGGGTTCGGCACCATAGAGGAGATGGAGGACGTTATCACCACCCGCGCCGCCCCCGCCGCCCGCGCCGCCTCCAGCACGTTGAGTGTCCCCTCCACAGCCGGGGCGACCAGATCCCGCTGCGGGTCCCGCGGGGTTTCCAGGGTGCAGGGCGACGCCACGTGGATGACGCCAGCGCGGCACCCAGCGGCGGCGGCGGCAATGGCTTCGGCATCGAGGAGGTCGGCGGGGCAGAGGACGAGGCGCCGGCTGTCGTCGCCGCCGGGGAGGGAGCGGAGGTGGGAGGGGTCGGTGGCCGGGTGATAGGTAGCTGTGACGGCGTACCCCTTAGCGAGGAGGCCACGCACGATCCATGAGCCGATGAAGCCGTTGCCACCGGTAACGCAAACCCTTCGCTCCGCTGCCGTCATATCGCTTCCGGCCATTTCTTTCGCTCTTATGTTTTCCGATCGAAAGCAAACCTGCATTTATAGTGTCGCACGTATTTCGGTTATTATTAAGATAAAATTATCCATATAATAATTAACTAAATAATAATAATAATAATAATAATAATAATAATAATAATAATTCGTGTAGTCAAATTAAAATATAATCATTTGTCATCATTTATTAAGATAATTGAAACATTGTTATGCTTAATTACGGCAATGCTTTTAATTAGATTAACATTATGGCCACATCGTTATGGTAGTTTTGATGGATAAAGCATAAATCTCCTACCAAACTAATAGATAGAAGACAAACCCTCGAGACGACGCCCTAAATCTTGGAGCCTCCTCTTTCTCTCCCTCTCTTTCTGTTGCTTAGATTTGGTGATATGGAGGGATGGAGGCGTAATCCGGATTGCCAGTTGCTGTTGGGTTTGCTGATTGGAGGCTTGCATTCGCCTCCTGCTTTCTGGGACTTCGTTTTACCTATCTCTATCTCTCTATCTCTAGTTTAGATTTGCTGATTTAGAGGAATGGAGGCGTAATTCTGTCGGCCTCTACTCTTCCGCTGCCTCATTCATGGCTGCTGTATGTTGCAGGGTCGCCTGTGACCAGGGTAGCCCTCCCCCGCCAGAACCTTTGGAGGCAACGTCATCCTTTGGTTGGACCACCCTGCCCCTGATTCCTTGACCACTTGATGTCAAAGAATCTGTGCTTATGCCCATCATTGGTGATTACAGCTTCTGAAAAATTCATTTTTTTGTGCATAGGCATCGTATGGTTCTGGAGTTGGGTTTTCGGGCTCCCTTTTCGTTCATTTATATATTTTAAGAAATGGTTGTGTATCAGTTCTGAAACATATCTGATTAGATTGTGCAATTTCCAGTTTGTTCATGTTCATATCTTTTTGATATTTCAGGTTAAAAAGGATATGAAAATTGGATTGCCCCGTGCTCAAGCCTCGAAAGGTGTCAACAAAGAAGGAAAGCCTGATGTCACTATTAAATCCGAGAGCAAGGAGTCTGGATACAAAAGATTGCATCTGGAATCTTATCTATGAACGATGGCGAAAACAATGTGTTTTATGTTAGATCCTCAGTGACTTGACTAAGGTTGATGATGTTTTTGTTCTGAAATCAGAGATCAGGGAGTTGGTGGGTGCCATGGATATGTCTGGATTGATCTGTGCTAACAATTGCCAAGATCGTGTCTTCCGAAGATGGTCGATGAGGACGTGGATGAGGAAGCTGATATTGCTAATTGCACTGGCGGCATTGTATTTAAGACGGAAAACGATGAGGACCTGGATGCTGCCATCTATTCAAACTCCTTTGAGAACACCTTCTCTGGATCAGACAATAGTCAGCCGAATCAGGATCACGGAGACATGGTCACCCTTTTTTCATTCAAATGTTGACCCTGCTGCTATGGATGGACTTAACATGGTTTTTAAGTAAGTTCCATGTCTCGTAAATTTGTTTATTTTGTCTGAGAGGTTACGTTTCCTTTATATTGTTAGCACCATTGTATCTGCTTGGTTTCAAAGGCAGTGATAGTTCTCTTGAACAGATTCTTTTGAACATTGAAGTTGAAAACTCATCTTGACAATGTGATCTGCAGAAATGCAAAACATATATCTTTTATTGGCAAATTATTTCCGCGAGATCTGCCTGCCAGATATACTTATAATGTTAGTGCTCTAAAATTAATGGGGACTCGTTGCCAGTTGGATTGTTAGGTAGTCCACCCCACCATGTATCTGGCTATGAGATACAGGATATGGTGATGCTGCTGATCTTGATATAACTGAAAGCACAGTAGGCCTGTTGTCTGGTGAGGGAGCCCGGAATCAGCATGAAATTGGCGACTTATGTAAAGATGTAAGACTAATGGATTGATTAATTATTTAATATGAACTTTTAATTGTTGTGATTGTCCCTTTATCTCGGTAGAACTCTGAAATGTTTCTTAGTAGAACTTCTATTTTGTTATGAAGCTATTTTATCTTTTGAAGCAACTACCTTTGGTCATCTACCTTACTGATGTGAATGATGAAACTTGGGGAGTATTAACTTATACAGACCCGAGAAAGTGCAGTAGCGCTGGAACCCATGTTTTTGTGTTTTGGCATTATGAACCAGTAATCAGAGTTTAGTAGATAGTGTTATCTCCAGAATCAAGATTGATATTCTGGCTTCATTATGTGCTCAGTTGAGATATGTTCATTTGTTGCCATATGAAAAAAATATTGCTTTAATTATATGGTAGGCCTGCTACTTTCTAGTGTCTTATGAAGGAAATGATTTTTTATTCTGTTGATCGCGATCCGCTCATAATTGCTCAAAAACCTTGCTTGTGTTGCAGTGTCGATGACAATTTTGGATAGATAATCAAGTAGCTGAAGATGAGTATCAGTACTTTCAGAAAGTCAGCCAAGCAACAGAGAAACTTCAAAGGATGATAAAGACAAGCTGAGACTCATTCTGAAGATGTGAGCAGTGCGATCCCATTGCCAAAACCAGTTCCAGCAACAGAAATCGTGTGTATGCCACAGCAACCGGTTCTGAAGCCCTGCTACATAGGAAAAAAATAGAGGGAAAAAGTCCAGTAAGAAGCGATGCGGAGGTTCACAAAGAAGTGATAAGCATCGTGTTTCTGTTCCAGAGTGAGAGGCTTAAGAAATGAAGATTGTCCAGCAAAACAACTTGACAAACCTCAAGTATGTGTTCGAAATGTATCCTATCCAGCTAATTTTGATAGCGTTTTGGTGGTTTGATTCCTCTTTCACAGTCACATCCTGATAAGTATAAGATTAAACTTGTACATCTGGCTGTTGGTGGTCTAAAGCCTTTCTCTCAAAGTTGACCACTGTTGTTCACAGTCATGCCTGAAAAATGTAACTTGGACCAGGCTAATTGATCAGTCTGAATTGATGAACTAAGTGATGGCAATTACTGTTGTCTGTGGTGGTCTAAATAGGGCATATGTTGGATCCGTTATTGTTGTTTTCAGCTAGCTATTTGTTGGGGAATTTCCAGGAAGGGCACATGCTGCAGATTGTAATCATTATTTTGAGGAGGAATCAGCAAAAATTCCCTATTAGCTAGTGGAGGATTTTTATATTACTCGGTGGTGACGAATGAAATAGCAGAGAGCTTCAACTGCTGTCCAACTAAACGGAGTGCCTGTATTCTTCAAAGGAAAAATGTATAATCCCACCACGAATATTGCAACATGAAAAATATAATAACATCGGCTCGGTAACCAAACTACAAAACAGATGCAGCAAAACCAAATAATTTTCACCGAATTAATAATATGCCATAGCTTGTCAGGAACTCTCACATATATCCAACGCGAAGCAATCGTTGACTCGAACTAATCTAGTCATTTTGACGGCATGGTGAGGACATTAATGTGCATCTTTTTTATTTTTTTCTGGAACCAATCTTCAAGCACTATCGGAGTCTTTTGCAGACTTTACAGCTTCAAAGACAGCTGAGAAATCGAGGTCCCCTAACCCCAAGCTCCTGGCCTTCTTGAATGCCTGCACGATCACAATATGAGACCAGTTTTTATCTTATCATAGCTACAATAATAATGTTTCTTCATGAATTTTTTTCCTCCATTGAGCTAATCCTAGCTAAGGTTTTATATCTGATTGGATTGGTTTACCGGCCTACCAGATGGTATATTAATCTGTACCATCAAATATCATATTACTAGTCATCATTGACCTATATGATCCAAATATTAATTCTCGGTCCGAATGATAAATGTGCAAGAGGTAGATGGTTGGTGTGGAGGAACAGTGGTAAGCGTTACCTCATTGGATGCTGCAGCAATAGGCATCGAGACAGCATTTTCATCACCAAGGGCGAGAGCTAACCTCATATCCTTCTGCTGATGCTTGAGGGGGAATGCAGGTGGGTAGCTGCCTTTGATCATCGCAGGGCCTTTGAGCTTGAACATGGGATTAGCAATTGCGCCCAGATCCTGCCAAAATAACCGGGAAAACAAGAACAATTAGCTAACTGTTATTTCGGAGAATTGTGGAGCCTTCCATGGGTGAGATGTGAGAAATAAATACCAAAACGTCTAGAAGCGTTTGCTGGCTCAGCCCACTTCTGTCAGCCAAGCAGAGTCCTTCCGATAATGCATTCATCATGCTGCAGAGCGTGAAAAAGAAATGAATGGAGGAATCAGATGTCAAAGTTCTATCAACCTGGAATACCAACTTGTAACATCATGTATCATTAAATGAAATTATAAAAATATTATGATGAACTATTATGTAGTGGTAGCAAGCTGTAAGTTTCGATACTAATACTTGATAGAATCAATAAATGCTGACAGGGACCTACCGGTTTTAACTGATGTTCAAAACTTTGGATAAGACTCTATGTCAATTATATATTATTACCAAGTTGTTCTAGCATGAAATAAGATATGCATAATTAAAAGAAGACATCATAAACGATGCAAATCTTAGCAGCACCAAAATCATTTGTTGCATCAGAGATGCACCAATGTGCTCATGAGATGCTCCAATGTTAACAGATGACTTAATGCAGTTAATAAACTAGTCAGCTACGAATACTAAGAAGAGAGTTCATAGGAATCATTTATAAAGTGAAATAAATTCAGCATAATGGTACACTTTTTTGTCATAAATCCTCATGAGGATCAACCAGTACTAAATTTACACTTTACTGAAACATCCTTCAAAAAGGTATGCCTAAGTCTTGGATTTTATAATGTACCTGCCCATGATCATGTTCACCACAAGTTTGAATTTGGCTCCATTTCCAACCTCCCCTAGAAAGAATGATTTTTTCCCCAGTACATCAAATGCAGGAACCATTTCGTCGTACAATGCCTGCATTAGGATCCAATACAAAGTTATAGTAATTAGTAACGTAGCAGAATGAAAGGCAGGTAACTCATACAATGTTGTCTCATCTTTGGAACATTATAGTAAAAGAAAAAGAAAATAGAAAAATAACTCAAATTCAAAGGAAAAGAGAAAAGAGAAGAATGCAGCAAATCTCTGGCATATTAATCTTCATTTAAAAGCCAGCAAATCATCTAATTTAAGGCCCATCTGCCATAAGCCCATTGATGTAATAACAAGGTGCCTTCTACGTGCATAATAGAACAAAATATATCATTGTCTGTTCCATGAGATGGTCAATATACGTGAATCTCCCTTTAATATCTAAGCAATCTGCAAAGAGATTATCATCTGTATATAACCCTAACAAATGCTCATCCTAGGTGTATGATATATATTTAAGAACAAAAATTATTGTTTGTAAAACCACAGTTATTCAATAACTCTAGACAACTAAATCTTGAAGTAGAACAAAGTTCTCTTCCATCCTCAGCCAAGATCTTATCCACAAATGCTAATATCTACAAAAAAAATAGTGGAGACTACGTGATCTATCAAAATATTTCAAAAGTTCATGCTATTTGTCTGTAAGAGCTCACAGGAAATCCAATCAGTTAGGCCAACTTAGTATTGATTATATTGGTTAAATTTTGAACAAAGAAGATGGACCAGAATTCTATTACTAAGTAAGAGCTCTCCCAAGCCAACCAGTATGAAGCATAACTGAATAGAAGTTCCCAACAAATTGTGTAAAATACCAACAGATGCTTGGGATTTATTAGATTACCTTCTCTCCAGCTGCTAGAATTACCAACTGGCCATCTTCAGCCGGCTTTTTGCTGCCAGAGACAGGAGCTTCAAGAAAGTACCCACCCTTCTTTGTAATTGCCTGAAAAAGTATACAAGCATCTTTTATGTGGATGGATCAATGATGCAGAAATGATGATGCTATTTACATAAATTTATAAAGCTAGATTTGTCAGATTGAAAATTTAGTCAATAACAATCAATGCCATCCCTAGTGCATTACAGCATTTGCCGAAAGCACAAACTAAGTCAAAACCAAGTTGCATTAACATGAAATATTAAAGAAAATCAATTGTAGGCTTATTCTACAATGAGAAATTTTACTTGTTTCAGCTCAATTTTCTGTATTGGTCCTGTGCTTTACAGCTCAAGTTTTATCAAATACAATAACATAATATTCTTTGATTTATTCAGTCAAAATTCAGCTGTCTTATTTTCCTCGGAAAATATTTAGCAATTTTATTTGTCATCAGAAGCATAAGTATTTAAGTAGACTCATTTATTATACATGGTGTTTCCCATCAATATGGGGCCAGCTATTCCAACAACTCAAAACCTAGAAGATCATGCCACATGGTAAGGCCTTCCTCACTTGCAAACCTAGTCAACATTCACAATGTTATTATTGGCTATTTCTTTCCCTTTCTTCCCAGATAGCTTGTCTAGAGCAGGTCACTCTATCTGATTTTTTCAATTTGTTGAATTAGAGATGGGCATCTCGTGGTGGAAGTGCAAAACAATGTAAAATGTTTATGAGGCTCCGTAAGGAAACTAATAGAACTCTCATGCAGGTGTCAGTTTGGTTTACTGGTTTCAAAAGGATTACTCCTGTCTTGGTGATCACTAATTTTGATGAATTTAATACTATAATCTCTTTTTGTGATGTATTGCTCTTGTTGCCATCTTGAATAACCTATTATCCTTTCTGCTTCCTTTTTATTTTTATTTTTATTTGTTTTTGTTTTATTTTCCTTTTTTATTGTTCTTATTGTATGTTCTTGATGAAATAAGTTAGTAAACTTGCTGCTTTGCATTAATTAAACTGAGATGAATATGCTGAAAATTTGGCAAGATTACCTCAGCAGCCAGTAATTTAAGGTTAACCTAACAATTGACTGCCAAGTTCCAACCAAATTTAGACAAGAAAAAATTACTGGTGAAACTGGTACAGTACCTCCATATAGGGTGGTATACCATATGTACTGCCGGATATCATCAAAGAAAAATAATTAAATAATTAAATAATAATCAATACTGACATATGGTCCAATACTGGCCTTTGATTGGACCAAAAAATATCAGTTCATACATATCAGTCTAACTGATATTTGAAACCTTAGTTTAAACTAAGGAACATGGATCAACATCAACCATCCAATTCCTCTAGGAATCAAAAAGATATAAGAATAAGAACTCAAGAGTCTTTAAATTCTTGCCCTTCATCAGTGGTTGCACATGACAATTGACTTTTTATATGATCACAAGATTAATCACATAAGAAAAAACCTCATTAATATCCATGAATCTAATTCTATCAGTTAGCAGGTATAGACATCATTTCATGTTTAAAATTTCAAGTACGAGAATTTTCAAAAGAGATCATTTTTTCATGCATAAAAGGAAATAAAATTATTGATGCTAAATTAATAATAATCACAATACGAATCTCCCAACCAAAGACAAAGACAGAAGGTATTGCAAGTAGCCAGACTATATACACCATTAGAACAGACCTCACTGATCTTAGATGAAGTTTCTGCATCAACCGTTGACATATCTACGTAGCCTTTTCCACTGCAGATTTGCTCAAGCACTCCATCTTTGTCAAAAACTACCTGAACATGATCTGAACAAATTGGTAACAATGAAGTTTTAAGATGGTGTCCACAGCTGATTTTAGTTATTTGCTAACCGAGAGAGCTGCACTTGGATCAGATAGCATAGCTATGGTGTACTTGCACTTATTGATAACAGCTGCAGGTGTTTCTCCAACAGATGCACCTTGCTCCATTAGCTCTTGACACTGCAGTTATTAGATTAGTTAACTGAAAACTGTTTCCAATAGTGGAGGCTCAAGTATCTTTCTTTAAAGAAAGCAATAAGTTTTGAATGAAAAAGCCATCTTAAAACTACAGAAATACCTGGGTAAAAGCATATTAACACAAAAAGATATTGGCATCAACAAAAGATGGTGTCAAAGATATGACGAGAATACAAAAGGAAGATATAATCACAATCAAAACTATGATTGTGTATAATGTGTCCAAAATCCATATGACCTACCGATGTTAAGACCAACATAGGAATCAATTACAACTGAAGATGATATATTTGTAATAAAGCCATGAGCACATGACCCAAACATAAGGGTTGCAGTTTAGGTGGGTAATTGGAGTCTGAGTCAGGCTGATTTTCAGTCGACTAAAAATTGCTCACTAGAATCTAAGCATTTTTCTTATTTGGCGATTGGCAGAATGTATGAACCAGAATCTGTAAATAATCTACAAGTATTACAATAAAATTACCATGGCAATGGTACTATCCTCATCACATTATCTTAGCTATCAGATATTTATGCCTTTACCATGGCAATAGTCTGCTCTATGGTTGGTTTTCCGATACAGCATAAAAACTTGAAGATACATTAAGTAGACATAGATCAGACAGGAAGGAGTGGTAATGGGAAGCACATGTGCTGGAAGAACAAGGAAGAAGGCCAGAAACCTACATCTATGTTCTTCCACCCATTATCTATATTTCTGAAGTGAGTGGATGTGGATGGCTCTATTGGGCATTCCGAACATAGTGACAAAATAATTCTGTTCAGAAGGGGCTGACCGAGTAGTTTCAATAATTAAGTTATAATCTATTATGCCTAATAGTTCTGGATAGAAAATCAACCCAAGAATCAAGTGTCTTTCCCAAACCCAATCCAGTTGAGTAGGTTACAGGTGAGGTTTTTCTGCCAAATTAAGGCACCAAAGTTTTCTCCTACTTCCTCTTGACTATTGAAGTAATTAAACTTGACACAAAAGTTCAAATTCATGCAGAATTATCAGATTCCACTAGATTCAAACTATCACGTTAGAATATCTTTACCCTCAATCATGAGAGCCCCTTTGTATTCTCTTAGTATGATCTCGACTTTTCCCACCTGCCAAGATTATTTGGCTATGCATAAGGCAACAACTCTCAACTTAAAACTAAGAGTAGCAGTCCATCCAAGTATGTTACACATGGACATCGTGAGATTGAGTCCGATTCCAGACGATAGATATCACATTGGGTCCCGTTCCCCATAAGTAAGAGAGCAATCCATATCGATAAATCAAATCGAACTTGTCCCTCCAAAGGCAATAATCGAGCACATGAATAAATTGTTACTCCATCCATCTTAAAAATCAAATCTTTATAGACATTCGATTTCTAATCGCGTGATTACCACAGAGATACCACCGGCAAGAGTGTCTATCCACCATATACACCAAATGAAGCAAAATCGAACAATCCTGGAACAAAAGAAAACAAAAGCGTGATATAGGTGAAAAGAAGAGAGAAGACCTTGGAGAGGGTCCGATTCCAGACGGTCACACCGAATCCGTGGCGGAGAAGATTGACTGCCATGGCTTTCCCCATGATGCCCAGACCCAAGAATCCCACCTCCATCTTTTCCCCTCCTCTCTCTCACTCTCTCTCTCTCTTCTACTTCGCGTCCTACTTCAGCTTCGTCTTCCACTTCTTCTGGAGCAGATCAATGAGCCGACCGATTAGAAACCTACCAATGTTTCTAATCTTGTTTATTGTGCCGGCGAATGGACTCGACGATACTGTGTTCTTCCATTAACCAGTGGATGCTTCCCACGTGGCAATTGGGACGGCCGCTGATCGCAGATATGATATAGACTACTTTAAACCATCGGATGTTGCCACGTAGTAGTTGAGATTGCCGTTGACGACGATTACACCACATTGCACTATGTAAGTATAATATGCAAGTACGGATCGCGTGTCTCATGGAAAGCAGGATCTAGGGAAAAGAGGGATACCACCTGTTAGATAACAAATCACACGGTGGGGCCAATAAAAACTGCCTCGCGCTCTCACCCGTTTCCTGAACCCTGTCTTAGTTGTGCTGCTGAGCCGCCGGCCACAGCCGAAGAGGGCCAATACGCGCGGGTCCCGCGACACCGGTCTTGGAACAAACCAATAGGAGCGTGCCAAGTTCGCTTAGAGCAATGCATTGAAGCATAGTTATCATAATCGAACCACATCGACAGATCTGATCGAGTGTAAAGAAAAGCCGAATCAATCCATCAAATTAGAATGAATCGATCGGTTTTTCAATATGTGCGAAATAATATTATTATTATTCTTTTTTTTTCTAGACCTAATTGAACAACAATAGAGATATTCAAGTAATATCAATATAGTTTAAGAAGATTAGAGGAAGGGATTGACCAATTTATTATATGAGAATAATGATGCATTGGGTCTATTGATATGGATCCAAGCGGATATATATATATATATATATATATATATATATATATATATATATATATATATATATATATATATTATCTTTGGTATCATCGGAAAGTTCGGGACGACGTCGCATGGCGTCGTTCCGCGCATACCGAGTATCGATCGCACTGAGGTACGAACTTGCTACTCGGGGTACGAACTTGCTATTTGGGGGGATCGACCGACATGTCAAATCTGTGTACGATCGATCCTCGGACAACATTATAAAAATTCCTGACCGGCATCTGATGAGAGGATGAAAAAAGAAAGAAAAACCACTTAATCCATAAGGGGTCTAAGTCAAGAACTCTCTGACCAGGGCCAGTGTACAGGAACACGATCATCCCGACCCTTAGTTTAGCTCGACCTCGGTGCTTCTTTCAATGACCGAGAGACCCGCCCCCAAAAGTCGGAGACTCCAAGATATCGACCCGTAGACCAAATCGTATTGACTCCTCGATCACGACGCGCAAGTTTATCGACGGATTCATAAATATGTTGGCTATTGTATGATTATTCATAAATATAAACTCTATATTTGTGAATCCTTTTTATTCAAATTAACATACATCGGGTATGCACGTGACAAACTCTTACAAAGTTTTAACTTGAATTCTCTTTGTCTAATACCACATCACTTAGAGATACACGCAAGGCAAGATCTCGATTAGATTAAAATCAACATTCATATTGAACGAACAAAATATGAATTAATAGTAGTAAAATAAATTATTTATTTATGCATAATTATTATAGTTGACACTTAGTGTAAGATAGTAAGGGACTCTTGGTAAGACAGTAAACAGTTTTAAAAAGAAATTATTACCGTAGAGTAATGCAAGTGAAGTTACTTTTACAAAAATAGTTTCAAAAGAAATTCAAAATATAAAGGGTGAATTATTGGCTAACATAAATATTTTTTTTTTGTAAGATGCCTTAAGTTTGAATTCTTATAGAATATTTTTCTTATAAATACTCATTTTTCTGATGGCCTTTGTCGAAATCGTCGTTATCTCCGCCCTATACCTCTCTTGCACCACTTTCATCATGTTTACTCACAACCCTTGCATGAGGAAGAAGGGAGAGTGAGGGTCATCGTCTCATTCGCAAACCTTATCAACTCTCATAGGATTCACTCCTATGTGCGGGGAGGTGATGACAAGTCCGACAAGAGCAAAAGAGATTCACAGAAGCAATAATGATCATCCTTCTTCTTCGCATAAAGGTTATGGGAGAGTAAGGAGAGGGAGTAAGAATCATCGTTTCATCCACGGACCCTCTCAACCCCTCCCCCAACAGGATTTACTTATGTGCACATGAAGAAAATGACAAATCCAACCAAAACTAATGAAGCTAATGGGTTTCACAGAGACGATAATAACCCTCAGGATCATGCGGGAGTACAACAAGAGCCAACGAGCGAGGTGGAGAGAAGCCACCGGGCCCCGATTTAAGATTTAGATATTTATGTTTAAATCAAATATAAATATATAATTGATTTAAAAGCAGAATTACAAAATTATTCTTCTAAATAATGATTTTTTTTATAATTATCCCTCCAAACTAACGTTTTCTAGTGTTATTATACTTAACATTGTATTTGGGTAATTATGTTAATTTGAAACTTTGAAGGTATAGACATGTAATTTGGGGTCTCTGGCTCGAATGGCTCGTTCTCGAGCAGTTAATTCGTTTCCTGATGCCGACTATAAATACTCTGGATGAGAAGCTGTTGCCATCGGAACAAATTCTTGGCGCCAAGCCCAAGCCGAAGGAAGGCGACGAAGAAGAGAGAGAGAGAGAGTCGCGATCGGTTCCCTCGACGTCGATGAGACATGTTCCGCCGACTCCTCACACAGAGTCCACGCCGCAGCGCGGCCACCGGCCTCGTCGCCCTCACCGCGCTTTATGGCGGAGCCGCCCTTGCTCCCTCCTCGTCCGCCACGCTCGACGGCCCCTTCCGTCCCACCAGTAACCTTCTCTCGCCCTTTACCTTTCATTTTCCGTCTTACCTATTCATCTCAACATTCTCGTAGCTTGTGACATCTTAATTCTATTGTCTTCCCCGTCCGCGGCTGATGTAGTCATTTCGATCTCGGCTCCGTTGCGGCAGTTCCTCTCCTCGACGTCGGATCTGTTCTTGCGAGACTTCACTCTTTCATATCTCTTCTCAACCCCTTCCGGAGGTTTAAATTTCAAGCCAATATTTCCTTCTTTTACATTTCTTCGGAAATGACTGATTCTTGATTCTAAATCTAGGGTATCCTACATCGCGTTCTTCCACCGTGAGAACTATTCCGCTGTCGGGTTCAATTAAGGAGACTTCCAGAGAGAACCGGGATGATGGGCCGAGCTCCCCTGGTTGTATGCAGAGCGACACTATTGCCAAGGCGGCTGCTGCTGCCGGCCCTGCTGTGGTGCATGTATCTGTCGCTCAAGGTGAGGATGCTTCTTGATTTAGGTTATGCCGATCTTGGGTTTTTAGTTTGTATGTTTTTGTTGGTGAGTTCTTGCAAAACATTTCTGTAGGTCCGTGTGGATCCGGCACAATAATTGATCCAGATGGAACGATCTTAACCAGCGCGAACTGCGTGGCAGAATCCCTCAACTCGAGAAAGGTTTCTAAAAGCAAGGTCGGTGCATAGTCGGAGAATAATTGTTCATTTTATTTCATTAGATCTGCCCTAGAAATGTTAGAGACTTTGGAAAGCTTAGCTCTAATAGTCAGTTTCATGAAGCAGCTCTGGTGTTATTGATTATAAGACAATGTAAGTAATACTAGATGGTCTCTGAGAATCTAAAATTTCATTTAGCATCTGTTTGAATGTTTGTAGATACGATACATTTGCAAGCAACTAAAATTAGAGCCTGTAGAGTCCATGCATACCAGATCAGAATTACTTAACCACGATAGATAAGTAGTAATGATAACAAGGTTGTTAGGCTCTGCTGCATGCACTAATTTGAGGTATTGCCTTTCTTGTACATATCTCATATTAGCTTGATAGATTCATGTTTTACTCATTCATATGTAGTGTTACAAATACTGTTATAAAATGATAACAATGGCTAGGCTCTGCTTTATGCACTAATGTAAGGTATTTCCTTTGTTCTACATATCTCATTTTGGCTTGATGGATTCAGGTTTTACTCATTCATTTTTAGTGTTACAAATACTGTTATAAGGAGATTTTAGTTGTTTGAACAAAGTTAATCGTCTACATGTATGATAACTTTTGTGCAAGTACTAGAAGGAAAAGATGTTTGAACTCTCCTTGAGAAAGGAGTCACTGACAAGATAGGCTTGAATGGTAAGTCTTTTTATATATAGTTGGATGCCATTTCTTGAGTGCTTAGTTGAAATGATTTGTTCCTAATATCTGCATACTTTTACAGTTTATTAGAACTAGCTCGGTCCTCCTCAGGGCAGGGTCTTTTGGGACCTGGGACTGCTTGGGGCCATTATGAAGCCAGCTGCCATTGGCACTCTGGCAATGATCAGACACATTTTAATTTTATTTGAAACCCTAATATTTGCCTAAGAGGAAAAACAAGAGACAATAATTTGTTTGCTGCCATCCTGGTCTCTTTTTAGTTGTTAATGCAAGAAAATATCTGACTTGTTTTCAAATTTTACTGATTATTCTTTTGACAAATAAAATAGATTGGTGTAACTTTACAAGATGGTCGTGAACTTGAGGGCACAGTGGTCAATGCTGATTTCCTTTCAGACATCGCCATTGTGAAGATACAATCTGAAACTCCACTGCCAACGGCTAGAATTGGATCGTCATCTAAGCTTCGTCCAGGCGACCAGGTTATTGCCTTGGGCTCCCCACAAGCTCTGCAAAATACAATCACATCAGGCATTGTAAGGTGTGTTAACGTAGAAATTAACATGCTTCTCGATCAATTTCTACTTAATTATAACATATTCTTGATTTAATACAAGTTATTCCAAGAATATTATAAGAATTTTATTCAAATTATTTATTATGGTTTTGATCTGGAGTTATTATGAGTTTATGCTTGCAACCTGTCAGAAGCACAAAGAGTTTCTTCTTTTTTTGCTACACCTTTTCTTTAAAGGTTGTTTTCATCTTTCCCGTTTATATGTAGCTGCACTGATCGGGATAGCAATGACTTGGGTCTTGGAGGTATTCGAAGGGAGTATCTGCAAACAGATTGTGCAACTAATACGGCAAGCTTACTTTCATTCTTTTCCTTGAAATAATAAACTATAAGAACATATCGTTCATTCCCAGATCTTCTTGTATCCTTATGGTTCTCTGGGTTGTATATGTTGATGTATCAGTTTTTCATTGTTAGACAATGCAAATGCTTATTGTTATTCGTTATTACAATATATTCTGAACTACAATTTTGCTAGGAATTTTTCTTTCCGAAAAATGAAATTATTTGGTGAACTTTTTTAGCTTATGCTCATTAGATGGTTAGGTTCCTTAATGCAGTGCATGCATGACTTTTATGTCTTGGCTAGATAGGATAACTGGCAAAAGAAGAAAATAGAGAACACAGTTCACATAATATACACATCAAATTGCAGTCGATGGAACTTGTAAGGTTTAAAGATTTGCAACATATTTGATTGTCTAACCTTTTTAGTTCAGATTTTTCTAGCATAACCATGGAATAGTTTAAGATCATTTTATTTGCCGATTGTTTCTTTTTTATAGGGAAGTTCTGGAGGACCCCTTGTGAACCTTGATGGCGAGGTTGTGGGTGTCAACATCTTGAAAAGTGCTATAGCAGATGGAATGAGCTTTGCAGTGCCAATTGATATAGTCATGAAAATTATTGAGCAATTCGAAAAGAATGGGTATGTTCTGTATTGGTTTGGCTGCTCTCATCTCATTTTGCTTTTAACATCACTTTGGCTCTTCATGTTGGATTTGTTCTAATATCTCCCTTAGTTATCAACTTTTTACTGACATCCTTAATAAGGTCTTACTGATAGAAATTCTGTTATTTTGTTCGAGGATACAAGCAGCAAAATTCTATCATTTTACTGGTATTATTTATTGACATCCTAAATAATGTCCTGTTGATTGAATATTTTTTAGACTTTTGCTTAACCCATCGATAACTATAGCAGTATTGATGGTGGAGCTATTGGTAGGAGCTTACGTTGCTAAAGGCGAAAGTGTCGAGATGTAGGAAATGGCAACCTTGGAGAAATAAAGTGATTGGAGATGAGCTTAATAGGGTGCTGGTGGAGCGAGTAGGTCAACAATAGGATGAGGGAAAGAGTAAGCGTATTTAAATATTTGAGCGAGTGGGTCATTTAAGATTTTTCTAGTTATTGCAAAGGTAGTGGAATATTCAGAATATCCTTGTGCAAAACATTTTTTTCTATTTACTTGATGGAGAGTTTCCCTAGTTTAAAATATTAAGTGAAACTGAATTTCATCTATCTAGTTTTAAGAATTTAATCATTTAAATAGTTCTCTGTTGATGGCATCTAAATTAATTATATATTCAATTATAGCTATTTTTGGAGGATCTATTGTCTTATTTGCTTTTTAATGTTGTGGACCATAGTTAGTATCCCACACATAAATTTTTACTACAAATGTTGTCTTGGTGTTATTTTGGTTTAAATTAGACATGGTGTAACATAGGATCTCTTCTCACACTTTGTCTTGGGTTCTCTATCCTATAGAAAAGTAAAAAAAAATTCAAATATGCTAATCCTATTACTATAATAAATATCAATATCTTATAAGTAGCTATCCTATAAAGAAATAATAAGACTATTTTATTTATTATATATAATCAACCTAATAAAATATAGAATTATAATGAAATGAATAATGAAATAAATTTTCTAATAATTTCATTTTCATTTTTATTTTTGAAAATGAAAATGTTCAGTTTTCATATGGGGGTAATATATTCAGGGTTTTCTAGCATATTTTATATGTTCGAAGTTTTTTTTTTTAAAATAAAATCTTGATAGTGGATCATTGCTGCTATTGATATGGTACACAATGTATTGGCACTTATTTCATGATATTTGTTTGTAATTTGTCTTACATCTTGTTATTATATATGTGGATGTTCCCAGTACTTGTTTCAGTATAAAGTTTCGATACTGGTTGATTACTTTAGTTATATAATTTTACTTTTTTTATTCTGGCATTATATATTTTTAATATATTCAGTAACGGTGTGTGGTTTGTGCAGAAGGGTAGTCCGACCACGGCTTGGAATGAAGGTGCGTGATCTTAATGAAAGGAGAATTGCACATTTTAAGAAAAAAGATGCTTCCTTTCCGGATGTAATCAAAGGTGTGCTAGTACGCGCGGTAAGTTTCGTCTAGTGGTAGTATTGTATAGGATAATGGAGATGCTTTTTATATTAGGTTACTCTATAGTGCTTGATGTTGGTCTTTGTTTAGGCGCCAGGGAGTTAATTAGATTTGAAATTTGTGGTTTGGATTTGGTTATGTTAAAGAAAAATTTAAGATTCTTTGATATTGTTTAATTATATGTTTCGGCTAAATTTTGCATTATCATGCTTAATGATATATGTGATGCAAATATCATATTTTGTACTTAGAGGTCGAGATGCTTAATGAACCTTGATTACACCTGAGACTTCTGTTATGATGACTTTGTTTTCTTACTTGCCAGTTTTTATATTCTAAACTTTTGATTCCCGTTGATGGCTAACAATTTGATCTTATTAAACATTTGATTTACTCTATTTCTCTTGTTAAATAGTAACTATTTTATTGTGAACCACTTGTCTTTTTACAAAATGCATTAAGCCAAAGCTTTTTGATAAGACGTATCATGTCAAGCATGTAAATATATTATTGTCACTAATCTTTTCAGTTGCTATTATTCATTTTTAACATCCCCATGAATGTATGTTTTTGGATGACCTCCTTTTTAGATGTGTAAAGATTGCCGAACATTATTCTAGGAATTCAACCTATGCACAACAAGGAATGCACATTAGCTATTTCCTATGCCTCTTTTCTTAATCCTCACTTTCTGCAACTTGCACTCGTACTTTTGTGGAATCCTCTATTATCATGATCTTTTACCCAGAGTTCCATAAATATGGAAAGATTTTCACTTAATGAATGACATGAGCATCTGGGATAGGGAGATTAAATTGAGGAATAGGACCATTCAAATTTATTCTTAATCCTAAGCGAGTGTTTTTGGAGGTGTAAAAGTTGTAATTATGCTTCATATATATTTTTTAATTTGTTACTTGCTTTGAAAATAATAAATTACTTCACCAACGATTTGCTTATTAAACAATATTTTAATTAAAAGAAAAAAAAAGGAGAAAGTGGATTATGAATTGGCAGGCTCATTTGTTGTATTATTCATCTTTATTGTTATGTTCTCATGTTGTATTCCTGCAAGGCAACCTAAAAAATGATGCATTCATTCACATAATGTCCACCAGGTAAACCCGGGATCCCCAGCTCAGCATGCTGGATTTCGGCCAGGTGATGTGGTCATCGAGTTTGACAAGAAACCCGTTGGAACCGCTAAAGAGGTACGTACTTCCACAGATTTACTAGAAACCAACACACTATGACCTACGTCCTTAAATATATTAACTTACTAGTCAGGAGAATTCATATAAAATTAGTTCTCTTTCAAGTTCCAAATCCTTTCCATTCCATCGAAAAGTTTCATATAATCACTTTTAGATTCTATCATTTAATTTTGATAAAATTATTAACTTTTTTGTTTTTATATTTTAATATATAAATCAAGTATCTTCAAGCAAATGAAACGATTAGTGTAATATCATAAAGAGTCTCAGGGCATTTCAGTCTTTCACAACTATATATCAATTATGTGTTTAAAATACATAAAAATTGATGATTCCTTTAATTTTTAAAGAAAATTATCATAATAATAATTGTTATTTTATTTTATTTACATAATTATTATCTTTTTATAGATCGTAGACATCATGGAGGATCAGGTTGGGAAGCCTCTAGAAGTGCTCATAAAACGAGCAGATAATACATCCATGACGTTGACTATAATACCGGAGGAAGTCAAAATCGATAGTTGATCTACCTTAAGAAATGTTTGAGGATTTTTTCACTAAAACTGTCTCATGGTAAATATCATAGAGTTTGACAATTGTAAAATTTGAGGTAAAATGGTTCATGAGTTGTAGGAAAGATAATAGACTCAAAATTGATGTGCGACTGATTTAGCTGCATCTGTTACGGTGGTATGACAATTAGCTAAGAACTAAGATGTTGTGGGGGCTCTTCTACCTGAGGACGAACAAGGATCAATTTGTATCAAGCCTTGCATTGTGCTTCTACTTGGGCTATTTCAAGTTCGATTTCTTCTATGTTCTTGTTGTCTACCAACTTTTGCCCTTCAATATGATCACTCATAGGAAAATGTAGAACAACGAGATGTTATCTGCAAAGGCCGGTACAAATTATGCCTATCGCTGAGAAATATCAGGACTTGTTTCAAGATCAATTCTTTGTTCACGGGACCTTCGTTTACCGTTGTTCTGATTAGATTAGATATCAATTGTTGTTCAAGAACAGGAACGCAGTAATAAGTTACTTGTGCAGTCTAATTGTCGGTCACCTTCTAGGAGGAATATTGGTGATTGTGGACGATGATAAGAGAATGACAGAATATTCGTATGTCGAGATCATTTGCATGTGTGCATGGATAATGCAAGAGGTTAACATCATCAGTCCTCTTCGACAACAATGTTCTGTTGAAGTCATAATCCATCCTGCACCTCCTACAAACTGATCTTTTCATTATAGGCTAACAGCAACTTCAGTGGAGTAGAGTCCGAAAGACTCTTTAACTTGAAAAAACATCGAAATGGTTGTGATATGTAGTTTACTCAACACCAGTCCATAAGCGGAGAAATCAAATGTGTTTGTTTGGATCAATAACTCATCAATACAAGCATAAAGATGCAAACCACTCTGCACTCACGCAAGTCATAACCTTACCGCTCAAGATTTGGAAGCAGAAGGTCATTTGTGTTGTAGAGGAAAAGGGTTTTAAGCGTTCAAATCTCCTGAAAGAGAACTTCTACTGATAATTAGACTTTGGATTATGTAAAATAGGTGGAAAGATTGGCCATAAATCTAAGAAGGAACTCACCATCAACAAGTACAATGATAAAAAGGCCCTTAAATCATTTTTCACAGTGCAGCCATATTCTTACCACCTTATAGGACCAACGAAGCCAATAACCTTCCTTCGACAATGTAAGTCATTTAATTATCAGACAAGAAATAGTTAACTTCTTCTTATAAACTATGTTTCAGATCATGCAAAACAACGATTTAAGATGCCACAGAAGATGTTTTTCTAATCTTGTCTCGATGAACTAAAGCAATTTCTTCCACTTTCTCTAGGCCGAGGAATTCTTCTGGTTGCGGAGCTCAGCCCCCTGCCTGATGGCACAATCATTTTTTCCACGAGATCTAAAGCAGTATAGTTTCCATATCAATTACATAACGTAGGCATAGAAACAAAGCAAATATGAACCGTCTTCTTACATTTTTCAGAGGTGGCATCATGTGCAGCAGAGTAGCAACATATATAATTTTAGCTCAAAAGCAACACAATCATCACTTCTCTTGAAGTATCACCAAATTCTACAAATACTCATCTTGCGAGAACCGAAAATTCGCAACATAGTTACAAGTAAGAGGAGGCAATGTTTCTTATATCTGGGGGCATAAAAGCCAGGATCATCAGTAAGGCAAGTATGCCTAGAGGAAGTAATAGCAACATGGAAGGTGGAGGCGGCAGTGGAGGTAATACAAGGGGAAGTATCAGCAGAGACATGGTGAGGAAGATGAGCATAAGGAATGACTCCATGCTGAAATAGTTGGAAGCCGAGCCTCCTTGGTCTGGCTCTTGCGGCGGAAGGATTCTCTTGTCCGTACTCGAACCCCTCATCGATCTTTTCCTCCTCCCTCTGCCTTCCGTCGATCCAGGTCGAAAAGATGTTGTATCGCTCTGATCCTTTTGCATTCTTGCCAACAAGGCTTACCAAGCAGATGAATTTATTCCACGAGCAGATTTTTCTTCAATAATGGGTTCGAGATCGATGTGCTACTCTTCCCCTTCGTACCGAAAACCAGCTTCGTAAATGAAGTCCGAGGCTCGAGAGATCTCCAACCCAAACAGTCTTTGTACGAGTCCGACAAATTGAGCTGTGGAAGCGAGAGAAGAGAATCCGGCCTCCTATGTTTTGGTTTTCGTCAATCGTGATGCTTCAAAACCATAAATCTAGTGGCACTCTCGGATGCTTGGTTTCCTGACACAGTAAAGAGAGGCAGGCATCAACTCCTTTTTAGTTACGCGGTAAGGTTAAGAAAACTGGTGATCAGATAAAGATTCAGTCTTTTGTGATGGAACTATATGATCTTGATCCAGCAAAAAGTTACAATGCAAACTCCAGGACTCCTAATTCACACCGGATGACAATAAGAAACACTATAATCTTCTGCATGTCAAAACATCATTTTAATGATCAAGGCGACGAAAGAATTACCTCTCTGGTCTGCTCTTGGCAACTCTTAGAAACAACCGTGTGAGGTCCTCTCCCTGAATGGTTCTTCACTTTAAGATCCATTAGGAAGAAGAAGAAGAATTGCATAACACATGTCAGTGCATGTTTCCTCTCTCGCTCTTCTCCTGCAATTCAAGTTAAACGAGATGCAATCAGGACAGGAAAAGTTTGTTGAGACGTATGCTTCAAAGGAGGAAGGCAGCTTCTGCGAAGTTAAGATGGACTGGTGCTGCTCTTGTTACTGTGTATGTTCGGTAGCCAGCTACCTGCTCTCTCTCTCTCTCTCTCTCTCTATCTATCTGTCTATCTATCTATCTATCTATCTGTGGGAGGATGAGAGGGCAAGGAAGCTGTTGTAGAGCCGAGGGCTGGATACACTGCATCCCATACGCAAGTCGGAGGTATTGTTCACCCCATGCAAAGCGGTGGGGGATGGTGATGCTGTTCGTGGGGCACAATTCTTTGCCTTGTGGAGAAGGATAGCCAAGTTTGATGTTTAAGGTTCCTCTTCCCTGGCCATGTTTCATTTTCCCCTCATCCCCCTGTCTCTTTCCAGCCTTCATCACCAGCCAAACAAAGGTCTCCATTTCCTTGTCCTTGTGCCTCTCTGACATGGTCCATTCTGGTTTACAATCATTTTTCTTTTTCCCTTTTTTTTTTGAACTTTATTACTAAGAATGTAGATTCTTTCTTTCAAAATATACTTTTCTTTTTTTTTCTTTTTTTACTCTAATCATCATAAATTCTTTCTATGATGATATCTAAATATAGAGAAATTATTTTTAACTTTATAGATACTTTCTATCAAAATGTATCTTTTTTTTTTTTGTTTTACTCTCATCATCATATATTCTTTTCTATGATGATATCTAAACATAGAGAGATTATTTTGATAACTTAAATCTTAATTTTTTTAGATCGTAAAGGAATAATCCCGTCATCTCTCTTTATAAAAAAATAATAATAAAATTGTAAAAGAGTTATATGTTTGTTTAGATACAGAAAAGTGTACTCCTCTCTCTCTCTCTCTCTCTCTCTCTCTCTCTCTCTCTCTCTCTCTCTCTTTATTTTTATTTTTATGATAAATGAAGAAGATGAGATTTGAGCTTAGGATCTTTTGAAACGTGTGGAATAAAATTTTGACAAACATTCAATCTTTGTAATTTCTCTACCGGTGTTGATTATCCATTTAAGAATCCTATCAGTAATATTTGAGAAAAAATATATAAAGAGTTGAAAGCTAATTTGTGGCTGTTGAATGCTCAATGAGACAGAGAAACAATGAATGGAGTAAGCTATCAACAAGTCTCTGCCTTTGCCACATGAAGTTGTCCACTGTGGATGTAAAATGTAGGTTGAGTTGATCTGTTTGCAGTTGCAAGTCAGTCAAACATCAAATGAATCTAATATTGCAATGGGAGATCTAAATCATTATTCTGGGATCCACTCTCAGAATGCTCCACATATCTTTTCAGCCATTCTTTTCTTCAACTTATGATTCCCTCCACAGATTTCTTTCTCCTCTTCCCTTGCAAAGTACCAACTTGGCTGACACAAATCCCAAACTTCTTAGCTGTAGTCTTCTGTTCAAGTTGGAAGAATCAACAACATCATAAAGAGAGCTTACTTTTTGACTGGCCATTGAAGGAGAAATGAATCCTCCAAAAGCTTTTACTCTTAGAATTTGGTGAAGCACTAATTTTAGATTCAGAAATGATTAATTTACAGAACTTTATTCCCGCAACCAAAGATGATATCTTTACATCTCAAACACATCACTCAACGCTAGAATAAATTTGCGCTGGATCAAACAAGAGAGAGCTTCTCTCCCCATGGAATTTGGCATCGGTGAACTCATTAGAAAGAAGCCAAAGCAGGAGATGGACATGTGGGGGATGCTCATCTGGAAAGTTAGAAGAAGCAGTAGCGGCTGCTTCAGTACTTGGAAATCTCAGTCTCCTTGTATCAACTTGCACTTTGTTTTAGAGTGGATGATGACTTCAAAGGTTTCAAGTTCTTCTCAAGTAGCCGCCACCTTAATCTTCTATTCTGTACTCTGCTCTTTTTCTGTCCTCCAACATGGGCTGAAGACTGCCCTTTTAGCATTGTTCAAAAGAACAAAAAACATCACATTAATTCACTGATAACTTTGTTTTTTGTAGATCTCTCAATATATATAGAGCGCGTATATATTTGAATTTATCAGTTCCTTGTTCTTGCATTTGGTAACCTTAATACTTTTGTAATGAACCAGCATTTAATGCTTAAGACAAATTGCCAACACAAAAGAACTGAGAGATGGCATGCTTGTCATGTATCATCACATGGAACAATTGATGGAATTCTTCAAGCTCAGTTCATGCAATTATAACAAGCAGGATATTTAGGTCAGCAAATATTTCTTGGTTCAGCAAAGGTTCTCTCCTCAGAGGATGTTGTCAACCATGGATTAAAACTGGTCTGTCTATTCTACCACCTCAAAAGAGATGTTTCCATGCCTTTTTGCCTTGAATTCCATTCAACCAACTTCTTGCTACAACTAAAGGGGCAGACTTTGTTGAACATACAACAGGAGCAACTCAAAATTTTAGGTCAATTCGAGTTTCATTCAACTTTCTTTAGTAGAAAGTCTAGTTTGGTGTTTTATCTCTTTTGACTTTGAACCTCAAGAAGGTAACATGTTTTCATGTACATCCATTCAACACCACAATTGCTTGTCTAACAAACACTTTAAGCCTCCAAAAGTTGGAGACTACACATAATGGTCTTGCAACACTAAGCAAAGTAACTCTTCCTTCCACTCCTTGTTGTGGAGGTCAAACTTTGTTCAGGACATGGTCAAAGTTGGACACAATTTTAAGAATTACAAATTTTATTAGACTTGTATTGTTTTTAATTGGTCCATGTAAAGTTTTTTCCACCTTCCCATATTTCTAACTTGGATTCATAATTGACTTCTTATTTGCCGACAATAAGGACCTCTGCTGATAATATAAAATCCAACTTGATCTTGGGAAGCTTTAGATAAGGATTAGTTCTAGCATTTGGTACTACTAAGATAAGAGATGCATGAAATTTCCTTGTTCAAGAAAGCTGTTGTCCACCTTGTCAGAAAAGAAAGTCTATCATTTTGAACATGATGCTATGAATATGTAAAATTGACATGAACATTATAGGTCATCATAGAAAATAGAGAAACAGCATTAGATGGAACTCACAATATGAAAGTTAATACTAAACAGTAAACACTACTTTGGAGGAACCTTAACATAACCATCATTATAATACATAAGTACCAACTTGAGACAAAAGGACATGAAAGTCAAACTTCATTATAGTCTTCTTTTTCTTTTGAACAGAAAGATGGTGATAGATCCTGTGCAAATTCAATCAAACATCTTATGTTGATCCATCAGTATCTTAACAGAAAGGTGTCTCAAAATAAGGATAGTATCCTCTGCAATGTAATCAATAAGTTCATTAATGAAAGCAATTTTGGTCTGATTAGGTTCATGAACTCATGTATCAGAAAGGAAGTCAATTATTTTCAGATGCCAATCACCCTTCATGAATCAGAGGCCAACAAGCCGGATTTGTGCCAGACAATTACAGAACACAGTACAATCAATGTGGCTGATACAACAATATGGTCCCCAAAGTCTGTCCATGAGATGAATCTGGACCAAAAGTCCAAGCAGCAATTATTCACTGGCAAACTCCACTTAGGTTTGCTGTGTGCTAAGCATTTGTCAGCTCTACAGATTGGTATGTTGGAAATCTGAGGAGGCCAATTTGTCCAACATTAAAGATTTGGTTACACATACATTGTCATGGCTTGTCATAGTAATGGAATAGCAGCAATATCAACCAACCTCACATGACATCTTGCTATGCTAATATGATATCAAATGCAACAAACCATCCAGGTGGTTCAAAACCCAAACTAGCAGATCCATTAAACTCATCATTTCCACCAGTTTTATGGGCATTTCTTGGATGACATGAGCCAGCATTTCTGGCTAAACCACCCACTTAGAGATTGAGCTACAACATTCGAGCACAAACTTGTTAGAAAAAAAAAAAAAGAATTCTGATTGATTTGGTAGTTTGGCCAACCACACTGAATTCATGCAATCTTCTGAACATTCATACTCTCCTATCTAAAATTATTATTTTCTTACAGAAATATGCTTCAACAAGCAGGCTACTGACTGCTTCTGAATTGTCTCACTAGTTTGAAATGGATGAGAAGGATTACACTTCAGATGATAACTTTGAAACTGTTTTCTATTCTCTCTCACCAATTTTTCACAAAAATAAAGATTTAGACTTCAGATGGAGAGAAGAGTTCATCAAGTAGGATTCTGACTAGCTTTTCTAACTTCCTTTGATATTTACAAGGATGAAGAACAAAGCCCCTCTCTCCTTTTATCTAGATGGAGAAAACACATCAAAGAGTGAAGGCATGTGGGCAGTGACAGAAAATCCACAATGGAAAGCTTATAAAGATCTACATGTGACCTTCAACAGAGATTGGTGGGTTGTTCCTTTTTCTTAATGTTGTCCAGTCATAGTTTAGTGCTATTCAAATAGACCACCTCATTTCATGGTCTACACTCATGCTTGAAGAAGTTGCACCACAAAAGGTCTTGAAACAGGAAAACCAACCATTAAAAGGGTACATGCATATTCCCTTGTTATTTCTCATACTGGCCTTCAAAGTTCTCCTGTAGCTTCAAGGACAAAATTGCAGCCCACTATTCTGAATTCAATATGTTAAATCACTTTCTTATCTTACAGGAAAGGAATATGGCAGGTTGGATAAGACTTGGAACAGTTAAACCAAAATAAACTAGAGGAATCTTGATTCACATTCTTATCCACAACTTGCAGCACAGAAGTACATAAAATACTTTCCACTTGGAAAATTTACGAGGAAACAGAAGATTGACAGATGAGATTATACGAAAATTTATCAAACAACTACCTTGTTTGAAAACCTAGAAGTATGAAGTGAGGTTGAAAATGGGTCATGTCCTAGGAGGATTAGATTATAAAATATTGATGTTTTATTCCCTATTATTCCTAAGGAGCCTTATATACTGTTACTTTATCAATCAAACCTGAATCATAATACAAAGTATTGTCAGCATGTTGGTGTGGAATGACTTATGATCCTAAACTCAAGTACTGTGGGTTCAGTACTCAGTAGGATAAGAGGGCACCTAGCAGTTGAGGTATTAAATCTATGCAAGCATATAAACTGAAGTAATCACAACATAAAGGGTGCCAAATGGAAATTCTGCTGTAAGATTGAAGAAGAATGAGAATGGTATAATGCATGGTGAAAATGTCAAGAGACATGGTGCCAAAAAAAAAAAAACTTACAAAAGGATTATCATTCAATTTAGATACAATTTTGAAGCCTTCAGCAACCATACTGCCACCATCAATGTATCATCAGCAATAGGTTGTACTTTCATTTGAGCACCTCAGTTGTTTCTTCTAACTCATTAACTGTGTCGATACCAAGAATTCTCCTTAGGTACTCTAGTTGCTCAAAGCCCCCTTGAAGTTCCTCCCACTGCAAGGAATCATTGCATCTAGTCTCTTAATAATTGATTTTACAGCTATCATATCACAGGAAACAGGCATGGAGAAAGTAACAGGTTCAGGATTTGAGATACGAAGAATAGAATCAACAATCAAATCATCACAAGAATCAACAAATATAAACCATCACAAGAACAAACAAAAGAAACATTTTTTTCAATAGATGCATCTATAAATCCTTAGCACCTACGTGATAAAGGTTTGAGTCACGAAAATAAACTCTCTATTTGCAATGCTAAGATTGCTTATACAGTCTAGACTCCATATTGGTAGGAACCTCATGCATTCGTGACCTTTTTTCATTAATGTGTCAATTAGAAAGCGTATAGGCAAACTTAGTTCTGAATACTAAATGAAACATGATTGTTTTTCCACCTAGCAGGGAAGCATTTCATTATATAAACATTTCATAGTGAAAGAAAGCCTATCATAAACATTACTCATGGAACACATATTCCAAATTCAGCAATCTTCAACTTTACCATTTTAGATGTTAATATTGTAGCATAAACTCCCTGAGTATTGCTGCCAAGGAGTACTTAATCTAGCATATCACTTCCATTAGATGCTCCCATCAACACATCAGCGACAGAAAATAAGGCTTAAAAAACTATATGAACACGATATGAGATGAAGCCAGAATCTTTTGATCATCAATTTATAGGCCAAACGGTTGATGAGAAAATTCTAGCAAGGCTTAGAATATGCTAGTCTTTCCCATATAAGATATATCCAACTTCAAAGTTTTATATTATCAGAAAACTTAATTTTCTAGCATAACACATGGTTCTGAATATCGCATCAACTTTGAAGCCCCAAAAAACAAAAATGAACTAGAGGATCTTGTCAATGCTAACTTTCCAAGTTTCCCTCCCTCACTCTACAAATTTATTCTTTTTTGTATTTGCTTCTAAAATTTTAAGATATGCCCATATTATAGAGTTTATGACAAGGCATTCATCTAAATTGTGTAGAAAGGAAATTATTAGATGACCTAAGATGAATTCTTCTCAATACCATAGTTCAAGCATCAGTCAACTTCAATATGATACACATACTCTTTATTGGTATTGCCAAAGATTGATACAATTTTGATCTATCACTCAGCACTATAGTTAGAAATTGATAGCGTTCAGCTATAAAATTGATCAAACTCAGTTGAAGGTGACCAAGATTTGACAAATTTTTTTTAAAAATACAAAGTTTAAGAATAGAAGAAGGGGGTGAAAGAGAAAGAGAGGAAAGCCAAAATGGAGGGGAAAAACACTCATGGGTGTGAGTCTATGAAATACAGAAGGAGATACTATTATAATAACATTCGCATGGGATTCAGAATAGATCATAAATCCTATGTGTTCTCTCTTCAAAGAATTTTCTATCACTCTTTGCATTATCACACACTTCACTTTCAGGGTAACTAGAGTGGCATTTAGGTCATGATAAAGCTAACCATCTAAAGAACTGTTTTTGGTACTTTTATATGACACATATGATAGTTATGTACTAAATTAATGTAGTTGATATAATTAATACTTGTTCTCTAAAAAATATATTATATTATTTTCAAGAATTACTCTTCATCATTTTTAGATACATTTATCTTTCATATTTCATTTTTCTACAAAAGTTTGTCTTCCAACGTATAATATTTGTATGTTCTCAAAGTTTATATAACCATTTAACATTAAGTTTTTTTGGGCAGATTCTGATCATGCTGAGGTAACCTGATCAATCTTGCCAATCCCAATTGATTAAGAAAGAGATTCTAAAAATAAGATATTAATTTAAAAGATTGTACTCCATTTGACAAATATGGCCATTACTGTTCAGTAAAAGAAGCCAGCTTTGGTCACACCTGAACATAATAATCAACACAATCTTTCTTTCTTTCCTTGTAACCTAATGGATATAAGCATGCATCCTTACCATTTTACCATTTTACTAAATAACCTAAGAAAAGCCTTCCTATAAGTAGCTCTCTATATTTTAACAATTGAACATGGAAGTCGAGCGACTATAAGATATATATAGCATCTCAGCTTAGATTATGCAAAGCTCACCTCTTGAACGGAAAGAGAAACTAGATTCCAACCAGCATCAGCAATATATCGTCGTTTCAGTATTGTGTGTCCTAAAGGAGTACCTGTGAAACAAGAAACATCAGTTACTCAAGAGATTATGAACAGCAGCAACATCTAGAGACTGGCAAGGAACAAAAATGTGGTTCACTGGTTAGTGCATGCCTAAATTTCTCGAGAAATGTGTTGGTCCATCGATCTCAAAAGCAAGCTTTTCTTCAACAAGCACCGCATCTAGTGTATATCCATCAACCACGTATTCTTTGACCCAATCAAGGCCTGTACTAACCAAAAGCCGTGCCACCTCCTTTTGGAATGAAGAAGTTGTTTTCTGATTGAATCGCTTAGTCTTCACTGCTCGTGATATCTTCTCCTCTAGATCACTCCTAAGAGATAGACCAAGATGAGGACATTGAAGCTTCAAGCACTGGTTCACCAGATGAACCTGTGAAGCAAACATGATATCTTCCCTATGCTGCTCCGAAATCCTTTCCTCTTCAAACTTGCTGAGAGTAGTCCAAATATGGGAGAAGAATGGACGATTCATTTGTCCAAGCACAGCATAGGACCAAGCTATATTACCAAGTTGATCTCTGTTAAATCTGAACTTAAGGCCATTGAAAGATACATCCAGAATGCTGCTTTCTGTGCTTTCAAAATTTTCATCATTCTCAACCTCGGCATGTGAACTTTCAAGCTGACTTAAGTTTTCTGCATTCATGTAGCATCCAAGGCTTACTGAATCCTCAAAAGAATGATCAAGTGAATTAAGCAAAAGATCAACATGCTCGTTTAGAGATGCAAATGACCACAAGAGTTGAGCAAGCTCTTGCTCCCTGAATGTGTGAACTATTTCTGATGCTCTTTTAGCTAATTCACAGAACAGGTCTGGTGCAGAGTGTTGCATCGAAGCAAATGCACCAGCAATATTCGCAACATTCTGTGAATTGAACTCCTCAACCTTGGTCAGTGCCACCTCAGCAATTCTATCCATCTCTGACAAATAAAGCAGCTCACCACCAACCTTTGACAATGCCCAGGCAATGTTTGAGATGCCCTGAGCAGAGCACTCTGGTAATGCAACCATTGCGATACCTACAAGCATAGACATCTCTCTTTGACGAGAAAATGCCAACCTTTGAGTCCTCGTCATGGAAACCTTTTCCATGTTCTTGGCTATCCGGTGGAGAGCCGTAGCTATATTTAGCGGAGTAAGTGGTGAAGGTTTCAATCCTTTCGCTACAGCTAAAATAGTCTCAGCAGCTACTTCCAAGACCTCATCTGCAGTCTGAGCATCCACGATCGCTTTGTTCAAAGAAATCTCTTTCTTCCTATCTGAGGGTCCCGAGAACTGTGACAATTTCTCGATGAATTCCTCCCTGGCCTTCAGCCTCCTTTCCTCGAACATCCCATCTGCAAACAAATTGATTCTCTTTTTAAGATCACTTGTCCCACCACTTTCCCAGTTCATTTCATCCAAATCAAGTTCTTCAGAAACACCATCAACATCATCACCCTCTAAATCTTCCATGTTTTTTCTCTTCGTAATATTTTCTTTCTTGCTCGCCTTAAGCTTTTTCTTCTTATTTTTCTTCTTTGATGTCACCATTTTCTCCACGGAACCTCCCAGTCCCCTGGCTTCGATTGCTCTTAGCGCAACCTTCCTTGCATTCACACACCAATCCATGCTCTCAGTCTCTTCGAGCAGCCTCGATTTTTCCCTAGGCTTCCTATTCTTGGGGATGTCCGACTGAGATGGAGGAATCTCTCCCAAGAACTCCAATTCCCACGAGGAAGCGAGCTCCTTTTGGTCCTCTACTCCCTTCTTATCCACCAAATCACTTCCTAATCGGCAAGAACCGAGCTTTCTACTCAAAGATCCAACCTTGCGGTTGAAGTGATGGAACTGTGGCATAGTCTTCATCGCTGGACATGTCTGCATGTCTTTTGCAGGAAAATGAAGCGGAGGGAGGCATCTTCTTGGCAGGAGAGGGCCGACACATGCTTCCATTGTGACCATAAAAGGCAGAAGCTCGAATGTTTCAACGCCCCCGACGAGATTGAATCTTCCGAAGCACAGTGGATTACAAGAAGAGAGGTGGCTGATGAAGCCCCGAGGGTCTTCTGATCCGAATGCGCGACGTGGCGAACATCGAGCGGATGGATCGTGACGGTGCGACTTTTGATGTCTGCCTACGCCGTCTGTCGTACACGTTCTCGCGTCTTAAGTCGTGCTACCATCGTAGTCCTCGTTTTGGTCGGGTCTGGTCATGGATAAATATCCGCTACCCGTTTATCGACTACCTTCCGGCAGCTGAGTCCGTCCCTATGACTATAAAAGAACTCACGCTTAGCGAGAGTAATGCGGGTCCCGCTTATGCTACATTAATTCGTCAGGTAGTTTCTTGGGTACTGTCAGAAGGGCAGGAAGATCGTTGCCCTTCTTATAAGCAAACAATGTATATATCGGGTCTGGTCCGAGTTAATGACGAGATCCGACCCGGACGAGTTACGGTCCTCCGTTTCCTCTATCTGGTACTACCCATGGAGGGCATCCCGAGGCCGACGGTTCATCCAAAACCCTTTCGCAACCGAGATCCAGAGCTCCAGGCTGCAGGGGTCGCGCGGTTCTTCCTCCGATCGAAATCTCTTCAAGCTCGTCGACGAGTTCTGGGTACGATCTACTCTCCGTTCTTCGACGACTTCAAAAAATGGAGGAGTTTTCCCTACATTTTTGTCTGCATTGTCTTCTCATCGACCCCTCAAACCAAACGGAAGCGATTTGCTTGCTTCTGCTCTTCGACATTGGTGTTTTTGCTGAAAGATTTGTGAAGTCTGCATTGCTTGTGGGTTATGACTTGATGTCCATGACGTCAAGATTGATTCTTTTACTGCTTTATTGGGTGAAACGTTTCCATTGTTCTTAATTCTTGTAAATCAGTTCTGTTTAAGGTCAAAAAAAGCTGTAAGTTCGAAGTGTTTCTTGATATGTTGACGTCGCCTTTTTTCCTTTTCCTGATTCACTTGAGCCGTACATAACGTTTCATTTGTGTTGCAGAACTCCACTGACGAATCAAAGGCAATGGATTCTTCTGTTGCACTTTTCAACCAGCTCAAGGTTCTATGCTGTCAGTCTGAATGTTCACATATGTCTGGAATTTTATTTATTAGCCTCTATCCGGTAAATAGGGCTTGCCGCATGCCTTATTCTCGGCTGACGTTATGTGCCGATGGACTAATTCTGTTTGATGAAAGCTACATCAGTGCCGTCTTCTGCTAGTCTAGATAAATCTCCAGTGAACATTGCAGTGACTTGATGTCACTAGTCAGTGTGTTTTCATTTCCTTTTAAAGGCCTTGTGTTAAATGCAATATAACTTGACCAAGGGCTGTTTGTATTTGATTTGCTTATGTCGAGATAAATCGGTTGGGTTCTTTATCATTAGCATAAGAGTTATTCAAGTAGAAAATGCAATGCCCAGCCATCTGAATCCAAAAATGCTCATATGCATCTGTATGAAGTATTAGGAACACAACAGAAGTGACCTAGGCATACCGTTTGACATTAGTAGAAGCCAGCAGATGAGAGCAATCCAGATCATATCGTTATGCATTTGCTAGAGGCAATTTTGGTATACATTAACTTCCTTCTTTAGTGAGAAAAATGTAAAAATATGTAACTTCAGGAAGGATTCACGGAGGATCAGAGGTCTAATGATGCCTTCTTTTTTAGTTCTTTTAATATGATTCCATAAGTGTCATGTATGTTTGCCTTTCATTTAATAGATGAGGCATCTAATTTTTTTGTTTATTGATTTCTGGTTTACGAACAGGCTGCAGAACCATTTTTCGTACTAGCAGGCCCTAATGTTATTGAATCTGAGGAGCATATACTGAAGATGGCCAAACATATAAAAGCCATCACATCAAGGCAAGCATATAATAATGCATGCAATGCTTATCTAATGGCTTTGCAGTGTGGGTGTCATAATGTAATAGACTTCTGATTAGCATTTTGAATTTCTACTTTCAGGCTCGGTTTGCCCCTAGTGTTCAAGTCAAGTTTTGACAAAGCTAATCGTACTTCATTGAAATCATTCCGAGGTCCTGGTTTGGAGCAAGGCTTGAAGGTAGCATCTAGTCTTCTCTTGATTATTCCAATCATGAACTATATTCGTGAATATTAGCAAATGGCGATGCTTTAGGAACTGAAATGTTGATAATCAAATTGACACAAATTTCACAAGACAATATGATTCTGATACTAGCTCTGAATGTGAATTTCATTTTTCTGGAATCTATTTGTCATTGAGATAATTCAGCTTTGGAGAACACCCCCTTAATTATTGTCAAAGAACATATGTTTAAGGAAATTTCTAATCTTTTGTCTTACTTAGAATTGAAATGTTCAATATTTTCTTAAATTTCTTCTTTTATGAGAGTTCTATCTTATTCCTTGTGGATCAGCCCTGATTTATAGTTAGGGTAGTTACTCAAAGAAATCATGCTTAATTTAGTCAACTAAGAAGATCTGAAATTTGTGGTCATGTTTTATCATAATTAGATCAACAATTTGTATCTTGAATTATAGAGGAATGCCTACAATGATTTTTACTTATTTAACATCTATATCTTGGTTCTTCAGTTAATTCCGTCTGCTTAATACTTTTACCATTGCTATCTAGAACCTAATGTTAACTGATTTCGTACATTGCTAAGGATTTCAGCATCAGGATGCATAATTTGTCACTTCTCTACATAATTACTAATAATACAAATTTTATACATGTAAGATAGCATTAGAGCATAGGAATGCATAGACAAGTATTTTTTTCCCCCGAATAACAGTGACTACCTTATAATGGATTTTCAATGAGTTGCACTTTCATTTATTAGTTATTTCTTTTAGTTACAACAATATTGGTTTATGGATAAACACTTACAAGCTCTGTAGATTAACTTGATTGAATGATTGGACAATCAATTCCTAAAACGTTGTCCTTCAAGCTTACATTTTCTTGGTACTCCATGCCCTAATCCAGTTATTCTTGCAGTTATATAAAATACTCTTTCTAGGAATTTCCAAATTGATTAGTATTGATCTGAATGGCAGATTCTTGAGAAGGTAAAAGTGGCATATGATCTTCCTATAGTAACTGACGTGCATGAGAGCAGCCAGGTAATCATCAGTTGCTTCTCTAGATGTGTCTGGCTGTATTATGTATGTGTATAGTTATATGGTTGATAACTTGGTGTTGTTATTGCAAATATTGACTCTAGTCCCTCTAGCTTCAGTTATGTGATTGTATTACTCGGTCATTCTTGGCTCAAACTTTTCTAAAACCTATGTTTCTTTCTGGACAATGAAAGATAATTCTGCTTAGCATGGATTTAAATGAAAATGCATCAAAATGACCTGATTTTGGCTACTTGATGTTGATGACATAAGATCCATTTGAGTTAAAATATATGCTGACCTGTATCATTCACATGAGAGGTATTATCGAACATTGTGAGGAAATCAAATTTCACAAAACAGATGTGCACATGGTGTAAAATCAACTGCCTACCATCATCATTGAAATTCATGTAAATTTTTTTAGCTTCATTGAATAAGATTTAATTGGACAAACTTATTGAGACACTGTTTGCTCATATTCATAAAACTTTAGAAATACATGGTCATCTCCAACTCTATCTCATGTCTTTTCAGTTGCTTTTTCTGATTGTATAATCTAAAGAAAATGTTCAAATTTTTGGTCATAATCCTCAAAGCTCATTTTTATGTTTTTTGATATATTTTCTTTTATTTTTTGAGTTACGCACAAAATTTATGATTTATTCCCCATAATTTCCCTGTTGAATGTCACCTCTATATCTGGATCCACAGAAAACTTGATTGATTTTCTAATCACAGGATTTATAGTTACTTCAAGCTATAGTTTGGAAGTGAAGCTGTAAGTTCAAATATTGCACAAATTGTATGTCTCTTCTAGGCTTTTTCTTGGTTTTAGGGAACTTTCAGATAGTTATTTCCTGGTTGAACAAACTCAATTTAACTGCCAGTAAGGTGCTTCTTTTAAACCATAACAAGAAGAACTACTTAAGCACCAGAAAAATTGTAGTTGACTGTCTTGGCCATCTATATCAGTGGATCATGAAAATACTGATTGATGACATTTTCTTTAAGTTAGCACCAATGTTTTTCTGCATCTCATCAGTTCTTCTAAAACAGAATTTTGACCTCAAATTGGAGTTTTTTTGTCTCAAATTTTATTCTCACGTACAACTTAAATTATAAGCAATCCACTTTTAGTGTATTAACACAATGTCTCAACTTATAGATATGCATCTGACCTAACTACTAAGAATCTGTATAACAATCAAGTTTTAACCTTTCTGCCAGAATTCATTGGAGATAGTTGAGACATTTCTCCAATTCTGAGATATCTTTTTTTTCTTTTATGTATAATTCATGTACAGTAATGGATATGTTGCACATAGAGGTTAAAAGTCATATGAGATGCAGTTATGAATTTTTGCGGTGCAAGTAGTTAAAAGAAGCACAAGAATTTTTGCAGATTTAATTCTCTAACCTGATTCAATGAACATAGTGTGAACTTGTTGGAAGAGTTGCAGACATCATTCAAATTCCAGCTTTTCTGTGCCGTCAGGTATAAATCAGCCCATATTTATAATACGAACATCTGTTAATCTGCTATTATTTCATAAATTTTATAAGTCAGCACTTCTGTTAACATGCTGCATTCTATCCTGACAGACTGACCTTCTAGTAGCAGCAGCAAAGACTGGAAAAATAATAAATATTAAGAAAGGCCAGTTTTGTGCCCCTTCAGTAAGTGCATTCTTTTACCTTCTGTATTTTTCGATCTTTTACGCTATGTATTTTTGATGTATCTGATAATTGAAATGATAGATAAAATCCTATTTTTTATCTATTAAAGCAATATTAAACTATAATGAGGCAGATTTCTAGCAGCTTGAAGTATAGGAACCATGTCAAAATTCTTTGAGAAATATCTGGGATTGGCCTCATGGATTATTTCTCTGGGTTAACCAAATATTGACTTGTAATCCACTTACATAAGTGCTAGAATTATATTTGCTTCTTAGCAAAACATAATTACTTAACATCCATATTAAGAATTAAGCTTTGATATATGTGTGTCAGTTCAAAATCTTTGAGGAAGTCAAGGATTTAAACTCATGAAGTAAGAAAAAGAAGGGTTCATTGAACAGAATTTATATGGTCTATATGATCTTTTGATCATTTAGCAATGCTCAAAATTAATTTTACGTTCAGGTGAATTTATGATTTTCTGCCATAATCTGATTTAGGCACCTCCAAGAAATGTATTACTTTTTTATTATAAACAAAGGTCTCAATCTTCAACTCTGTAGTACTTGTTACATTGTGCTGTAAATTTCTTCTAGCATCAATCAGATCCCACTTAAGGATTGCAAAGATACAAGAAAAGTTCCATATGCTTAACTGCAGTTGTGGTAACACACATTACTTCATTTTTATGTTATTGTAAATCAGTGTCACCAACCTTGTGATAGGAAAAGAGTGTTTTAATACTGAAAATTAGTTCTTCTAAGGTAGTTTGTATTGAGGTTGTTAGCAAAAATGTCAACAGGGAATCCATGTGTTGTGTCTCAGAGTTGGATACAAATTGGACAAGAAGAATGGACACCAGAATATTGGATTTTGGGTCAAATATATATTTGAAATCATACTTCTATATCAACTCTTTAAGATGAAGTCTACTGTGATCTTGAGCTTGTAGTTTTTAGGTGTTAAGAGTTGGATGTTAATGAATGTATAATTCTTAAGGAAAATCATGTGAATGCCCTAATTTTGTTGGTTTGACCCTTTATTTTGATGAGAATTGTTGCTGTTTATGATTCGTTAACTTAGAATCATTTATTTAAAATTTGAAGTACTTCAATTGCATCTCATGGCTCCCTTATTTTTTGCAAAAAAAGAATCTCACCAAATATCATTGGTTATGTCTTTTGCTAGTGCATGATAACTTTTTCTTTTTAATCCCTAGTTGAATCAACAAATAATTATTGCTTGCAGTTATTAAAGTATCTTAGTTTCAGTATGTTTCAAGGAACCTTTGTTACAGCATTTTGTAGCCACATAGGTCATTGGATATGACTGTTCTGAAAATGGGACATAAAGTAAACAATTGAAAATCTCAATCTGTGGCTTTTAGCAAGGTTCGCCTTATCAGTCTGTACCGGTATATCGACCAGCTGTCGGTATGATACATACCGAGGTGTACCGATATATTGTATGTCGGTATACGGTATCCCCAAAATTACCGAAAATAGCTCTAAAAATATTTAAAAAATAAAAAAAGTTAGAATAAGGTTTTAAAGTTGAAAATAAATATAAATTTAGTATATTTTTTGTAAAAATAATATAAATTATGAAATAATAGTGAAACATCTTTTTCGGACTTTGAGGAGTAGCTTTGTGGTATGTTCCAGACTGTCTTTATGTTAATATTGAATTATCTACAAAAAAAATGATTTAAACTGATACATTTTTTTTTAAACAATTTAAACTTTAAGGTTCAAATGAATCAAATAATCAATCGATTGATATATCTGATTCTACCACCAAAAAGAATGATGGGACTCCACAAGCAGTGAATCGAGGTCCTCAATTATATGTATCTGTATATCAATTTGATATGTTTGTCGGACTCAATCTTAAAATTGATCACATGACATAGTATACTGATATACTATATACTATTGGTGCATCCATATGGTGATGATCATAGTCTAATCATCATAAATCACAAGTGTCCGAGGTGGCTCCTGAGGCAATGGCGATTGTGATATGTATTGGTGCGGAGCATAGAGAATAATATCAAAACTTCTACTTTCGTCACTAGTCAGTTACCCCGTATCGTACTGTTGCTTAGAGAAGTATGACCAATTATCGTCGTACTATTGTTGGCCGTAAGATTCTTCATAATATGACGATTGTAAATACGATGAGCTTCGCTCTGTGTTTACACTGTGTAGGCTCTGTCGTATCTGCTCAAAATCATCTACTACTTGTCCCTTTCCCTTTTGTGTATAAACTTGACCAGTACCTCGTTGAGTTTCATGATCTAAATCTTGGGTGACATGTGGGTTGAAAGAGGGGGGGAGGAAAGGGTTTAAAAATCATTTCCAATTATTCAAATAGTCAATTTGACTATTTGAAATACGACAATCTTAGCCCTTGGTTGATAACGATTGAAATATGATCGTTCCTGACCTGTACCGATCGGTAACCATCGGATTCTGACCGTTACCAACTGTACAAACCTCGTATTACCCGATACAGGGTCATGTAATGGTACCGCCCAGTATAGGTTAGTCCACGTATCGATCCCCTATCGAGTTGGTACGTACTGCCTGTATCGCGTGGTATGCATCGGTACAGCAAACCCTGATTTTTCTGAGTATCTCACTGTAGGTAACTCGTTTATTAAATAACATGTATTAGTTTAAAATAGATTAGTTTCATTTGTTATTGGTCACAAACTATAGTTTTAAGTTGTAACCGAGTCAGATTTTAAAGCTTATCTATGAAGATGATGGTGCCTTGTTTGGTAAAGGAAGTCAGACAATCTGTATTGACTAACATATAGTGTTAATCTTTAGATACCTTGTACAACTGAATTCAAATCTGATAAATGACCAAGGGCAAGTTTTGCTAAAGAACGTGTTTCAGATTTTTTACGGTTCTCTCTTCAACAATGAAGTATTAGATCCATATGTATTAGCAAATGCATGTATTGCCTTACCTTTTACCACATGAAATAGTTTTCTGCTTTTATAGTGACATGGGTTATGCAGGTTATGGTGAATTCTGCAGAAAAGGTTAGACTTGCAGGCAACCCAAATGTAATGGTTTGTGAGCGAGGCACCATGTTTGGGTACAGTAAGTTCGCTTTAACATTTTTAGTTTCTTGCTTGCATTTTTTCCTGAGAAACTCATATCTTTCATCATGTGTAAGACGTGTAGTCTTTTTATAAGCTTCTTTAGAAGAATTGTTGATTGGACAAAGAACCATGTTCCATTGATCAGTTAATGTGGTAGCAGTTTTAAGTTTTTCATGTCAAACATAACCAAAATTTGTTTCCAGGAACCTTCCCGCAAGGTTCTGTTTTCCTTTTTGAAATGTTTTCCTTTTCTTTTTTTTTTTCAAATTCTTAGCATTAGCAACAATATGTAGCCTTTCGGATATCACTGTATCCTGCTATAATTGGGCTATATAGAGAAGAAATTTCAATAATAGGATAAATCCCTCTATAGATATTTGTAATAATATCTTTCTATAATCTAGCCTTTTCTTTCATTCCACAATTCATTTCTTCATTTTTTTATTTCATTTTTTATGAATTGATCATGTATAGTGATAATCTTTAGGTGATAGGTCCTTTGTTTCTAGTTACCAAAAATGCTCATGACTCTTAAGTGCACTAGGTTAATATTAAACTTGATTGCAACTCTAAAGAACGCCACCAACTGCCATCAATTATTGCACATATACACCTAATTTTTCCACTATTGCCCTCTGACATCATGATTTCTGGTCGCATTGGAGTAACATGAAACCTTGTGTCCTATGTACCAAGAGATCAACAATTGGGCTTTAGGTGGAAAAGCCACTAGGATTATTGTGGCTACATTTAGAATACTCCCAACCAAGGTTTTGAATACCTATCCGTACCGATATACCGAGCTCTACTCAATACGGTATGTACTGGTATGTATCGTTGGTATGCTATGGCGTACCAGTGATACATCTTAAAACCTTAAAAATATCTCCATCTATCATGCCAAGGCGTATCAACCGGTATACCTCGATAATGGTCGAAATCCAGGGCGGTACTAGTCGGTATGCCTCGGTACTGATCAAAACACTGGTACTGGTCAATAGAGGGTGGTTCGTGTACCTGTACATATCGCTCGTACCAGGTGGTACACATCGAAATTGAGAACCCTGCGCCTATCACAATATTCTTATCATACATGGTTAAGAAAAAGGAAAGATAAACAACTTGCAAACATACGTAAGTGATGATTTGCAGTGGGCTCTGATCTTGACTGGCATAGAATACTTAACCCTTTAGTGTATAAATCATTGGATTGAGCAAATATGACCTTTATATATAATTCAACTTTCAAAAATTATAGAAATATAAATTTCATTCCTCTATATGTTGCTAATCTCTAAATTTATAATAATAGATGATTTGATCGTTGATCCACGGAATTTGGAATGGATGAGGGAAGCAAATTGCCCTGTTGTAAGTACCTTGATTATTATTGTGTTTGCTTCATTGTACTTCTTTCATTCTGATATGTTGATTAAAAGTATGATGTTAAGGTTTAACATACATGCTCCGTACTTGTATTTTATATATGTTGCATGGAGCGTCAGTTCTACTTTTAAAGAATTTCCTTGTTGAGACATCATAGATGTAAATGTCACATCATATTTCAGGAGGTTCAAACTCGTTTGTTTTGTTGGATTTCAATTCTATTCATGTCTTTCTTCATGTATATTCTACTCATTCTATTGTTTGCTAAATTTATCAATCATATTGATCTGTGGTCTTAAGAGATATTTTTCTCTTTCATATGGTAGAAGACTTGAATACTAGATACAATCGCCATAGCCAAACGTGCCTTAAGATAGAATTGTTTTGTGCAATTTTCTTATTCAAATAGGAATTTTAAATGGTGACATTGTAAAGTTGGTTTACCTTGTTTATTAGTTGAGTTCCTCTAGAATGAAGCTCAGCAATGAACAACTCGTCTGTTACAGGTAGCAGATGTTACACATTCACTACAGCAACCTGCAGGGAAGAAGGTACAAATTTGCATTTACTACCTTCGCTTATTTGGTAACAAATTATGAGTACTATATGTTTGGTATTTGGAATGTGTATTCTGTTTCATAATTTTGGATGCTTATTTTAAAATTATGGAAATTCCTAAGCATTTATCTCAAGTAGATAAGCAAATAATGTTAAATAAAGAAATCTTTCATGTGCTGAAAATACAATTTAATGTTAACCGAGCAGTGTTTGACCTTTAGTCATATTACTTTAAAAAATTCACTAGAAAATCCAAAAAAGAAAAGAATGAAGCAAATTGATGGGAGACATCCTAAGGTTGTCTGATGGTAAAGGTAAGTACTTTATGAGCACCTCCAAAACATGCTGCAATATTAGTTGATTCATCACATATCTAATGGATCAGGTATCACACCTATGATGCAAATTAAAGTGGTTAGCAACCTTTTCCTGTAAGAAGCTACCAATGCTTGCAAGCTACATTTTCGTACGGGTTCTAAAAATTTTCTTCCCTTGTTGAGAGACTTTAGGTATATAAAGTACCTGAAACTAGTGATTTAAAAAGGCGCTCGGGTCTCGCCCGAGCACCTCGTTTAATGGCCAGGCGGCATGCTTCAAAGAGGCGTTTGCTGCCTAGGTGCTCGTCGGAGCCCAAGCGTCGAGCAAGCGCGTGGTTTAAACCAAGCGACCGACCATAGCAACGGTAGCGGAGAGAGGCAGCGAGCACTCGATTAGTTAGTTCGATTGAACCAACTAACGTACGCATATCAGCCTCCCTCTCCTCTCGACTTCCCCTAACCCTACGTCCAATTCCGTTGCCTCTCTCTGCTATTACCACTGTATCTCTCTGTTGTCGTTGCCTCTCTTCGCTATCGCTGTCGCTGTCTCTCTCTGCTACCAATGTCGTTGTCGCTGCTCTCCGCTGCTACTGTTGTTGCCGCTGCCATTGCTATCCATTGTTGCCCATTGTCGCTGCTCTTTATTGTCGTGGCTCTTAGAAAATAGTCTCTTGTCCGCAACTTGGTTCTCATCATGACTCAGCTCTCACCTCGGTATCCTTCTCGCACTCTACTCTTCTCTACTACAATTAACAATAGAGAATATTTTAAAATATATTTTAATATTTTAATATTTTAAATTATTAAAATATATTTTTATAATTTAATATTTTAGAGCGTTTTGCTTCGCTCGGGTGAGCGCCTCACGCCTTAGGCATTTTGGGACCTTGGCGCCTAGCTCTTTTTAAATCACTGCCTGAAACTTGGGGCATGCAGGAATTAGGTTAATAGGCTAATGGTTTGAATGGAGGAAATAGGTTAGGCATTCAGTCTCTGAACAGGTTGATGCTTGAGCCTTGGGGCATGCAGCATACGTTTCTTGGATTTTCATTGAAAGAAGAATGAAAGAAGAAAATGCAAACCCATTAAAAATTACATAAGATAAGACCAGAAAAGAACATCCTTCCTTTTCTTTTTTGTTCTACCACTTGGTCATCCAACTTTGCATGGGTATTAGACACCTTAAATCTGTGCAACAACTTGAGCAAGCACACTAGAAGATGGGTTTATTTTAGTGTATATTTCCATGTTCTAGAGTTTGTTTAGGAGCTTTCATATGTTGTCATAGCTAATCCTGATATTACTTTTAGCATGACTAAGGGTTAGCTTGACAAGCCAAAAGGAAGAAAGGATCCAGTAATGATGGGAGCAAAGTGGGAACATTCAGAAGGTTGCTTCTTCTTTTCTACATTGTTCCTTTATTCTTATAGAGCAATGGCCCCTTTGACTAAAGGGGAATGCTTATCAATTAGTGACACCCATCCCAATTGTCCTTAGAGCCTGAAGTGTTAGATATGCTATTTGATTGTAACAACATGATGCAAAACAATAAGAAATAATTTCATTGATTCCTTTGTATGAGAAAATAACTCAAGCTGAAAGCACAAGAAAGATGTGGAAGTCACATTTATGTTAGTTGGGATATGATGATCAAGCATTGGATTATATAATGACAATGAATCTTAGGTTATTTTTGGAGAGCATAAGTTCATATTAATTATACCTCTGATGTCTAAGCCTCAAACGTACCTTAAATCCCTGATGATGATCTGTAAGGAGGAAAGTTTCAAATGCACCTTTCAAATGACTTTTCTTTTTTAATCTTTGCAGCATGTTGTTCTCTGTTCCCCCTTAATTACAGAAATTGCCTAAAATGAATGACATAGCTATGTTCCCCTAGCTTGATGAATCATTATATGTTTTTAGATTAATCTCATTGTGCAACATTGGTACATGCCACACTTTCTATGGTATAAACTAACATCACAGTGTAACCAAATCAATTAAAAAAATCTGTCATGCTGAACATCAAAATGAGGAGAGATGCTTAAGCTGAAGCAAGATATGGCTCTTTTCTTGTCTTTGTGGTAAATAGTATTGCAGTTCCAAGATATTGCATATCTAGTTGCAGTGTACTTAATTGACAGATAACATAAGCATACTGTATACTGTGGGCTTGTTAAACATACAGATTTTAGCAACTGGACTAATAGTTTCCGCATCTTTCTTTCTTTGATAATCTATCTATTTTAGCTTGACGGCGGTGGTGTTGCGAGTGGAGGACTGCGTGAACTCATACCATGTATTGCAAGGACTGCAGTTGTTGTTGGTGTGGATGGAATTTTTATGGAGGTAACTACTTTGACAGTTACATGAAAATCTTCATAAATTGTCCATCACCAATTACATGGAAATGTTCATTTATTTGAAGAACATAAAGCAATATGTTATATGTTTGTCATTTGTTTGGTTAGCAATGTCAATAGATGTTGTAGTTGATTTAGTGATCAATGGACATCTTGTCTTGAAAATGGCTCACTTGAAATCACAGAAGCTGATACATTCATGGTTTATGTTGTAGCTTTCCTCACCCTTTATGCTAATGAAATGTACATTAACTCACCCTTTGTTGGGTAATAACTATAGGCATTGGAAGTTGTGAATTATCCAAAGCTCATATGAAATGATCCATTGATTGAGGTTTATTTGGTGTCGAAACACTTTGGCAACCTAAGTGATATCTTCTTCCATGTTGTCATTAGCCTTTTTGTCACAACCACAAGAACTATTTTAACCTGTATTTGTAGGTCAACGGACTGTTTCATGAAACTTTGGTGTTCCGTTATATATCTTTTGAAGGTTTCTGCTGATAATTCTTTGGAGTCTTTTTTTTTTCTTCTTTAAGTTAATAGTAATTCTTTCTTGGATGTTAGGTACACGATGATCCCCTTAGTGCACCGGTTGATGGTCCAACCCAATGGGTTCGTATTGCTTTCCAATATTCCCATAAATAGCTTGACTACAGGGAAGAAAATAAACTTCCAATAATCTGTTCAAACAATGCAGCCTTTGCGCAATTTGGAGGAGCTACTCGAAGAGCTCATCGCAATCGCTGTATGTCCTTCATCCTTGCATTGTTTGTGTGAATCCTTGTTATGTTCAGCTGCTGACGTATGCATGTTGTTTCTTGTGCTTGTGAAGAGGGTCACCAAGGGGAAAAAGGCATTCAAAATTGATCTTACACCTTTTCGCGATTGAAGTGATATCATCGGCAGAGCATGAAGGCATAAATCATTTAGCTGCAGTTTATCCATCCACTCACTCTCAAGGGAATAACCAGACTTTGGTGCGTTTGTGCATTTGCTTGTTCGGCCATGTCTTATTAAGTGTAACATTTTGATCATCAATTTGTTGTTTCGTATTTTTAATGAGTACTTAAAGATTTTAGATATCCGCTGGATGTAGATTTTGGCAACATATTGGACCAGTAGGAATATGGTTGAATAATAATAGAATAAAAAAAAGGGAATATTATGTCTTTTGTTATCCGTATCAGTATATATACTGGGTGGTATATGTATCCGTTCAACATCTTGTATATTCAAAATTCTAAATGATAATTTTGTGGTGTTTGCTTATGTATCAACATTGGACTTGGGACATGTACTGATCTAGTTGGGGGGGGGATTATTAGCACGGGTTTGGTATCCAAAACATCAAACCATGATTGAGATCTCAAGGATCGTGGGACTCGTATGTGATTGCAACAAGATCATGCGACGTATCATCCTATGTGCCATTAGGGTAAACGACGTGACTCAAAATGCATGCGAGAAACAAAGGGTGGACGACACGAAAAATCTAAATAAAGAAAACCTAGCCTACACCCTTGTTTTCCTTTTTATATGAATGGACAACTGATTTTATACCGACCAATATAATTTCTCTGTAATCAGCCAAAAGACTAATTTTATTTTGGTGGGTTATGTTATATCATGATGGTTTCTCGTTCAGAACTGAGAGGCAGCATCAAGACTTGACCACGGAGCTTTAAACATTCAGTGAACCGAGATTAAAAATCAACAATACAAATGCCAGCCAATGTTTAAATTTTAATGTATGTGCGTGTGTTCAGGATTTCAGATTACCATAACTAAAATGCGACTCGATATTATCTATCATATATGCAACCAACCATCAGATCAATCTCCAGTTCGGTGTTACATGGAAGAAACAGAATTGTTTGAGAAACAGAAAACGAAATCAAACTGGACATTAGAAGAAATACATGTCTATCAGTCAAAAGGGGATGAACACACAGCTTCCACCATTCCCAGGTGGGCAAACACTTATAGTAAACAGATTAAATCTTCTGGATATAAGCAGATTTAGTTGATTAACATGTAGACATACCCGATGGGTTAAGAGCTCAGTAATTAGCGGAGATTATAATCACTGTGGCCTCCTCCATTAGTGCAGATAGGCAGTCTGGTACTGGACCTGGTAGCCATTTCCATAGTAAGTGGTATGAGTAGGGGAGATGGTGGTGTATGGAGCAGAATTCACCAGAGGAGGATGATGAGCTTCAGCTGTGTACACATACTGCCTATCGTAAGGATACAGATATCTCTCAGGGGGTGCATGGTAGAAGCTTTTGTCAGGCATGCTGGTGACACGTGGGGCGTAAAGGCTGCCACTGGCACGGGGTCTCTTGGATTGTGGCTTTGCAGTTTCAGCTGCCCTCCTCTTGTCAGCCTTCGCTTTCTCTAGCTGGAGGATTCGATTCTGAAGTGGATCGACAGGGTATTGATCTTCAAGTTTGTGCTCCTCGATGCACTTGATGACAGCTTTAAGGGCAGATAATTCACGTTCGTTCATTTCATTCTGAAATAGACACACAGCATTGAAAAACAGAACATACGAGTTGGACAATTAAAAAAGCAGAAGCAGAGAAATGGCAAGTATTACAAGTTGTCAAATAAAGCATATAATTTTGCAATATTTGTCGGATTGTAGGTCCTGCTGATCACGATACAATTACGATGCAAGTTTCCCAGCTATGGTTTTTCATTTTTAGTTAACTCTGGCTACGCGAATGGTCAGTGCTGTAATGTCTTAATATCAGCCGCATAGGATCCCCATGGTGACAAAGAAGAAAAGAAAAACTATATGATAAGATCGGTCTCAAATGGGGAAATGGAAATATATATTGCCATTAGTTTACAGGTCAAACAAACAAATCACTGTGGAGGCATAACTAAAAGAGAAGTACTACATAATACACACATTAGTGCTAAAATTGACCTAAAAACTTACCACATAAAATTCTTAAGTTATATTCATAGCTGATGGCATCTCAATGCAGCTAATGCCAATGCAGTGTCAGTAACGATTGCAAAGGACAAATATGTGTGCACAAATCTGAAAAAAGATGTACCCAGTGCATGAGGCTCCCATATGAATTTGTCTACAAACTAGAAATTACTGAGAAGAGCAGATTTGACTAGAAAGTAGAATTTACCGAGTTCGCATCGTCACAAACTTTTAAAGACATTGTATTCCTTTCACATGAATTTGTCAAACTAGCATAAGCACCTAACTACACAAATGGATGGCAATTAACATCTAGAAAATTTAGACATGTAGGTAAGGCTAAAGATCAGGCAGTGCTCTCAATCGAACAAAGTCAGAACGGTTTATAAATCCACCATGTTTGAGAATAGTTGGCCCAACAACTTAACAAATATCAGGTTTCCAAAATTTCTTTGGAGAAATACACTCCATAAATAAACAAATATATAATATGAATAGCAAGTTATAAACAACAATTAGTATCATATTAGCAACACAAATTTGACCCAATAATAAGCCAACTGTATATGTTTCTAAAATAACTTTGTTGCAACATTAGAATTAGAAGCTCCACCTAAAAGTATAAAAATAAAGTCCCTTCGTTCCAAAACTAGACTCGAAGACAGCAAATTAGCAGATGGCAATATAACTCGGTGAAATATAAAATTGTAACAGACTGGTGAAGGAAGACCTGTGCACCAGGAGACATGCTTCCAGCTTTGACTTGTGATACCTTTTTCGCTTCCTTCAAATATGATTTAAGTAATGGCACTGGTGCAAACTGCTCAGTTAGTTTGAAGGCATAGGCGAGATTAACCACCTCAACTTGCCTTCCACTATTCAGTAGAACTTCAATCAAACCTAGGAATCAATTGACATGGAACAAAACATGTTTACCCATAAATAATCAAATTAAGGACATCAGATCATTAATGTATTGATTTGTATTTAGTACTCTATAAACTTTAAGCATGCTACTTTTGGAAGGATGTGATAGAAGAGACTGAAAAGTAGCTAGCATGATAAGTATGTAACATGGCTCCTCAAAGGGTTTATGAAATTATATGTAGGACACTGAGATCAAGCTATTACAAAGGTTCATTTATCAACACCTGAAATTTGATAAGCAGTGTGGAATATACCATAAACAATTTCTAAATAGTGAATAATCAAACTAAAGTGAACCACAACCCTAGAAATTATGGCAGAGGTATTTTTGATAGAATAAAAACATACAAAATAAAGAACTCAGATATTTTTGTAAGAAAGAAAGTTCACAGTCAGATTAGAACCAAGCATGATTAAGATATAATACAAGTGATTTTAAACAGCTAATCTAGTCAAGTGACATCCTAATATGCCTGCTTCAGAACACAAAACTTGAGTAAAAAAAGGACAGCAAATAGCTTAAATCACAAATTTATCTCCTTATTGCAAATAGAATATAGTTCAATACTTGATTAAGAATAGTAATAGAAAGTAAACAAACTACAAACTAATTTACTTTAAAGAATGATATAAAGGAAAGTGAAAAATTACAAACTGATTTACCTTAAATAATGGTAGCAAAAGCATGCAGCAAAAGTACCTACTCTGAAAGCAACGATTTATCAGCCAAACTTATGACTCAGAACGCAAAACTAGAATATTTCAATTTTGTGAAATCAATAAAATATACTTCATGTCCTTCAAATTTGTGAAATCAATAAAATCAAGGTAAAGCATAATTCTGAATCTTCGTGTCCTTCATAAATATGGTAAATTTCTCACCATTAAAATGCATAATGATGTGAGGCATAAAGATAGTAAGTCCAAGACAGAAGTGTCATTTACAAGAATAAGAATCATCTGTCCTACAAACATGAATATACTTTAAATATGATCAAACTAACATATAACCAACCTGGCATTTTATGTGACAAACCAAGTGAACGACACAACTCAACAGTTTGACGACGCCGTGTAACAGCTGGAATAAGTTTGCAGATTTCATCTTGATCAAACTCTGAAACAATATCAAAAGTAGCCAAAAGCTGAAGAAATGCATGTGCTTCCAATGAGTTTCCACTGCTGGCTTCACTGTCAAGATGATCTAATTTTGGCTTCCATTCTTTAGCTACCACCTTTGCTTTCTCTTTAGTATCTGGTGTAAGTATTTGCTCATCAGAAAGAGAATCTGGAACACCATTTGCCAACAGTTGTTCAAGAGATTCCATCAACATGAGACAAGTCCTTCGCAGGCCCAAAAGGCTTCCATCTTTTTTTCCATTTAATCCTAGAACCTCTCCAGCATAAAAGCCCTTCAAAGAATCCAAAACTAAGCTGAAAGGACTGGGTGCACTTCTTAATGCAACTGGTATTTCTTCACGTATAGAGCTCAAGTTTTTACGATTGTCTGAAATGAACTTATGTAGACCTTCTGCATCCATTTCTTTACACAATTTAATCAGCTCCGAAGGAGGCTTGGTGCATCTGTTTTCATCTTCTATAGGACACACATATTCAGAGCCAGATTTGGCAGCTGTATCATCCAAGTTCTCTCTTAAAATAGGATTAGCCATGCCATCGCTGACCCCTGCAGCAACGAGTTCTGGAGAAGAGGTCCTGTATTTGACAAACAAAGCAGATAGAACAGCATCTCTTTGTTCCTGCAATCGTTCCAGTGATGCAAGCTCCTTAGACATGACAGCAGCCTCCTGCTTCTCCAACATCTCGTGGGCTTCTGTGACCTTTGTAACGTATTTCTTTTCCTGATCTTCCAACTCATCAAACCTTTTCTTCAGAGATTTCTCAAGTCCATGAAAATGTTCTTCAAGTTCTTTCCATTTCAAGTTCAAGGATATGGCACTATGACTCTCAAGTTCAGAAAATGCCTGTTGCAATTGTTGCAACTTTGAAGTTGTAGAATCAATAAGTGTGACGACTGACCGTGTATCTGCCATAGAATAAATCCCTGCCAACAGCGAAAACAGATGCTAGTGCATCAAATAGTAAAATCACAAAAGTAAACTCCACATACACACACACACAATATATATATATATACACTCATGTTGCCACCTGAAAAGTGAACAAACAGTACATGATAATTGCAGAGTGCTCACCAGTAGATGTATTTCTAAGAGTTGCTCTTTACCATGCGAAATCTAGTATCTATTGGAATAAATGATAATTGCAGACTATTTTTCTACTCATTTTACTTTGTAAAACCTGGTTTATAATTCTATATGAATAGAAAATCATATTAGAACAATAGCACGGCATTCAATTCAGCACCTGTAGACCTGCTAGGCTTATCCAGTGAATTATAGCATCTCTGTATATGCCTTTTTCTCTTATGAGCTCTAAAATATATGATTGCACAAAATCAAAAGTCATAGGAATCTTTAACAACAGTATTTTATACTTGGCTTATTCAAAGAATGTTGGGTGAAAGCTTTCCATCACTTCATCTTGTTACATGGGTTGTGATTAGTTGAAAACATGCTATTGGCCAATGGAAACTTTAAGTACTTGGACCCTGATCAGGAACCAGATTTATGGCAATCATAAAACTTACAAACCACAGAGTTCCTAGTTGGGTATGGAAGCATTTTCAAAATAATTTAAATGGATCAATAGAGAACCAAAATACCCACAGACTTAACCAGAATGAATGTACAAAAAACTACCAAGAGATAATGGAAAAGGACGTCAAGAGCATGAGGACACAGAAGTTTCTATACTAAGCACTAAAAAAGAAGAACTAAAAGGAGAATTAGTTCAGTATACTTCCAGAAGACATAGAATCCCATTATTAGTGGAATCCCATTATTCACCAATATACTTCCAGAACACAGAATCCACATGCAATTACTTCCTAAATTCATTAAATTCTATAAATACACTTACAACATCTTACCCTAAACTAGCTCCAAGGCCAAGACGAAGAAAACGAAGCAATCATAATGGGTTGAAACTTGAAACAATTCAGACGTCAGAACCACATTTCTATACTGACTAGTGTAACAATAACACTTGCTTGCAACGCCAAGCTATACTCACTTGTAAATTTCTCCCAGAAAAAAAAATGCTCCCATTTTAGACTTAGTACTTAATCCAACCCTCCTAAAACTGATACGGTCAAAACTAGCCTCCAATCTGCCCTCCCAATATCAAGGCCCGCACCATCATCAAATCAAACAATGTAGAGCAAAAGGCCACCAACAGCCTATCAAAAGGGGTTTCACCTTCAGCTCATAACCAAACCCTAGAAACGATACAAGAGAGGAACCACCACTCCTGGCCTCACTAAACCGACTTCAACAGAACAAAGCAACAAATAACAGAGTCTACTAAAATCCATCAATCTGTTCCCCGAGAAACCTTCTTTCTGCATCAAATCCACCGAAATCCGTACCGAAATCGGGGATCCAACCACGAACAAACTGAGAGCGAAAAATCCCTGTTGAAGACGAAGGATTCAGAAGAAAAACTCACAGGAATTCGCAAGCACGAGATCAGGGGATCACAGAAGGAAGCGGCGAACGGGATTGGGAACGGAAGCCATCCATCGAAATGACCAGTAAAAGAAAAGCGAGAGAAAGAGCGAGAGGAAAGCGGTTAGTTGCTTCGACCTCTATATAGCGGAGGCTTTATTAAAGCGCGGGTACACGTTGTAATCCGGACTGTCCATTTCCGAATCGACGGACCAGATAACTGTAAATTTCAGCCGTTGGATGATGATCGGGACACTTTTGCTGATGGGTTCGTGGGTGTGGTAATGATGGCGTCTGATGCATTTAGCTCTGCGGTCCCCGTTAGGGAAGTCATCATATGGACACGTGGCAGACTGAGAATTCTCATGATCCCGAATGCGCTTCGATGCACACGTAGGTGAAATTAGCTGACGTAGATAAAAAAAGATAATCTATAAAAATATTAAAATATTTATACAAAATAAGATAATTCTATCTAGAGAATATTTATATGTAGAAAAATATCTTTGGTAGGTCAAATCGTTATGTTTTGTTTTTATTTTTAATTTATTACACGTGGCCGTCCTTATCTAGCCTTGAGACTGGTGATTATTTTATATTGTCTTTATATTGGGAAAATGATAATAATTTTAATAATTAAATTTAAATTTAACACATATATATATATATCCCTTTGTACACGTTATAAAGGATTTCTTTTAAGTTTGTTGCACCGCTTCTCTTTCTCGTCTTCATCCCGTCCCGTTCACGTTTACCTATTCTTCCACCTGCATTGTGAATGGAATAAAAGAGGGAATCCGGTGGGACCCATTCTAGGGCTGTGACGCGCGGCTAGGAAGAGTTATTCGTCATGGGGTGTGGAGATCCGGAGTCAGTTATTGAACCGGATCGAGCTCGACAAGTCCCGGATCGAGCAAACCGGACACGGTTGTCCCCTCCGTGAAGCACCCCCTGTCACCTTCGCCATCAATGATAGCAGCGCATTGACGACAGCAACTGGGAGACCGGAGTGGTACGGGTGACGTCTCTCCTCCTTGCTCGTTTCTGTAGTCGCCCGATTCGTAGATGAATCTTCGTATTTCCAGCAAGATTTCCTCGTCTCCTGGAATTCGGATCGGCAGTTTCGATTAGGTTTCAAGATTTCTCTCTTCTATAACATTACGAACATTTTTGGGTTCTCCAGATCCGTGGTTATTGATTTGGAGCTGTTGAGGCGACGAAAGCGATCCTCTCTCGTGGTAGAAGGCCTCATTCCCGATGGATCACGCGGATATCACGACAGAAGAGGTTGGTCATCTGAGATCCGACTCTGTGCTTATCGGTTGGGAAATGGTTTTCGAGCGTTCCTACATGTTGTTTGAATGCATGTGTGCGTGTTAATTTAGGTTATTTGTTGTTAATGTTGAGAACACGATGTTTGATTTCTATGGTTGATAATGTTGAGAACGCGATGGTGAATACGGACTTATTTTGATGATTTTTTTTGGGGTCTAGGATGTGATCACCACTTATCGAAAAAATAAAATAATAAAATAATATTCTGTATCTTAATATTCAAAATAGTGTCAAATTATTATTTCTTGCTCTTAGCCTTTTATGAATATCTTCTTTTTTAAATTTCTTGATTTATTTTTTTTTTCTAAATTGACTATTTATCCAAATTGACTCACTTTGTGTACCTAATGAATTTATCGATCTATTTTGGACACTTTATTACACCTTATAAATTGACATTATTTTTTAGATATCATGTTGCTTAATTGTCTAATATCATGATCCATGAAATAGTAGGTCGTACAACCAAGGATTCATGTTTGGTTGTATTGACCAGCTACGTTACTAGTGTGTCGCGAACCGACCAATAAGCCACTAATTTCATTGAGCCTGACCAATAGTTTAGAATGTTTAAGCCCAAGTTGATTGTGGTAGGCTCTTCTAGCTCTTATAAGTCCTTTTAAACCTTCTCACACTTCTGATGTGGAAATGAACCAGGGACTTATAATTTTTCGTATTTAATGGGCTTAACGTCTTCATCAAGATCTGACACAACCTTTAAACCTTAGCATGGTGCATGTGAGACCTAGCCCAGTGGTGACTCCACATGGTGACATGCCCTCCAGCCTCATCTATGGGTAGTACTTTCTTACACAAGTCTCTCCTATACTCAATACTAGGTCAACTCTGATAAGAAACACATTAACTTGTTGAGCCTTTGAACGACAAAAGTTCAGGTTAAAGAAAGTAGACATATTCAATCATTATAAGTTCATTGAATTCTTCTCTCATTTCTATTGTGGGACTAATTCAGATATTGCAATTTTCAAAGGAGTGCAACACGAGAACTTCCAAGGGTCCTAGTACGACTCTCGCCCAAGTGCACTTGACTTTGGATTTTTTATGAGATTTTGTGCATTAGTGCTAGTATGATTGAACATCTAATATGATTTGGAAAGTGTTCACAACTAAAGGTGTTATGACATATAGAATGCATGACAAATTGAGTACCAGATTTGTTGGATCATCAGAGATTTTAGAAAAATTGAAAATATAGATTACAAACTTATTTTACCACCCATCTTGGTTGGAGTTTATAATATCTTTCTTATGTATATATGTCGAGATAATATATTCCAGATTTTGATTGTGTAAATAAACTAACACTACTATACTTGGAGAAAGATATATTGTAAGGAAAAACTTATTTATATTGTGGAAAGAAGAGCAAAATTAAGATGCTGAATCCATATTAAGGGCAATCGAGTGATTTTAGTGAAAGAAAAGTTGCTTCAGAATTGGAAGATGTCATGAATGACAATTTCTTAATTATTTTCTAATTTAGGTTTGTCAAGTCTAGAGGATTAAACTTTTCTGGGGGGAAAAATCTAATGTCATAATTTCCTAGACCTAATTGTAATTATAATGTACAAAAAGAATTAATATGAAAAAAATACCTTAAGGTTTCTTTTAGCTCTCTATATCTATCAAACTATAATGATGCCATTCGAGAAAAAGAATTCGTCCATTGGAGTCTTTGAGTCGGAAAGGAGATTTCTTTGAGTTTGAAAGGAGATTTTGTTCTACGAATGAAAACAGAATATCAAGATCGTACTAAGGAAGATTGAGTTTAGGTAATAATTATAATTTTTATAATTTTTGTCAATCATCGAAACCTATGGGGTTGTAGAGAATGTAAATCTTGATCCCTATTTATTGTTTAGCTTAATCTTTAACAAATAGATTTATTCATGGATAAAAAAGATTAAAAAATAAAAAATGATCATTTTTCATGGCTTGCCACAGGATTGATAGCAATCCATGAAGAGCGTAACTTTAAGAAAAGATAGGCCACAACTAGTCATGGTGGGAAAGAACAAATGGAGAGAAGAATTTGATGTGGTGTTTCCTCTTCAATTTTTCGTTTCCACCATCACTTGCTATGGCTTATGATTTATTTTCTTTTTCAAGGTTACCCTCTTCATGAATTATTGTCAGTCATCTGGTTATTCATTAATCAATCCATTCTCTAATAATAGTATCATTACAAATTAAACTAAATTATAAAAAGATCAACCAAGGATTGAAATATCGTACCATACCGAAGTTTCGACATTCTCTCAGTACGATATGGTACTATATACCGAGCGGTATACCACTCGGTATACCGTTCAGTATATATATATATATATATATATATATATATATATATATATATATATATATATATATAATCTTTTATTTATATATCTATTTATTTATATATTTATATATAAAAGTTATAAAAAAAAATGTGCGATGTCATCTCTCTTCTCCCTAGGCGGGGGTGACGTCGCCTTTATATATACATATACATATACATACACATATACATACATATACATATACATATATACATATACATATACATATATAGATACATATATATACATATATACACATACATATATACATATACATATATATATATATATATTTATTTATTTATTTATTTATTTATAAATAAATACTGCCCTGTAGCGAGCGATCCGCGTACCAGTTTATTGTCGGACCGATACGTACTGCCCGTACTGGGCGATATCATTCGAAACTGTATACCTTGAGATCAACATTCATATTCTCTATGACCCTATAGATTTCAATGATTGATGAAAAAACTCTAAAAAATATAATCCTTTCCTAAACTTGATCTTTCCGGTACATCTTTTGGTATCATTTCCGGAGCAAATCTTCTTCCTGAATCGAAGACTCTGCACAGACAGATTCCTCTTCTTGAACAGCATCACGATGACTCGTGACGGGTACAAAAGGTTAAAAAGAAATTCTATGGCCTTTTTTCATATTAATCCTTTTCATATTTTATAATTACAATTAGATCCTAGAAATTATGGGATATTGCATAGTCTGTGCCAACCAGTGTGCTGTGGAAATGGGAAACCAGAAAATAGGTATCTGATCAGAAAATTGATGTCCAACAAAGAGGCATGCACTCATACAAACCTATTTAATGTGTGCATGCAAATCCAGATTCATGACAAAAGACAACTCATAAAAGATGAAACTATTTCCAAAAAAGATGAAACTATAAATTTCTTACCTTCTCCGGTGGATGACTCTCGAGACCTTTTACTTATTTTCATTATGTGGGAGTTAGAAATCTTCTCTAAAGAATCCAACTTTAACTATTTTGAGTTGAATTTTTATTAAACCTTTTGTTTGCTTGTAAATTTTAATTTATTTCATGTGTTTCTGTGGTAACTTCAAAAAGAATTTGCTATATTCTATTTCCTACTGGTTTTTGCTGGTTTGAAAAAATCAGTGGACTTTATTAGGTCTCTGCTGGCATTTCCACAGAGCAATAGTGTTGGTTATGTTTGTTGAAGAAACCTGGTTATCACTTTAATTCAATCTTATGTTTTTGAAGGTTCTCAAGAGGTACATACCATGGGAAACTTACATGTCAGCAAAGCTTATTACAGAAACACATCTTCAGCTACTAAGGCGCTATGATAAAAAATCTGCAAGCCAAAGAGCTGCTTTGCTTGATGAAGTAAGTATTATGTTTAATGGTATCAATCAATAGGTATTTGGTGTCAAGATATGTTGTTTTGGTTTCAGTTATAACTGATCTAGTGTTCTAGGTGCATATTTCTCATGCTGTTTGTTAAGTTTGGTCATCCTTTTGCTTCTTTTGTATTGACTTCAGATGTTGTTTAGCATGTCTGGATGTTGGAGTAAAACATACTTAACTTGTATTGGACACAATTTATACATTTTGAGTTCCCTAAACTTTTATTATTCTCTTGTAGATGTCAGTGATCATTCAGTTTGGTTTCGGATCATGTTGGAGTCCTAGTTGAAGTGTATTGGCTTAAACAATGTACACTATAAATAATGTTTGATCACCTGCCTGCTTTGTCTCTTTGTTATGATGTTTAATAAAATGTTGATATTAGTTTGTCTGTGTTCCATTTTTGTTATAGTGTAGTAATATGGATGCTTGGGCTAGGCACTCAAGTTATTGCTAGAAAGTAAATAAACCTTGGAAGGCCTAGTATTCACTCATTTGGACCAAGATATGTTTGTGGATTTGATTTTTTTTTCTTATAAAAAAATGATATATTGATATATGAATGTAGTATAATATTTGCAATTTTGCATGTAAGAACATATATTGATTAATTGATATACACAAACAATTTTGCTTTATTGATAATAGTAATTTCTTTAAAGATACAAAGGATTAGCTTATTTTGAAATGTAGCTCGTACAATGCAATATGTACTGATCCATGCCAAAACCAGTACACAGGCTGCTTGGTTTTATGTGAAGAAACTTAACTGACCAACCCAAATGATGCATGAAATTTGCTTTCAGCCATACATTACTTTATAGTCATACATTACTTTATAGTCATACATTACTTTATCATAGAACATTAACTAATCATTTGTGTTTACAAACCACAATGTTTCTCACAAGTGTTCTTTAATGGTATCTTTCATCCTATAATAATGATGCATATTATACTGCTACTCCTATTGAGATCTTATGAAATGAAATCGGAAAATGAAGTAATTTTCTAATAAGATTATTGTTTGGGCTATCACTTGGTTGCTTAGACTATGGATTAGGCTATTTCCATCCACATAGGGTAACTTATTTATGCCTGGAAGCTATAACAATTCCAATTTAGATATTGATTAAAATTTTCAGACATCTATCAATTTGCTGGAATTTTGATGAGAAATTTACTCCATTTCTGAGCATTTATTGTAGGAAAGAAGTATCTAGTCTGTTATAAAAGGACAAAGTGGCCTTATCTAGCTGCCAAAACCTCAGTAACAAGTGCATGAATCAGTTTAGACTTCTGATGTGCCTAAATATAGCATGCTTATTCCTTAAATTTTATTTTACAAAACTATTATATATATCTCATATAATGGTGTTCAACTATACTCAATCCTCATTCTACACCTATTATCTAACATACAAGTTGCCAATTCAACATCTACACTGTTCACCCACAGTGATGTAACATTTGGATATGTAGGATGAATATTTGCTTGATTGTATATGTTCTTTAGCAGTATATTTAATCTAACGGTTGTGAATTCATTGTTGTTAGATCATGTTAAATACTTTTCTTCTTTGAAACAGGATACATATTTTATTGACTTTATTGTTTAATGAGTTAGGTTGTCTTCCCATTATTTGTTTAGTGTAATTTTAGATAGCATCAAGGCTTTTCAAATAAAATTAGATATCAAGATTGTGTTTGCTTTCCTTGGGTTTTCAGTAGTTCCAAGTATATATATGACACAGAGTGAGTTAACAAACATAAGCATGGACCATGTTTCACTGAATTTATCTTCAGAATTTGTTAAATGACTTGATAATGTGCATTGGTTCTTTTATGTTCTATACTTCTATCCCATATGAATTCTGAGTGGTATTGGAAAAGCTATCTTAGTTGCATGAATAAGTTCAATCTACACTACTCATTTTAAGTTGATGTATTTAACAGGATGGACCAGCTTTTGTACGGGTCTTCATGAACATATTGAGTGACGTTTCCAAAGAAGAAACGGTGGAATATGTGCTTGCTCTCATTGATGAAATGCTGGCAGGTACAAAATAGTGCAGCAATCAGATAAAAGTTTGCTCTTTCATGTAGAGATCTCGATGAAATTCTTTTTATTGTTTGCAGCAAATCTAAAGCAGGCTAGACTTTTTCATGATAATTCATTATCAAGCGAAGACACTTATCAACCTTTTTTAAGTTAAGTACAGTTTATCTTATATTCTCCAAATTCTTGTTAAGAATAACCATGACTAAATGCATCTCTGAGGTTGACATTTGGAACTAGTTGACCTACTTCTATTATCTTGTCAAATAAGCCTTAATAGACCTCAGTTAATTATTTATATCTTTTTGTTTAGAAAGATTTCCCACATTTTTTACTAATCACATTCAGAGTGGGATCTTATTGTCATTGTGTTTCTTTTTAAGTCACTAAATGACTTGTTAAAGACTTGAAAGACCTTTGATTAGTCCTTCCCTTGAAAATTAATTACTTTCAGGGTCAAAAATTTAAATTTCATTTTGAGTTATCCTTTTATCTTCTGGATGAATGATCTTACACGGTCACTATAGAATCCGTTATGTTGAGTATTGCAATTATTTTGCATTGGTAATTGTATAGATCTTAAGTGATTTACACATCCCACTTCCAATATTTCAGATGGCTCCAGGAAGGCAATTTGTTCATACAAGACAAGAGCAGTAAAATATTGACTCTGATAGTGAGGTACTCAGAATTTTCAGATGTTGCAAATACTGTTTTAAATACATAATCAATGGAGAATTTAACTAACTATGCTTGCAGTGCTCATCCTAAAGTTCAAGATGGTCTTGTTCCAAATGGAGAATCCTCACATTCAAAGAGCAAGATCTCAAATACTGATATGGTTCTAAATGGACTACTTGACTGGCTGTGTTCTCAGGTTAAAGCTTTTATGTACTTCATGCAGTTCTACAACATAGTTCTTCTGTATTATTTCTTCTAGGAACCCCCTTTCGCCAAACCACCATAAAACCCACCACCATTACCACCAAAAAGGTTTAAATGGCTAAGTAACATTTGTATTTATTCTATATGCTTTACATTATTGTGTTATGTTTAGAACTTGGGAGAAATGACATGCGATGCATTTTGTTCTTTTTTACAATGAAGTATTACTCAAAGATGTATTTTCTTTTTTAGCTGAAGACTCCATCTCATCCTAATCGCTCTGTGCCTATGGCTATAAATTGCCTAGCCATTTTGCTAAGAGAACCCTGGGTTAGGATTTCATTTATTCAATCAGATGGTGTCAAATTAATAATTCCTTTGATATCACCAGCTTCAAGCCAGCAGTCCATCCAGGTAAAATGATATTCATGACGCCTTCCAGATTGGATGGGCACATCTGATTATTTTTTTTCCCAAAATCATGTCAGATCTTGTTGACCAATTATTTCTTGCCTTTCTTTTGTTGTGTAGATCTTGTAAATAATAAGCTTAATCGTACATATTCCATTTTCTGCACTTTAAGTTCTTTATGCATATGTCCTTTTGATAATTTTCTATGCAAAAGTGGTATCATGAGTGCAATAGAAGTGAGAGCTAAAAGATGCCAACGTCTGTCTTAAAGGATCTTGATGTCATTGCACTCAGAGTGGTACTTGGGAAATTAGCTACCTGGAATCCAACAATAGGCTGTACAGTTTTCATTTGTATGAATTGAATGAAGGAATATGTTTTATAGGTTTTCTCTTTCCATCATTACGTGAACATATGTGCATTGTCCACTATGATTAAGTTTGACATGAAATTGAATATTAATTGTGATAGGGAAGTGCATTAGATCATTTATCTAGTATAATGAACTGCTTCTGAAGCATCCACTATGATTAAGCTTGACATGAAATTGCACATTAATTTTGATAGGGAAGTACATTAGATAATTTATCTAGTATGATATACTGTTTCTGAAGCTGGTATTCATTCGTGCAGCTTCTTTATGAAACTTGCCTTTGTATTTGGCTCTTGTCCTATTATGATGCAGCAGTTGATTACCTGGCCACCACTAGGGTCTTGCCAAGGCTAGTTGAGGTTGTAAAAGGTTCAACAAAAGAAAAGGTTGGATTCTCTAACAATTTCTTTCTGGCCCAATTGTTTAAACTTTGTGATGATCTTATCAAATCTTAAATCTCTTTTTTTTTTTTTTTTTGTAGGTTGTGAGGGTTATTATGTTAACATTGCTCAATCTGTTACCAAAGGCAGCATGTGGGGCCCAAATGATTGATCTTGGACTACCACAAATTGTCCAGTCTCTAAAAGCTCAGGCCTGGAGTGATGAGGTTAAGTTTTAATTGCCGTCCATGCTATTTATGATGCATATCCATGTTAAAATCATGATTACATAAGTAATTGAAATGTAGATGCTAGAGGGTGGATCTCAGAATCACAATAAAGTTGCTCTTTGTGACATGGGTGACAAATTCAGAATACAAAAGTAGCCTTTCTACTTGAGAGGGATAAGGCTGCACATGTTGACCCTCTCTTCATATCATGCATTGGTTGAAGAGTGGTGGTTATAAATGACATTATTCTGCATCTTTCTAGTCCTTTGATCGTATGTTTATTTTGTTGCTTTTTACCATCTTTTCATTCTTTGTAGGATTTGTTGGGTGCACTAAATCAGTTAGAAGATGGACTTAAGGAACACATCAAAACTCTAAGTTCCTTTGATAAATATAAGCAGAAAGTTCTTCAGGGTCATCTTGACTGGTATCCTATGCACAAGGATCCAGGATTCTGGCATGAAAATATTACAAATTTTGAAGAAAATGACTTCCAGGTATGTCATGCTACTATTTAACTTCACATCAAGATGCATATCAAAGGACTCTTGGCCTTCGTTTGCACAATAACACTTAATGCGTGGGATTTTCATGGTTGGTCTGCCACCTCAAGTTAGAACAGCACAGAATTCAGGAATCATTTCTAAATAAACAGAGTGCCTTTTTCATTTTCTTCTTCTGCCGTGTACCATTTTATCTAATTGAGTAAAAGAATCATTTTATGTTTTTCAGCCATCTATCATGTTTAACGCTGGGCAAGCAGACCCACAAAGACACCTGATTGGTTCTTCTAACTCTAAATTTTTTTTTTATTTTTGCAGATTTTGCGTGTCCTCATCACGATCCTCGACACTTCCAGCGACCCAACCGCACTTTCTGTTGCATGCTATGACTTGTCTCAGTTTATCCAGTACCACCCTGCTGGAAGAATCATGGTGTCAGACCTGAAGGCCAAGGACCAGGTGATGAAACTCATGAATCATGAGAATGCTGAGGTGACGCGGCACGCCCTTCTGTGCATCCAAAGGCTTTTCCTGGGTGCCAAATACGCTAGCCTTCTGCAGTCTTGATCACTCTTCGCTACCATCTCAAGTTTGAACCATGGCTTGCAACCGCAAATGCCTAGCAGACAGTGAGTTTTGTTGTTCATTCGTAAAATCCGTTATTATATTTTGCTGCATGTAATAAATTCTACTCTTTTGTTTCAAATGCTCTTTTAAGCATATTCGATACTCGATTTGCCCAAGTTGGGCAAATTTTTATGCGACTGAAATAATTTGCTGTGTGGTTGAGTTCATTTGTCACTCTTGTTGCTTGAAGGATGTCTCCTCTCTTTGTTTGGTCGGCCTCACAGCATGCATCTCCACTTGAATCTGCAGAAGATTTAGGTCTAATTTTCTGCCCATCGATGGGATTAGATTCGAATTCAGAATAAAGGTATGTAGATCAGATCTGGTTTAATTTAATGCATAAATGAACCCATGTTTCAGCTTGTAATATTTTAGATTTCAAAAGGAATATGAGCTTATTCGGATTGCCATAGTTCAAGTGTTATCTACTTTGTAACTATCAAATCTCTTGTTGACCCCTTCACAATTTGACTACTCTAGCATCTAAATAAAGATCAAAGAAAAGAGTGTAATTACAGAAAATTTACGTATTGCTAAAATATGCAGAGAAGAAATTAAAAAATGCAGATTCTTCATTGGCTTTAACATGCGAGGCTTCTTTCCAAAGTAAACCAGTTGTTGGGAGTATTCAGCACATCTCTAGCTATATAAATCACAAACGCATGAACGCAACTAAAATCCAAAAGACTCAGATCCAAGATTGCTACATCTTTGATCTGCACCACGCATATAATTACCCTCCTTTGTTACTCCTTACATGATCCAAATTGAGGTTGGGGAAATAATTTCTCTATTCAAATATCGTGTCAACAACAGTCTCAGCTCATTAGGTATGCTATATTTACAATGAGCTTCTTCTTCTGCCTGTCCAGAGTGAAACTTCTTCACTAATTGAGGAAGAGACCTTAGCTGCTCAAATTGGAGGATACCAACTACTAGCACAACAATGAAACTATATAGAAAAGATGGACTACCACCATCATGTTGACGCGGAGCAAGAATGATTTAATACAGCCACGAGATGATCCATCGACTTGGATGAAAACTCTATGATTTTAACATGGCTGCTAACTTACTCAAACACTTGTACAAGAATTTTGGAGTGCAGTACAGACTCAGATATGGCATTACTTGAGCAAATCCAGCCCATTTGAGGTAGGCAGCACATAGCTAATTAAAATATCACAAAAGATGGTCAATACCACAGTAAAAGGATCTGTACTAGCAGTGCTTGCAGCATTTGGTTGCAGTTCTTCAGCCAGCGAAAACATGGTCTCCTCCCTAATAACATGTACAGACAAACAAAACAAAATTAACCCATTCATGGGTGTTAATTCAGGTACAATAATGGAGATGGAGAACAGAGTAAATTACATCTATGTTTCTTTGTTCTTTGAATTTGCAATAACAGGAGTTTGTCGACAGGAACTGTATACCCGTCAGTCTGCATCCAGTTCGGCACCAAACTGCTCCAGCCTTGACATCTCGGCATCAATATCACGAATGAGAGCATGGTTGACAGAACCATCATCCTCGCTCGCATGTATCTGTCTTCCACCAAACCTGTAAACCAAGTTCATCATGCAGGGAAAGTCCATTAGAACGATACCACCATTGAATAGTTGCAGAGTACATAGAAATAGTGTAAAATACATGCATAAGTTAACTGCCACTGCTAGAGTGAAGAATTACATAATTCTTTGTAAAATTCTACCAGTTAAAAAGAATTTGCTTTAAGAAGAAAACAATAACAATACTGAAATCAAAGTTCCCAAGAATTAGCTTTGCTAATTTAGTTATTTAAATCATCATCTAAAGACTAGAATGCAAAAGTTTTCTTTCAGTCTTATGATGCTTATTTTGATCCCCATGGTTGCATTTTGATCAGAATGCAAAGATGGCACCAAAAATCATTTGGATATGCTCCCATGTTGCACTTAATTACGTGTTCCTGTGAATGCTTGAAATCAAAGGGTACATGTAAAAATGATTTAGAGATGCTCTTATGTTAGAACTCAATGAGGTGTTCTGCAAATGCTTGAAATCAACGGAGAGCTCAGGCAACAAACCATCTTCCATTCATCAGCTCAATGCATTTTGTAGCATCTTTCCGGTCCTTAAATTTCACTAAAATGACACCTTGTGGATGACTTTCACAAACCTGTATGCCAATTTGTAACGAGCAACATAAGTACCACTGACAAATAACTATACAAAATATGAAATAAGCAAATTATCTCAAAAATCTTTACCTAAATACAGTCCAAATTCCAAAATACTAGCTAATGGTGGTGATAATACTGACATGTTGATCCTCTGATTCCTCATTGCTAATGGCTATTGTGGATATGAAATTCCCGTAATTATAGTTTCTATAACAACTCCTGTAATCCACTAGGGACAGGAATATGCTGGGAGTAACCTTCAGTCGGTTGGTATAAGCTCATGGGGATGGTTTGTGGAAGAATATGGATGGGAGTACAGATTTTGTAATTAGCGGTGAAACTGCTAATTGTGTACTTTATGGATGCAGGGACATAGAAAACAGAGATCGTCCTACACTGTGAAGCTGTTGTGCTCAGAGATAGATTGAAAACAGATTTGGAAGACAGCATTCATTGAATACATATTGAGACTGACTCAATGACGTACTGACAGTTGTTGATGAAGAAAATTAGTCCACCTTGGGCCATTTGAATGTGATCATGGACCGTTGCATTTTGTTAACCTCTTTTGAAGAATGTAGAATTTCTCATGTTACGGCCACAAAGTGGCTTGCCACTTTGTAAGAGTTAGTAAATGCAATCAGATCTAGTGGGAATGGCCTTCCAGCATCCTGTCAGTTTTGAACTCAAATGTAAGAAAGGATTTTTTTATACCCATTTTAACTAATATCAGTTTGCTTTTCTGGAAAAGAAAAAACAGTCTGAAAAATAATTTGAAGCACCCAAGCATAATAGTCGGCTCCCTCTTCATCTTGAGAGGTTCTTAGTTTGAGCATATGTGAGTCACTGCCCAAATAGTTTACCAGGTGTGTTTCTGGGCAGGGTTACCCCTCCCCATTACGCTCGCAAGATATAGAGCAACAGGCATCATAAATGAATTTGTGTACCAAGTGCTACTGTTGCAGCATCTGCAAACATTATGTAAATTAAACTTCGATCGAAAATAATAATATTTCGATGCTAAATGTCTTTTAACAGCATGAAAATAATAATAACAACAGCAATGTAACAAAGTCAAATCAGTCATAATCTGCCAAATTGACTTGTAGCCTAGTGGCAAATGACAACCACATTGCATACCTTAACTGAATCAATTGGGCCCAGTTTCACACATTCCTCTCTAACATCTTGCTCTAGTTCTGGCAGAAGACTCTCATCAGCCTGCTTAGAACCATAGACCACAATATAATATGTATTACTAGCGTAGATCAACCCAGTTCACAAAATCACAAATATAAATATATACAAGGCACCAATGGCTTACCCTTAACTCAGCGGGTGTGAACATGTTGCGCAAAACAACAGTAGCCAGAATTGTCACCTTTGCATCATCATGTCCACCTAGAAGAAGAAACCAGTGATGCTATACAACAATTAGTTTCACAAGGTTATTAAGATCTACTAAAAGTTGCTAAGAGATAAAGCAGATGATTCTGAGAAACGACAGAATAAAAGGTTGAAATTTGTTCAACAAGATTGTTAGGGTTAATAATTATATATGGAAGTCAAAAAGAAGGAAAATATCATGCAGTAGGTAACATATTGGCAGAATATACCAAATTCATAAAAACGGTCATCTGTCAGAAGTAATATTAACCGAGGAGGAAAAAAGGTTAGCATGGTCCTAGTGCTAAAACTTCTTTTTCAGGACAACTAGGCCATGACTTGCAACATTGATGACAGGATCAGTGGGGAAAGATGATGAATGTTCTGTTTATCTAATTCTGTTATGATGATTAGACAATATGTACAGTGAGTAATGACACAATTCAGAATATAACAGAATGTCCACTGCAAAAACATTTAAAGACTGCCAGTCGGTATCATAATTAATTCTATTCTCCACTTGGACACTTTGGTCAGTGTTTTTTGTTGTCATTTAATGTATAGCTAATTGTTCACCAAATCATATCTGACAAACTGACAGTATAAATTTAATACAACTCTAGTGATATAAGAACAAGAAAAATGAACACTTTAATTTCATATGATGGACCATTCTACTAGAGACAGGAACCTTGAACCTCGTCAAATTATAAATTTATTCAAAAAGATTATTAAGACATGAAGCTTTAGAGAACATTTCTTATCAGTGTATTGAAAATAGAACATTTTATATATCACATATTTAGATATTATTCTCTCATATGTCTCAGTAGAGTGATTTTCCTCGTAAGTTCATACCAAAACGAATTAGATTCTTCTAATCATACAATTTATAAGATGTGACATTTGTACAAAGAACTGTATATATGCAATAATCATTGAGCTTCTAATCATCAATATGGAACCATTTTCATCAGGGGAAAGAAAGATTATAAGCAATGAGTGAATAGACAGTATTCTACTTTGGGACTATGTATCAGTTTAGCTATTTCTTTCACCTCAGATAAGTATATATGATTCTCTGAATCAAGAACTTACCTCCTGACAACAATATATTAAGGAATTTTAAGTCTAAGGAATTTTGGCCCAGTCTGGGGAAGGAGACAATAAATAGAAAAGGTTATTTGCAATCATGAACCTCCCCTTAACCGCTAAGCCAAAGGATTTTCCTATCAGGAATCTGGTGCCTTCCATTAGCGCTGTCAACATCAATGGACCCCTCCAGTTGCTACCTACAAGGACTCTAGTTTGCTGGGTTAGGAGGCTTCGCTGTGAGCTCTTGCTATATACCAAATACCCAACACTTGATGTCTGTGGCCACCAGTATCAATTACTCTAAACAAGTTGTGAACCCTTGAGACAACCAGCCATTGGTTGACAATGTGGTAGATGGTGGTGGTTTAGGAATAGAGTTTAATCATGCCTTTGGAGAGAAAAATTATTACCTTTTAAGTTTTGGATTTATTGTCTAAACCTAATAAATCTAAGGTGCTAACTCCACCCCTAAAATTAGTGACCCGTGCATGATATGAAGAATTTTTCTTTTGGTTTGTGGTTGTGAATCTTAACTTATTTTCTTTCTTTTATATTTATTCTTCTTTTTATTCTATAATCTCTACACCATAACCTTATTTCTTCTATATGTTTAACAACTGCAAAAAAATCAGAAGTTTTCAACCTTCAAATCCCAAGCCAAATTGACATTAAACAACTAGAACATAAGGCCATTCAAGTAAAACCTCTGGAGAATTAAAGTACACTAATTTCTACTGTCTATGCCCCACCGTGCAAACATGATAACTTGAAGACATAAAAGTAGTACTGAGGAAGTCATGAATCTTACACTACTACCATAGATACTAAAGAATATGATAAGTGGTAAGTACACAAATCATTAGAAATGGTTTTCACTTTGACTCAATGAAAAAAACAATTCATCTTGGTCATAGAACACAAACAACTCAATACAAGGTCAGAGATTACCCCATCCAAGAATCTTTTCTTCAACTCTCTTTAATTTCTTTTTCTTTTTCTTGTCTGTTTGCTTTGCTACAAATACTTCTCCTGTAAAAAATGACTCAGTAAAATGATTATTTTTGTATGGTGTGAACAAACTTTCAATAAATATTGAACAAAGCATAACTCAACATAATTTTTCAATAAACCTTTTTGCTCAAACTTAGCTTGGCTTACAGACATAACTGTCTTCCCACCAGGACGGAGAGGTGTTCCATCCAAAATTTGGATTGCTAAGGCAACAGATGGTTCCTACATTTCAAACATGAAATAGTGTTTTAATTCCAAGTTTCCTACTATGTATCGGTCATTGAAATGGGAAGCACATTACTAATTTACCTTCAAGTATGACACAAGTGCATCCCCTTTTATTCTACCTGTTTCTTTGTCAGTATAGATCTTTACACGAGGCTTTTTAGTTTCAGGATCCTGTAAATGACAATTCACTAGCTTATAAGGTGTGCCAATAGGATGATCAAGACATGTAATATCATGAAACTTTTAGGGTATGACAAAGACATGATCATGAAGGCTGCCAGTGTATACAACATCTAAAGCTGCTTCAGATTGAAAACAAATTGTAACAATGACAAGCCCTAAAATCTCAATCCGGTGCTATTACTAATGGACCACAAGACAGGTATGTAGTTGGCATAAATCAATGTACCAATCAACACTCAGTACGAATCAATACTACCTGGACCAAAGAGAATAAAGAGGGGGAAAGAGGAGATGGAGGAAGATTAGGGCTCAAAGGCAAAGAAGAGGAGGAGAAGGAATCGGCAGCAGCAATGACACAGAAGGGAGGAGGAAGAGGCAAAGGAGAGAGTGTGCATAAGAGAGAAAGAAAGAAAGAAAGTGAAAGGAGAGCATCATAGGTGAGAGAAGAATTATCACAGCTGTCAAAAAATTGAAAAATTGATAACAATTTCAGACCCGAAGGCTTGCTGCCTAGTTTGCTGCCCAAATACTTGTTCCCAACAGTAAAAACCAGAAGGTGCACTCGATAAGGTAACCGTACCAAAAAGTAAGCCCCATATGAAATGAAACATGGCAAAAATCGATGGTCCATGTACTGGTTCATGGTTAGACCAATAAATGCTGACCTGGACTTACCGTTAAGCCAGATATTGTAAACCATGAACAACGGGAAATAAATCATATGCAATTTGGCAAATTTTTATGGGCTCATAAAGCATACGATACTAGTTCAGTAAGTGGTAATTAAAAAAGGGTTAAATAATGAACTGACATCATCAAACTCGTATCTTTTTAAACACTTTACAGGCAGAATAGACCACCAAGTTACTTCTGGAAACAAATTGAGAGATATAGAATCAGCACCAACGAAGATGTTTATCTGCAAATAAAGATGATAACTTTCTATGATGTGTAAAGAGTTTCTACTTTCTACTAATATGTTACAATTAAACTTGACAAATACTGTAGACAAGTTGTCTTGAACATGTATTTATCCTATTCTCTATCAGTAAATTTCTGATCCACGTTAAGTCTGCAAAGACAAGTACAAACAAACAGGGTGGCAAAACACTCTAGTACAATCCATATTCCATACATGCCACAGATCTAGCAACTAGTAGGTAGCAGATATAAAGCACAAATTTAATAACATAAAAAATTCCAACAAAAAAGCAAAAAAAAAAAGACATTTATTTTTAACCTCCTTTATGATCCCGCATTTTGAGAATACTTCCACAATCTGCAAGATATTTTAAAAGCCAATGTCATGCCTGAGAAAGAGTCCATCTAAAACGTTATAAGAAAACCAATCCTGGTAATAGATGAACACAGAGGTTCAATTCTTTCAGTTTGGACTTACTTCAGCAACAGTAATATCATCAGGCAATCCTGTCACATAAACATGAGTATTCACTTTTAGATCAAACCAACTCTCTGGAGGTTTATTAGCTTCCTGCAAAAGTTCCAGCCCAGAAGTATCATAACTTTTACGCAAGCATATCTTCAACTAGACTTAGAGTACACAGATAATAAGTAAATAAAGCAAACTATTTACTAGCTATACAACATGAACTCTTCTAACTTGCTGTCCAGGTAAGTGATAGATAAAACATAGCAAATTCTGGTAAGCAATGGGCAAGATAGTTGATGAACTGCAGGTTCGAACACTCAGTTCAGTATGTAGAAACGAAAGAAATTAACTGTAGAAGAAATAGAAACTACACAAATGAAACAAAGAAGAATTGGAAGTAACCTTCTTTTCAGTTGACTTATCAGGTAACTTCCTCTTCGTCTCAGGTTTTGACTCCATGTTCTTGGTGGAGGAATCTTTTGCTTCAGTAACTGAGGGCTCAGGAACCTCTGGTACAGGATATACTTCCTCCTCTTGTGCAAAGGTCATGTCTTCTAATCCATACCCACTTTTTTCACTTAATAAGTTATCCTTGGTGAAAAGATATGGAACAACCATGAATTAATGGAGATAAGAAGGAGTAGGAATCAATTGGTTTAGAAAGACAATGGCACAAATGCAAGAGTAACTCATATAAGTGTTACCAAAATGCAGACAACAAGATGAGAAAATCAAACATGTATATCAAAAACTTACAACATGATGAAACTGTAGAGTTCAAGCACTTACTTGAGGAACCCATTTCCTAAGAGCCCGATCCCACTTATATGAGGATCCATCATCATCAGTAAATTCTTCCTCCCCATCAGGTGGAGTCGTGGGCTGATCATCAGCGCCTAAACCTGCTCCTTCCTGTAGACCCTCTCCCCCTTCAGCAAGGACACTCATCGTAGTGCCATTTTTCAAAGCCTCAGCCGCTGCCTCAGCCTCTTGAACCTCTTTCTGCCATTTTGTAAAGTCATCATCTTCATCTGGCAGATCTGCAAACAGAGTAAGAAAGTGAGATACAGAATCTACAGAACATTGAAGTGAATAATTAGATATCTTGTTCACCTGCAGCAGAACCATCAAGTTTCTTGATGGGCATCCCTGCATATAACTCCCGTATTGAGGATAGTGGCGCCCACTCACTCCTCCCCTCAGACCACAGAACGGTGTTTTCTGAGATATATCCATTTGCAAAATGTTCTGCCACAGTAGATCGTTCAACATGTCAAGCACTTCATAATCCAGAATTCCAATAAAAAATTTGGCAGTTTTCTGTCATAAAACGTATATTTGTAAGACGTAATGCACAATTCCAAACAAATTCACAAAATAAAAGAAGCTTTCAATTGAGCAGAGGGCTTTTTATTTATTTATTTCTTTCTTTCTTTCTTTTATTTATCCGAATTGCCTCTGATTCAACTGGTCGATATGAGTCCTTTTTGCGTCTGCGGCTCCTAATGACTTCAATCCACAACAAAAGAAGCAAACGACGTCAAAGGACTCACCTTGCAACTCCGACAGCGCATAAGGGCCGACATGTTCTTGATTCTCCCCGAGGATATACCAGCCGACTTCCATGGCTACGGCGTAGCTGGCATCACTGCTGCTTTCCATGACTAGAAATATCCACCGATCAAGAACAAAGGAAAATAAGAGCCTCGAATCCCCACAATGCGTCGATTTCAAGAAAGTTCACTTCTTTCTATATTTTCTAGAGGGGATGCAGAAAGACGATCACAAAGTGAGAATATGATAGCAGAAATCATTCAAATCGAGAATAACTATTCAAATGACATATAGAGTGGAAGAAAAGAGGGGAAAGGGAGTACCGATCGAGAGCGCTCTCAGGGCGCGGCGGAGGAAGAACGGCGAAACCCTTCTGAAGTGCTCGAGAGACGGATGAAATGGAGGGGGGAAATCGGGAGAAGTCTGTGGAAATCGAGCAATCGCGAGGGTACTTTGGTAAACTCGGTGTTCCCCTAAACGTGCGTCGCACGTGAAACTACCCGAGCAACCTTAAATCCCTAACCAAAGATGAGCTATCCGACAGTTGCATTAAGATTCGAAAACTAGGGATGAAACGGTCGAAAGGCATATGATTTAGCCAATCATGATCGTGTGCAAGCATTATTTTGTGTGTGTATATATATGTATATACATACATATATATATACATATGTATGTATGTATGTATATATGTATGTATATATATATATATATATATATATATATATATATATATATATATATATATGAAATGTGAATGTTGCAAGGCTACAAGGAAGGTCATGCAAATCACATTATACAATATGATTGATTAAAATTGTTTGACTTGTTGTTATAAGTCAACTCCATCGACTCCCTTTGTTTACATTATGCTTCATGTTTTCATTGCATTAATATTAATTATATAAAGAGGATCTAAAAATTTATTTAAAATCATAAATAAATTTCCAAGTGGTCTTAACTTAACTAAGGATATGATTTATTGTATGAAGCTAAATAACAATAACAGATATAATTCGTCCTAAATGGTTGATTATTACGATTAAATTAGAAATCAAGTCATCGTTCAAACCAGTAATTATATCATTTCAACCATCGATTGTCCTTTATTGCAACATGAAAGAGAAGAAAATCATGTTATGTTCATCACTGTCTCATATCCCTTTTATCATCTGTTTTCGCTATATTATAAGAATTATCTTTTTATAAAATTGCCCATGTACCGTTTCTATTGATGTTTGTAGTGATGATAGGTTTAAGCATCTGAAACATCGAGCAGAAGGAACAAAATGTATGAACAAGTAATAGAAAAACAATTTTTTTTTTTGAATTAGATTGAGAAATGCATTTGATGTCCTTAGAACACATAAAACCAGCTCGAGTAACTCGACAAAATGCCAAAACCGAAGAAGTTAATTTGCTCTTTTCTTGATTGATCACCAAAATCTCTTTTTTATTTATATGATCATAACGTTTAGATCTTAAAAACAATCATGGATCAAACCATAATATATGATGAAGGTTCATTCGGTCGATAAAAACATATCATCCAAAATAAAAGTCAATAAATCTTATGAAAATTTTGTAAGGTAGAATCATATGTTCCACTTTCAGTTTGATTTAATTTTGCAAACTAAAACTCTAGGTATTATAATTTAGTTATATTAGTAATGTTATGGAGCTCAAAATTATTTAAAAATATAAAATATTATTGAAAGAATAAGTTATTGATGTTCTCGTCAACTCAACATCATCTAGAACCACATGCCCAAGTTGTGCGAAGTGCCTCTAAGGTGCGTCGAGCTTCCAATATGTCATCTACATGAAAATCAAGATTTTGATAGATTTTAACTTAATATCGACGCCCAAACTAGTAACTCAAGATTTAAGAATATAGATGTGAATGATAAAAAAAGGTAAGTCCCCTACCCCCTCCCCCCCTCTTACATTGTGTTAGAGATAAGCTTTTTATACCTGATTGTAAATGTAAAAAATATTCTGCTCCAACAACCTTCCCTTAGCCTATTATTCACGTGGGAAATAAAGGGGGCAACATATAATCGTTTACCTTAGACCCTTACTCACATGGGAAAATAAGTGAAGGATGACATTTATCTTCTCCATCCATCATATACATCACGTGATAGTATATGTCAGATGACAATTAGCTAATGACATACTCCTTGTCATTTGCACTCACCCACCCCCCCAAAGCATGTATACTTCGGAGCTCTGGTTAAAGGTGTACAAAGAATGGTGTATGATTCATCCAACATGTTGAACTCATATCTTTTCGATCCATTGTTGATATAGTGGCATGTTTAGTTCATTCAACATGAGTTCGTTCGACACGTCTAATCCATCGTAAACCTTGTATCCTCCGAAATGAGTTTGTTTAGCACGTCCATCAAAGATCAACTCCTTAGCTTGCTAGTAGTGATCCATTGCTAACATACTCCTCGTATCATTGAGGGACACATATTGGTTAGATGAGGTGAAGTTTTCTAACTTCCATACCTCTAGCGGAGGTAAGGGTTGGGTTTTTTTGACCTTTGCACCTAAGCCAAAGGCGAGAGTCAGGTTTTCTGACTTTCGTGCCTCGACAAAGGTAAGGATCGGGCTTTCTGACTTTTGTGCCTTGGGTGGAAGCGAGGGTCAGATTTCCGACCTTCGTGCCCCGACGAAGGCGAGAGTTTGATTTTTTAACCTTTATACCTCAAGCATATTTTGTCTTATGCCTCTTGTTATAGTGGGTTTCTTCTACCATGGGTCGGGTTATCCAGACTCACATATCTCTGATATATTTTGTCTTGTGCCTTCCATCGTGATGGGCTTCTTCTAGTACAAGTCGGGTTTTTCCAACGCATGTGCCTTAGACACATTTTATTTTATGCCTCTCGTTATGATAGGTTTTTTCTAACATGGGTTAAATTTTTTCGATTCATATGTCTTTGGCATATTTTATCTTCTACCTCCTATCATGATAGGTTTTTTTTTATGCGAGTTAGGTTTTTTTCACTCACACACATTGAGCATATTTTATCTTATGCCTTCCATTGATGAACCAAGCAATGAAATTTGAAATCATTTCCTCCTCTCCTTATTTGAGTTTAAGAAGCATTATTATCGATGGTCTCGGGCATATTCTTGAATAAGTAAAGTTCAAACTCTCACATGAGTTGGGTAAAAGAACTAACCGAAAGTAGTTTTTTACTGGCATATCATTCTCGTTTTGGATCTCTTAGCATGGTCGGAAAGGTACAACATATTAGGGCATTTGAAGTGTCATACAACAATATTTGGGTACAAAAAGCTATAAAATACTCCATCGGGTTGACACTATTAACGAATGTCTCTAACAAAATGAGGTAGAAGTTTGCTTGAATTAGTTCTTCCTGGATTTTTTGAGTAAATAGTGATCGACCCAAGATAAGGTCGAATAATATTCCCCCTTTGGATTTTTGGATTATTGAAACTCTTATCCTATCTCCTTCAAACGTCGATTCAAACGTCGGTCCATCTATCACAGTTGGATCCATAGGAAATCCTCCATCAAATCTATCGATTGGATCTCAAATTTAGGTTAAGATATAGTGGTAATATAATCCATAGAATTTCATAGTTGGAAAGTGAAATGCCCCCTCAATTGATTGTTCGATAGGTCTCGGCTGCACCTAGGATATCGACACAATGTCGGATAAGAGAACCTCGATGAGGGTTAGTGTCAATGACGATTGAGCTGGTGACTATGACTGAGTCGGTAACAATTAGCTGAGGTGTATTCGTAATCTAATACTAAATATATTTTTTTTCTTTTTACCTTTTAACACCTTAAAAGATTTGTAAACCATATTTATCAAACTTTAACTCTAATTATTTCTCTAAACAATCAAACCAAATTAAGCTTCCAAACTACACAATTCTACACCCACAAACGCTCGAAATTGGCTATAAAAAATTACATCTCACTGGTGGTTTTGTTAATCATTCCTTTAACATACTTAAAGATTGATAGGCTTGATTTAACTAATGTTAGTGGGTTAAAAAGAAATGATAAGAAGTTAAAAGCTGAGTTCCCAAGTCATTGGTCAGCACCTATGGATGCATTAAGTTATAAGAATATGATCACATGTCCTTATGATCTAAATCTCTCTCACACCAAAGTTGGGTGCTATCTATAAAACATAACTAGTAGGTTAGGCAATGCATCAGCCTAGGTTTTGGTTGAAAGGTGAGACTGAATGGTGGGAGGAGAGCACAGCTTGCATGAACACTGCACACTATAATATGGCCTATGGCATGCAAAATACACAAATGTTAGGCAACCACATGTGCTAAAGTCACATGTGGATTGATTATGGTGTTTCAAATTTCAATTTAATTATGGTCACTGTTCCCAAGTGAAGCTAAACCACAACCTTTAGTGTTCCAACACTTTTTAACTCAGCTATTAATTTCAGCATGCATCTACTGATGTTTATATACTAAAAGCCAAGGAAAAAAAAATCTCTTAGTTGTTGTTGCACTGCAAAATTCTCACAAGTTTCACATTACTTTGCTACACAATTGTCATGCATCATTTGGATCAAATTATCATGTAACCTTACTAAATAATCAAAGTGTTTAAGGAAAAGTTAAAAGAAAAGATAAGGGAGAGAAATTAGTGTCCCTCATAGTACTTTGGACATCCACCACTTGCAGTGTCTCTATCTTAGGGAAGGTGTGAAACCCATAAAGATCATACAAATTATTGTACCCACTGCTCACTGTGCACTGCTATGTGCTATGCTACTGTACCCAACTCAAGAATACAATGATAATATATTTGCCCACAAGGCTTGTTCTGGAAGCAGTCTCTTGACACATTTTTCAGCAAATTCCCACTTGATGATGATGTCTTCTTCCATCAAGGCATCTAAAGCAAACAAGTGAAGCTAAACCACAACCTTTGGTGCTCCAACAGCTCTTGACTCAGCTATTACTTTCATCATTTCAAAGCCAAGAAAATAAACCCTCAGTTGTTATTGTACTGCAAAAATACTTTGTCACAAAAATGCCATCCATACTTTAAACTAAATCAATATTAGTTTGAACCTCTTAATCAAGTGACTCTAATTTTACAAAACTATTCAAGTGTTTAAGGAAAAGGAAAAAAAAACAAGGGAAGGAAACTAAGTGTTCCTCATAGTAATTTGGACATCCACTGCTTTGTCTCTACCTTAAAGATGATGTGAAAGCCAAAAAGATCATGCAAATAATTGTACTCACTACTCACTGTGCACAAGCAATGCTGTGTGTGATGGCAGTGTACCCAACTCAAGAATACAATGATAATATATTGCCAACAGGTTTTGTTCTGGAAGCAGTCTCTTGACACATTTTTCAGCAGATTCCCACTTGATGATGATGTCTTCTTCCCTCAAAGTCATCTGAAACCTACAAACATGTTGACTACAGTTCCCTACAGTTCCAAGTGTCACCTGCTGAATTAAATACATTCCCATACAAAAAAAGACATGCATGTGGTTATTGTATGACTGCAAACAATTCATGAGGTATGAACTCGTGGGGTCGACAGCTTGCTTGTGTTGACTCTTGAACAGCATATGGTGGTATACGGTTTGTTTATGACCTTAGCTGAGAAATTCTACTTTATGTTGTCACTTTCTTTTAGAATCCTATTGGATGTCATGCATACACACACACCTTTGTTGATTTCTATTGATGTGTGAGTTATGCACAATGCTTTAGTCACTCATAAATCAAAATCTTTTGTTTTATATATATGATCCCTAAAGTCAAGAAAATTAGCCTGTTTTGAAGCCCATGCCAACTATTTTAACTCACATCTAAATTATCATTTTCCTAAACATAGTTATAAAACTCAAATTGGACTGATTGAATAATAAAAATACTAAAATATATCCATCTTTTTATTCATTATAGAATATATTTAAATATATTAATTAATGATTCTAAAGTTTTTCTATTAATGATATATTTTATATATTTTTAGTGTATCATACAATTATATATATATATATTAAGAAAGTATTAAACATGTGGTCAAACAAGTTGACTTGTTGGTTCAACCAGTGAGACAATCTAATTCTTATAACTGTGGTTCTAATACATTTTAGTATAGTTGGGAGGAGGTGTGGATAAGAATATTTATATTATAGTCAATAAGAAGAAGACATCATACTGTCGATTTGAATGTGATGTGTGCAATGGGCAATGACTAAGTCAATAACAATCGATCCATTTCTCCTACAACATTTTTCCTGTCTTATTCTCCTGTCAGGTTCATCATCCATGCTGACACACCCTAATCCGACTAGATTGCCATTACGTTGATGCTAACCATTCAGCTAATCTCCATTAGACCATAAACACCTTCTTGCTCTAATCCCTGCATCGCTTGTGCTCTTTCTCCTGCTGCCGTCTGATTCATATCATAGTCTCTTGCCTACGCATCCAAGTTTGCTTTATTCTAACTTTATTTTTTTGTTTGATATTTGATTAGGAGGAGTTCTTCGATCCACAAGTGGATCGCATAATAGACATTACATTAATCTTCGCATTCACAAACTCGGCACGTCTTTTAATGCAATGGTCCCTACGTGGATCCATATTGGCCATGTGATGAAGCATTCTTATCGCCGACACTTTTTATTTTAGTGCAGTTGTAGTGCCCATCTGAACGGCTGAACCACCATGGAGAAGTTTCTTGGGTGATGTGTTCTCTCGATGTCCTGTAGACAGTGATGCCATGTCATCCCCAAGAAGTCTCCGGGGTGATTCGGTCGTTAGAGTTCCTTGCGTATGATAGTGGTGCTCCACCGCCCATCTTCCTTTTGTATTGACGAGCTCCGCTTGAGCTCTGCCTATATATGCTGTTCTCCTTCCTCTCCTTGCCCGACGCATCTCTCGAGCTGTGTCATCATCCGGCGACGTTTTCACCGCGATCATGGATATGGACCTCAAGGGCTCGGCGATCTGTCCCTCTACCACCAGGTGAAGTTTCATGGGCGACCGTTTGCGGCTTGTAAATGTTTGCCTGTACCGTGCGTCATTCTTTTTGCGGGTGCTGTGCAGGTGGTGGTCGAAGGAGACGGTGGCCGTCGTCACCGGCGCCAACAAGGGCATCGGATTCGCGCTTGTCAAGAGATTAGCGGAGCTGGGGCTCACGGTGGTGCTCACTTCGAGGGACGTCGGCAAGGGGAAGGCGGCGGTGGAGTCCCTCGACGGCCAGGGAATTCATGTGGCGTTCTGCCACTTGGATGTGGCCGAGCCCTCGTCGATCGTCACCTTCGCGGCCTGGCTGGAGCGGAGATTTGGAGGACTGGACATTCTTGTCAGTAAAGCTTGTAATCCTTGTCTTCTCCCTCTTCTCCTTCGCACGAATCAGATCTGATGAACTGGCGGCGCCTCTTGATGTGTAGATCAACAACGCTGCCGTCTCATTTAATGAGATCGACACCAACTCCGTGGAGCACGCAGAAACTGTCATCCGTACCAACTTCTACGGCGCCAAGATGCTGATAGAGTCACTGCTGCCCCTGTTCCGGAGATCCATCGCCACCAGCAGCCGCATACTGAACATTAGTTCTCAGCTCGGCCTTCTAAATGTAAGTCAAAGATGCTGCCTTTTCGACCGGAACAGATGTACCTCTGATCACAATGATATCACTGGCTGATGATTTAACCTAACATGCGACACCCAACATATCTTCCATGATGCAAAGCCTGCAGAAACACCATGTCCCAAACTTAGTCTGCATCTCTCTCTCTCTCTCTCTCTCTCTCTCTCTCTCTCTCTCTCTCTCTCTCTCTTTATTAGTCACTTCCTACATTGCCTTTTCACTCTCGAAAAGTGATGATAGGAGCATCAGTAGCTTCATGAGTGCTTGCTGCATGCCGAAGGGTTCGATCTCCTCCATTTATTCTACTGCAGCAGGCCGTGAACCAAAGCCATGTATCTCTCTGTGCACTGCAGAAGGTGAGGAACCCAGCTCTGAAGGAACTGCTTCAGGACGAGGAGATTCTAACAGTCGCGGCGGTGGAACTCATGGTGTCGCGGTTCCTCCACCACGTAAAGATGGGGACATGGCGAGAAGAAGGGTGGCCAACGGTGTGGACGGACTACTCCGTCTCCAAGCTCGCCCTCAATGCGTACTCCAGGCTACTGGCGAAGCAGCAGGAAGGGCGGGGGCTGAGCGTGAACTGCTTCTGCCCGGGCTTCACCAGGACTTCCATGACTCGGGGGAGAGGCAGCCGGTCACCGGAGGAGGCCGCCGAGGTTGGCGCCAAGCTCGCCTTGCTCCCTCCCCACCAACTACCCACGGGGAAGTTCTTCAAGTGGTGCACCCCTTCCTTGTACTCGAAGCTGTAGATGTAATGCGTGTGATGACATTCGAGAAAGCTTTAGATAGTGACCTTACTGCTCATTAGAAGTGGCGATAGTGATCTCAAAGCTATCGGATGAGAACGAGGAACAAAGCATGCATGCATTTGCGGTGCTTGACTCGAGATCTTGACCAAAGCTCTCAAGCGCTTACTGTTTGTTCTTCCCCCTGAGCATGATCGACCATCAACGCGGATCCCATGAAATCTTCCTGATCACCTTCTTTAATGCATCATAGGTAATAAATATCTCGTACGATAGGCATGCAGGGAGAAAACAAGTGGAAAAGGGAGGGACTGAGAACGTGATGGACGTCATGTTCAAGATGAACAGACAAGAATTTCACATGAGGATGCATTGCTTTATGTGCGAGCCGCTCATGATATAATAATAATTGAGATAGAAGCCGGTCAAATTGACACAATAATTGTGATTTTTTTATATGTCTTGCATATTTTATATCAAGATAATTATAAATGGTTGGTCAACGGAACAATTAAATGAGAGATTACGGATTTCTATTATTGTTATAGCTTTAATGCACGTTAGGCTTCAACATGGCTAGTGAAATTATGAGTTTGGTCAACTCAGATCCGTCCTGCTGACTAAATATTTTTAGCTGTAATTTTTGTATTAAATAAATGAAGTAAATATACAAGTTATTTACTTGGGCGCCCAGTCAGGTGGGGACCTTCGCTTGGGCTCGGGCCATATCGCTAGGCTGGGCCCAACCTATCCACTGGATCTGGTTCGATCGAACCAGATCAACGAATGTTCACTGACATACCCGGAACGACACCCGAGCACGCGCACGCACGCACGCGACGACACGACCTTTGGAAACCTAATCGGGCGAACGGCGACTCTTCCTCTGCATCGCCGAACGTCTGCGTCTTCCTCCAGCGGACTCGTCGTCGGTGTGTATATTTCTCTCTCTCTCTCCTCCTCCTCCTCCGCCAGCGTCTTCCCCCCACCTATGTCGTGTAGCGCCCGCGCGCCCTTCGCTTGTCCGCCAACGTCCCCTCTTCCCATCTCCTCCCGGCGCTGGCGTCTTCCATTCTCCTCCCTATGCCGGCGACTTTCACTGTATCATCCTTTCACCCCCGCGGCCAACGTCTTCTCCCCCAGTTTCCCCGACAGCCTCCTTCTCCTCTCTGATAGCTCCCCTCCCTCCTCCCTCTGCCCTTCCCAACCGACAACAACCCACAGCCACCCAACTGACAGCAACTCAACCGGCAACAATCAGACAGCTACCCCATTGGACAGCAACACTCTCCCGTACCTCCTCCTCCCACGCCTTCTCGTCGGATCCTTCATCGTTGCTCCCCTCCCAACTGACAGCAAACCCCCTCTCCATCCCCCTCCTCCTTCTATGTTAATTGTTTTATTAATATAGATTTGAACAGTGTAATTTGGACCTTTAAATGAATATTTTGTTATTTTTTTTGTTTTAGAGATTATATCTATTAACGATGATATATATTTTTAAAATTTTAATATTTGAGAGCATCTTACTTTGCTAGGGCGCTTTGGCACCTTGGGACCTTTAGTGCCTCTTGCCTTTGACTACACTTTGATCCAGTTTAGATGTTCATCCACAAATGGAAAGTTGATTCTTTGGGTGTTCTGCACTCGTTTGCTACTGCTTGTAGTGGTAACTTGTTATGAAAGGATAATTAAATCAAAATGTTGCACTCTGATAATAAAGTGAGGTTGGTGGAGGATAGAGATTGGAATTGCTTGTCATTCTTTTATGAAAATAAAGTGAGGTTGGTTTGCTTGTCTCTGCATGGTATCGACAAGACAGGTTCCTACTGTATGTTACTGCACTAGCTGCTAACTGGTATTGTTTAGGGTATGCCGTGATCTATTAGGACCTTAAGCATGTATGTTTGCTTTCTTTGCTGCAAGGAAATATTATAGGTTTCGCTAAGGATTTTTTGTTTGTTGAAGAAAGAAAAAAGGTACTTCGTTGAAACCAATTTGAGTCCAAGAAATCTCAACCCAATCATGCTCCAATCTAGGTTCATCTTGACAGTGCCTGATCATATTTTATGTTATTGCCTATGTTTATTGCATATATTACTATTAGAACCTTACGTTGCCTATGTTTATGACATATATTACCATTAGAATATGAGGGGGACTGGAAAACAATAGGGAAAATTGCACGTCACTTTCATCATGCATCAACTTACATCATCCCATGATATAACTTATAATCAGAAAGATTATTGATCATGTGTGGCATTATTCATGGATTTTATTAGGCTGGATTTAGAGAGTGCAGATCAATTTAGGGGGCATGAACATATAAGAAGATATTATAAGAAGGATTTCAATCTGAATCATATAAGAAGATATTAGATTTATAAGGTGTTCGTATTTGACAACTATCAGCTGATTGAGTATCAGATTTTAGCACTGACAGTGACTTGTAATTAATATTCCTATTAATCATACATGACAAAAAGGCGGAGCTCTTGGCATTCTGATAGGCACAAATTAGGGTAAACCTTTAGAACAAGCTACTGTTGACAGCATCTCTCTTAATCCATCCATGATTGTTGTGTCTTTCTCTTCCCCTTCATTCCGCCCTGTATTCCTTCTTCAACCTTCAATGCTTTATAGTCCTATTCAATTGTTTTGGTTCACTGCTAAAGTTTATTAACTGGCTCACAATCCATTTGTTATATTGCCACTGAAAATTTGATTTCATTTTGCTGCATATGACAAGGCAAGAAAATGCTTCCCATATAACAACTTTGGTGCTTATATACTGTCAGCTGATTTCCCTATCTTAACTGATGATATGGCTGTTCTAATATGTATCATAGTGCTTATGCTGTTAAATACTTGTCATGAAAGTACAAAGGTCTGTTTTTTAATCTTATACTTAGATTCTGTTGGGAACACTCGTTATTAGCAAGCCTGTACATAATTTGTATCTTTTTTCCAATTTCAGTGTCTTGAAATTGATTTATGTAACCTTTGATTGCTGTCTCAAAATTTACTTGTTCTTAAATGCCTATATTGGAAACATTCTTTGCTAGCATTCCGTCATCATGTAATGCAGGTTCTTGCATTGTCGATGAATAATTACTGGTGCTTTTCGATATTCATATTTCCTTCTTGTGACTGATTGCCTATATTTGAATCTTTATTCTTAATAGCAAGACTTGCCACAATGAAAGGATTCAGCAGTCTCGCACCAAAGACCAAGAACCTGATTGTTGCAGGTGGATTATCAGGCTTTGTGCTCGGGGTTTACTACTACACAATGAGGGCGGTTGGCGGGACGGATGAGCTGCAGGTAGCAATAGACAAATTTGAGCAAATGAAGAACAAATGAAGACGCTGTTAATTTCTAGAAAGACAGATCTGATGGTATGTCAGGGAGGATCCCCAACGAGAACATATCTCATCTTGTAATAAAATTGGTATTATGTATAAGCTTTCTGACATCATGCCATGATTTTGTGTGGATAGTTTTGTTTCTTTTTGTTCAAATTTACTGTTTGACACTGTAATCCGCTACCGATCATGTGAAATACTCGTTTAACTCATCTCTGCGTTCTCATATTTTATTGGTAAATGAGATGCTTGACATCCACGCATAATGCATTCATGTTGATCTATATACATCATGGCTTATATTGTCACTTTTTATTTTTATATAGGATCTTACCATCTTTCTACGAGTACGTCCAGAATAAATGGTAGGAAGGTTTGTATTTCACTGAAATCGAGTCTAGAATTTGAAGATTGTTTCAAAAATCAAAAACAAAAAAAATAAAAATATTAAGTAGGAACTACTTAATAAGTTAATAGTAAAATGAATATATAATTAAAAGTTAATTATTCTATTAATATATATTAAATATTTGAAGAAATATTTCTTGGATGGTAGATGGAGATAAAAATGTTTCAAATAACGGATGAATTTTTCAACAATAGAGGGAGGAATCATCCAATTGCTTGCTACAGAAGGGAATCGTTTTACTTACCTTTCACAAGAAAATAATATCATCTCATACGGGTTATGTCTATGTCGAGATGAAATGATATATTAAAATATTTTTTAAATATCATTAAAATCAAATAATAATCAATTAACTATCCATTAACTTTAACCCTTGTTTAATCGATTCAATTGAACTCAATTGAACTAGAAACTAGTTGAATTAATTTTTAATTATTATTTAATCGATTTATAATAATCCTAAACTAATATAATTTAAATTAGATTGAATTCAATTTAAGTTAAACAGATTTAAAGAAAGACAAACTAATTTGGAATCACGCTGAATCTATCTTCAACGAACAAATTTAATTTAATTCAACCAATCTTTGGTCTACATTTAACAAAATAATGATAATAAGTTAAATAGTATAATATTGGGTTAGGTTGGACAAGCCTGATGGTTATGTGCACTATACTATTATTATATGTACCATATCAAGTTGGGTCAATCTATAGCCTATGCGTCACACGTGAGTCAGGTTGGGCTAATTTAGCATATATGGGCTTGGCTTATTGGTTGATCATGGTCTATTGATCAGGCCCGGGCTGATTTCAACCTAATCATAATGAATTCTCTCAATTTCAAATTACGAACATTTATTAATAATTATTATAATACAAATTATTAAAACATAATAAACAATAACTTATTAAAAAGATAAGATGATAAAAATAACATTCTAAATCAAGTATTATATAAATTTAATAAAAATCAAATATATTGCATCTAAGATAAAAATTTTAGAAATACATATGACATGAATAATTTCAACATATTCCAATTCAAAAATAAAATTCTAAACCTAAAAAGGGATAAAAATATTTTAAAAACTTCATATACATGTTTTAATCCAACAATAAATTTTGACAGTTAAATATATTTTAATCCAAAAATAAAATTTTAAATATTTAAAGAAATAAATAAATTATTTTAAATAAAGATAAGAAAACCTATCTCCCGTACTTGATATAAAAAATTTTAAAATTTTATATTTATTTAATACTTATTTTTATTTAATTTACTAACAAAAATGAGACTATCTGAATAGTTATTTCTTGAATCTCATTAGCAAACAAGGAAATAAAGATCATACTTTATTTAAAGATTTGATTACAAATGCATAAATTAGAAAAAAAAATTAAGTTCAAACCAAACATTTAAAAATAAACACCTCCCATTCTATCTTAACTTGCCAAAATCCGATTAAGAGATTTCTTAATTTTTTTTGAAACCTAATTATAAAAAAATACTTTAATCCTAAACCAATACATTCCCTCCGTATCAAAGCTTCTCTGGTTGTTGTTATTGTTGTTGTTGTTGTTATTATTATTATTATCGATCATCCCTTTTTTAAATTATCTATCTAATGTCCTATTTTTTATTTAAGAAATATCCGTGTATTATTTCTTTTATTTTTTCCACGTGGAAAAGAAAAAGGAAAGAAATGAGAAGCTTTTCTCATGAATTTGTCCGATAAAAAATTGGTTGCAGTTTAATTTTAAACTGTTTATTATGAAAAATCTGTAGCCGTCGGAAGTGAGTACTCTATTTGGACGGTCGTGATCTCATCTTAATGGTCGTGTGGTAACCATCCAATCGTGAGACGTTGACGAGATATAATAACCTCTCCTTTGACCAAAAAAACAGGAAAACAACAACATTTCCCCTTCCGAGCGCTTCTCCACTCTCCCTCTCGTCCCCTTTCTTATTCCCTTGTATAGCTCCATGTCTCCATGCCTTGATGGATTTTTCGTGAAGGTTTCGTCGTCAGAATCCGATTTTGGTGGCTGACGATGTCCCAGGCGGACGTGGTTTACAGGTATTGCTCTGATTGCAGCGTTTGCTTCCATCGGTGTATTATGGAACAGGGAAGGTTTTCTTTTTGGGATCTGCTTTTGCTTGTGACAGAAATCGAGTTTAGCGTCACCGGAACCTCTCTTGGATCCGATTTGTTTTTTTATGGCTTTCTGGAACTTCTCTCTGTTCATTAGCCTTTTCGTGTGGGATTTAGGGCTTCTGTTCAAATTTTTCTTCGAGGGCTGTTTGTTCTTTTCGGCCGATTTATTCTTGGTTCGATTTGCATGTGGAGTTAACACCGGAATTGGTTGATTTAGTGATTGATTATGCATTCGATGTAGAATGCGGATGTCTTGAGTTCTTTTACATAGATGGATAGATGATGAGAGGAAGAAAATGTGCATATTAGAAATTGCAGCGCTCGTTTCATTGACGATAATTGGTATTCTGATTGGTGTTTCACAATGACTGTTGACTTTATTGGAGTGTAAATTTCATTCGGGCTGTTGCTTGAAGTGCAAACCAATACCTTAACCGAAGGGCATGTTCTTAGATCTACATGTTGGGCAAATGGAGGAACGCGTGCGTCTAGCTTAATGACATTTAAAAGTGTTTCTACTATTTCCAGATTATATATATATATATATATATATTGTCCTTATGACGAATTGTTTCTGTGTTGTTTTTCTATCGACGATATTGATGGGACCTTTATAAATCTTTTTTTGTTAGATCACAACATAAAAGGATAATTTTCAGACCAACATGTATTTTGAAGGCTTTATGATAATGGCATGATGCTGGTACTTTGTTGAGTTGATGCTAACATCATCACATGATGGCATTGGTAATCATTGTTCACTATCCTTAATTACTTAATTTTAGTTGAATGAAATTTGGAAGCTTTAAAAGGATCCTATGATATTTTAAGAAGCGACAGAGCATGGGATATAAATTAACAGCAGTTGGTCCTGTGGATGCAATTTCAACATTATTTATTGGTCAACCTACTGTAGAAATGAACACTGTCGTATGTGGCTTTTATCTTTCATTTTTATGAGCTACTAAGTCTGTGTCAATAATAATTTTCATGCAGTTGCAGCTCTTGTGGGTATCCTTTGAATTTAAGTTCTTCTAATCAAGTCACATCTGGGATTCGATCTGATTGTCAAAAATCTAGCAAAAAAGGAGTCATTTCTTTTGTTTCTGTTGATCTTAGTCGATTCACTCAAGTGGATGAGGTGAGTTGTCTTCCTATCACTTGCGGACGTTATCGATCAAAAACCAAACTTCTCTGCCGCAAATGTGGACTCCTAATTGGCCATGGATACAGTGAATCAGCTCTTCTTTGTGGCTTTGAGCCTGCTAGCTCAACCTCTCAAAAGTATTCAATAAAAACACGTGCTCTACAACCTTCAGAACAGAACTAGTTCATCTGTTGTTCATGTTATAAATAAACCAAAAATGGATGGTCAATTTGAGAGGGTTAATTTGTACCTGCCCGATGATTGTCTGTTAATGATCTTTCAGAAGCTGCAGAACAGAGCAGACCGTAATGCATTTGGCTTGACATGTCATTGTTGGCTCCAGATTCAAAACATTGCTCAGCGATCATTGGCTCTTCAGTTCTCATATGACCCAAATATATACAGGAACTATGTTATTTATCTTCCAAGGCTTTTGACTCGTTTTCCACATCTCAGCTCAATATCTCTAGCAGGGTGCACAGAGCTGCCTGATTCAGCCTTACTGAGGTTACGAGATTTTGGGTCAAACATTAGGTACCTGTCATTATATTGTTGTTTTGGCATCTCTGAACATGGTCTTGCTCATGTCTCTACAGGATGCCCCCATTTGGTATCTATTACTCTTTACCGTTGTAATATTACAGATATTGGGTTGAGAATACTTGCCAAACATTGCAAAGTTTTGGAGAATATAGATCTATCTTATTGCATGCAAATCTCTGATCAAGGGATCAATGCACTCTCGAGTGAATGCACTAAACTCCATTGTCTGGTGATATCATACTGCAAGGCTATAAGAGGCATTGGTTTTGCAGGATGTTCATCAACTTTAACTTATTTAGAAGCTGACTCATGTATGCTTACACCAGAGGGATTGTCAGAAGCTGTTAGTGGTGGTGGGCTTGAGTACCTGAACATCTCTAATCCACGAATTTGTGTAGGTGCCGATGGCTTGGCTATGATTGGTGCTGGATCTGCCACAAAGCTTCGGTACTTAAATCTACGGATGTGTCGGTTCGTTAGTGATGACTCAGTGATAGCCATAGCACAAGGATGCCCATTGCTTGAGGAATGGAGTCTTTCTGTTTGCCATGAGGTACGCAATGATGGATGGTCTGCAATTGGGTCAAGTTGTAGAAATTTAAAAATCTTGCATGTCGATCGATGCCGAAATCTGTGTGACCAAGGGTTGCATGCTTTGGAAGGTTGTGTCCGTCTCACAGTGTTGTATATGCATGGTTGTCATCGTGTCAGTTACACAGGATTGGAGACATTCAAGATGCTGAGGCAAGATGTGCAGATAAGAAGAGAGGGATGTGTTTCGGTTGGGCCTCCCATCAATAATTTTTTTGCTTATTAAGGTGGCATGCTGGGACTCTTTAGAATCTAGGGAGCATGCATATTTTTACCTTCTACTTCTTGCATGAAATGATGCTGAGCTTCCTGATAAGTTTGATTGAACAGGTATATATGCTAATGAATGAGGTCCTAAATCAAAATTATTAATAAAATGGTACTGAATATGAGCCCATTCATAATGCCAATTTGAATGCAAAGTTGATTTGATATATTATCGTTTTGAATATTCCATTCCACTAGTCATGAGCAATTCCAGGATTTTATTCATCATCTGCTGTTTTGCTGAGCTCCAGTAATGCTGCCACTGTAATGCATTTAACATATTCTGCACAGACTGTATAAATCATCCAACTGCAATCACGCTTTTACCGAGAGTTATTTTCTAGCATCTTTGATTTTGTTTACCACACATCATTTCAGTGCAGCTGTACAAATTTATTGCTTTAGATCATGCAAAAACATTGGCAATATGACGTTGAATTGGTTGATTGTCACATGATGGACGGTGGGTTTTGGCTAATGGCCATGGAGCTAGCTTGATTCTTAGCTACCAATAACATCAAATACCCTATTATGTCTGGCAATAGTTACTTCTTTCTTACATCTGCATTTGCCACATAATTTCCTTCTGTGGTTAGTTTAGCCAGTTGGTGTCCAGTGATATTTGAGGAATTTAAAGAATTTGTTCTTAAAACATCATTTAATTAGCTGATTTTTTGAACATCTGCAATTTGAGAATTGTATCTCCTGATTTCAACTGCAAGGTTACACCAGGTTTGTTCAGGAGCTAGTTACATGGAGAAACTATCCAAGTAGAACTGCTCAAAGGGAAGCATTTTTTGTTGATTAGGTATTGAAGATTGATGATGATCTGAGTGGCTTGAGTATGGTCTATCTGGACAAAACAAATAAGGGAAGTAACTTGTTTAAATTCAGATTACTGTCTTTAATGTGTTCCACTATTAGCCTGCATAATGCATGATTATTCATTAAACCTAAATGAAGAAAATTATCATTTTAAGCCTTGCATGAGCCAACATTCTCAGGGAAACTCTTAGGCAAATAAATCACTTGAAAATTTTGAAATTGATATTTGTTTATAAAAGCTAAAATAGGCTTTTGGATAAAAGAAGGCACAATTATGAAAATAAATAAATTTAACCTATCCTTTGTGTGCATCAACAAGAGATGTATAGGCAAGAAAATCAGAAAATTGGAACAAGTTTGACACTTTCTCTTTTTCACTCACATGGATATTGAAAAAAATAAGGCAATTTACTGTAAGCTAAATTTTATAACAATTTCACTGAATTTTTTTTGAAATTATAATATATTTTGTTCTGCCATATTTGTATATTAACAACTTCATATGTTCTCTAGTGCTTTGTAGAAACTAAAGAAACTGGTGCTTTGTAGAAACTAAAGAAAACATGCACTTACTTTAGCAGGACTTTCCAGACACCTTTATCTTGACAATTTTCACATTAACCTCCTTTTTCTGTGCTATTTTTTCAGCAACTCTGTTGTTACACTTCAAGTTAAAGATGTGGTAGGTGGAGGGCCTATCAAATCTTCCTTAGATATGCTTTAATGTAGTGTTGTTGTTGGAAAATAGTAACATCTCTAGGTACTGCAACATAGTTGTGTCTAGTTTGTACCATTTTGATTCATTGAGTTAACAGTGAATGCTATCAAACAAGATCGACCCTAATAAAATGATCTGTTGGATTATGTACAAATTATTTTTCATTGATGTAGTTTGAATCTCATCATAGTTAATCATTGTGAAATAATGATGTGTTCTTTGTGAGTATGTTCTTTCTTTTCCTTGTCAACTTCTGACTGTGACTAAAGTGAGGCCTAGTGACATGATGGTGAGTGAGTGTACATGATCCCTAGTGCCAATGTACCCTTGGAGCTTTATTGCAGATCTTAAGAATGCTCTCTCTCCCTCTCTCTCTCACACACACACACAGACACAGTATCCTTGACTTGAATCTAGCATCATAATAGTATATGTTTGCATAGAGAGGATCCTGTAGGAACAGCATAGGATATTGCACTTAGCTTTTGTTCTGGTCAACAATTCTCTACATGAAGTTAATCAGATTCCTCTAGTAACTTTATTTTCTTCATCTTCTTCAGCTTGAGAGGGATTAAATTTACTCCTTACTTTCAAGTATATCCATGTCTATTGGATGCTTATTGTACTCAAAAACTCCTCATGACTGTACACACTATGCTTCAACTAACCATTAGAATGTCCCCTCAGATTTGGGAGAATGATCATTGAACAATCAAGGGATATTAACCACATTTCTAGTCATGGTAGTCTTCACCAATTTGGTAATCTTTTAGCATGACCCCCCAAGAAATAAGGATATTAGGTTAAAACTCACTTGAGCTTATTTGCCATGAGTAGGATTTGGACCTGAACTGCTGACCAATCTATGCATCTCAGATGTGTTAATCATACTTGTATGCACTTTCATATGTAGGAACCAATTTGCATAGTTTGTAATGTTACAAATAATAATAGTACAAGTTTTTCTATTTTCCAATAGTGTATACACTGGATCATGAAGTCAAACTTGGTTTTGTCCTCAAGTGAATACAGCTACCCCATTTTAGGCTTGTCAGTAACCTAAACCAGAGAATCTATCTGGGTCCTACACCCCAAGTTAGGGACTTTAAATGGAATTATATTTGTATGAGCAAAAGAAACTGACCCCACAAGGAATGATAGATGTTGTGCTGTCCTTAACAAAGAAAAGAAAAAGGTGCCAATCTTTCACCTATCACTCAATTCTTCTTTTATCTCCATCATTTTATCAACTTTTCTCCTTGCAATCAGATTCATTCTTGTAAAGTGATGGAAAATAGAAAGAAGAGAAGCTAAACATCATTATCCTTTGCCAAAAAGGCATCTGATTTCTCTAAGATTCAATTCATATGTCCTAATTGATCCTTACTAACTATAAGATAATCATCAGGTATAGTTTGGTAAGGATGTTATTTATCAATTCCACAGTCTATTGATTTTTATGGATACTTGAAACTGGTAAATCTGACAATAAATCTAGTATAAGGCTTGTACCATTTGGTATAAGGCATATACCCCTTTGTACTAGACATCCTTCTTTTTGTCTCCTCAATTTGTTGTATCAACGTATTAGCACTCGATACACTGGTACATATCGATATGATACATACAATTGCTAACCTTAGAATTATTCATGTATTCCAAAATTTCATTCAGTAGAAATTATGAAGTGGTAACAATCTCAAGCATTCCCCAAACACAAAGTATGAAGAAGAAATGAAGATCCAAATGAGGAGTTTGCATACAAGCCATTGAGAGGCAGAGAACAGCAATGCAAGTATCACTACTTGTTACAACACCCTGTAACATGTAATAAGAGCTATTCTTCTCCAGCCATTACCATCCTACTGAGAGGACTGGGTCCAATCTGTCTCCTCCTCATGGTACTCCTCTTCCTGATGAACTCCATTTGGTTCCTCCTCTTCAGCTGCATCATGGCTTCCTCTTCCACCACAAACCTTCTCATCATCATGTCATCTGTCAATGACTTCCCCCTGAACACTCTCCGGCCTTCACTGGATGTTCTCATGCTTGTGACACTCCTCTCTGGTGGTGCCGCGAATGGCTTTGATCTTGAATAGCTGTAGCTTCTTCGCGGCAAGACTTCAGCTTGCAACACCTCATTGTAGGAAGAGATTGGAACACAAAGACAGACTCGAGTGAGCGAAGAAGCCGCCTTCAGAGAGGTGCATTTTCTGAGCCTTGATTTGTTGGAGTTGGCTGTAATCCCTTCAGACTTTGCTGCTGTAGGTTTTACTACAGATTTCCATAGAATTATGACCTCCATCACTCTGCCACACCATGATTTCCTGGAAAGTGGGAAACCATCGATCAAGATCTTCAAGTATCATGAATAATTTGAAGGTCCGTATAATTCTAGTGCTGTCACTCAGTTCAGAGACTACATGATGCAAAACATGTATGCAGGAAAGGGAGAGGTAAAGAGTGCAGATTCTTGCTTGCCTTTTTTGTGGGTGCTTCTGCCTTTGCATCAATAGTGAGTGGAGAAACATGGGAGAGTTGGAGGATGAGAGCTTGGAGTTGATCTGTGAACAGAGTGGTGCAATTTGTGCTGCACTTAAACAGATTCTAGAATGGCAATGTGGTCCTTTTCCTTCTTCCTTTCTTTATTGTAGGATGACTGTTCTTGGTTTGGCAGGCTTCCTTAGAATGTGGTAGAAAGAACTATTAGAGGAACAAATATGAACTGTAGAGGAAACAGATGGAGGGTCCTTCACTGGCACAAGGACTACCTGAGCTCCTCAATCTTGTGCAATGATTAGTTTATCTAGTTAGGGTCAAATCTAATGACCCTAAATCATGATTTTGTTGGTGCAACCACAAACACAAGATGATTAAATGGCAGTTTTAAATCATAACCCTGGCCCATCTCAAAAGTGTTCTTGGCTGTTCTTCACTGGAGTTGAAAGGCTCCGATTATGACTCCTTTCTAACTACAATGGGGTTAAGGTTAGTTACTGTGTCTCCTACTAACACTTGAAATGCAAAGCATTCCCAATACAAGAAGAGATGAGGTGCACCATAAAGTCTTAGAGTGGGTGGCATCAGGATTTATCTTTTGGTAACCTGAAGCCTGTGAGACTGAGAAGAAGTGGAAAAAGAGAACATGATCACTACTGAACATGAATGCACTTTAATAATAATATCAACAGCAGGATACTACAGAAGCTGACAAGAATTCTAGTGACATCTTGAAAAGATTTTGGATGACAAAGTTAATAATCGCTAATCCACATATGAAGACATTGCTGATGATATGACTCATTAAAACCAGCAAACACCAATTGTATAAGATACTGAACCACAATACCGAAACAGTTTCCTGAAGAAAACAAGAGAAAACTTATTTGCATACATTGGATGAGAAAACTTATTTGCATACATTGGAGGTGCATTCAAGTACTCTGATACCACCTCTGTCACGCCCCCTCGAATTATCACATTCAAGAGGTGTGATCCTGTCTTAAATCAATAATATTAAATTTTCATCAACAATCTAATCCAAGATCCAAACTAATATTTGAGGACGCTAAGAAATATTCGAGTCAAACTTCACATCCACATAAAACTCGTACAGTTTATAATCATACATCACATCACTCAAACTTTATGAAAACCCAAGTCAATTAATAAAACATTAACCACACTTATAAATCCACAAGCATAAAAATTTATACAATCAAAAACTCCAACTATTTACTATGAATTCATATCATCGTAAGCTAAATATAACATTCCAAAATTCCCAAACGAGAGAGATCTTTTGAAACTTTTACATAATATATCAATTCAAATCTGTCGACAACATTTCATTACATACAAATTACACCTATACAACAATAACATAACAGCCCACAAAGACTTGCCCACAATCTGCAGGGTTAACTGCTGCAGCAAAATATAGGATACTATATAGAAGAAAGCTCCTCCGCACCTTTACTAACTGAATCATTCATATCCATTTTACATTTAGAATATGTAAACATGGTAATATGAGACACATACTGGCATCCCTTAAGATAAGATTCCTGTGTTGATTACCCACAACCAAAATGATATAGCCTAACCAATTCACAGACTAATGAGGCATCAGTTAACTCGCCTCTTCAAGGCTTCATGGGCCTTAGGCAGTTACTACTGGCCGAGCTGCCGATGTTACAAGGGACATCTCGGACTTGAAGCTTCACCATCTTCGATCCAATATTATTTGGTACATTGATGCACTCCTGCAGATCAGAGTCATTCACCAACAGAACCCACTCTTCATCATTGTCCATATGCTCGAGCTGGAATGTTCCTGCCAGCAGTTTGAATCTCCTTTCAATTTCCTCAAACAGGTGGTGGCTACCCATGGACGGCAAGAACTTGAATCGAACAGTGTCATCTTTGTATGTAGCCTTCACTGTAATCAATGGGCCTGTTTGGGAGATCAATGCCTTGCTTTTCTCAAAACTAGGGTGATTCAATGCACGGCCATTCGATGAATCTGTCATACCGGAATAAGGATGACTGTGTTCTATGATTCCATCATTACACTCTACTTCCATTGCGGTTTGATCCAATGCTACAAAACTAAAGTTTCTTGACATAATCTGACATTCATTGGTCATGAAACTTAAGCCATCTTTGCTACCTTGACAGACTGCTTCTTTTGAATTATATGAACCGTCTGAAGAATCTTTTGAATACGATGGCCAGCTCATTGCACCTTGCATGTTAGCATATGGTAACAGACCTCCATCAGAAGTAAAGTCTCCATTACAGTCATTCAAAGGGATACCAAGTTTATTTGTTTCACATTTTAACATGGTCCCCCTTAGGTATCTGCCATGGAAAAAATAACCTTGCTCCACCTTCCCAATGGAGTGATTTGTTTCGCCGTGGTGTGAAGAAGAAGCAGGCATAAGATCTTGACCTTTTGGCTCTAAGGATATCAATGGTGGGTTTTCTGGCGGGGAGACGGATGCAACAAGGCACCTAGTAGAAGGATCATATTTTAGTGCTCCATCAACTCCTTGTACAGACCTTATCACTTTCTGGATCTTCTGCAGTGAGCGATTGACCTTTTTTATTTTGCGGGATGGCCATCTCAAAATTCCATATTGTCTGCATACCCTTTTCAATGTCGTCGGACAAACTGCCGCAGTTATCACATGTTCAAAGAAATGATCTCCAAGTGAAGAGTTTAAGATCTATAAACTACTGTTTCCAGGTAAAACAACTTTAAGATTACATTAGAAAGGAGAACAATACCATTTGTATGTGTCATAATCGTGAAGCCAAGGAACTTCTTTTAGAAAATAATATCCAAGTTCTAATGCGTAAAAAAGAAAAGGTACAGAAAGAAAGCTCACCACCAATACTGTTTGCAGCATCTTTCAGACTTCCAGAAAAATAACGCTGAAGAACACTGAAGCTAATATTCTTCTCAGCTGTGCTGCGTTTTTTCTCCATATGTTTCATTGAGATGGACTTTAACTGGAAAATAGAAAAGAAATGTAGAATTGGACCATATAGAACAAACAACTTTAATTTGAATAATAATAAGTACCAGTGCAACAAAGTGAATAAGCAAGATTCCATTAGTGTTCTTATTGAGATACTAAAAATACCAAGCATATCCATCACGTTAACATACATAATATCTGGTTGATATAAACCATTAGCTCAACCTGCAGACTGGACTTTATATTATTATTAACCTTTTTGCAGACTAGCTTACTTACTAAGTAGTAAGTACTGCACCATTGAGCACCTTACAAAGAGAGTACCCGAATCTTGGCAATCAATCAAGATGATGAAACTGACAATTCAAGTTCCAGAGCAACTATCTTCAGAGCATGACACAAAACAAAGGTCAAAGCTAAGACAAGCACCTGCTCATGATGAGCACCTGCACTTTGTTCATTAGACTCCATATTCTGAATACCGTAATGCATTTCAGCAGTTGTTTCACTATTGCCGTCCATCAATTGAGAGGATTTCATTGAGAAGGCAGTTGATGAGGAACCTAAGGATGCTTCGTTATGATTGCCTACTCTCATGATCTCCGACCCACCTATTTCAGCATCCAGGACAGTTCTCAAGCTCCCATGAATTCTTCGCATGGTACTTGAGAGGTAACTTAACAAGAGCTGTTGCTCTTCACTGCCACTGCAATTGATTGGCAGAAAGAACTCTACGATGTAATCATCATTTCCAGTGTATGTGCTCTTCAGCCTAAATGCAACTGCAGCACGAAGGTCAAACCTACGGGCATGGTGTGCAAGTGGATATTCACGTATATCATATACTCTTACATCAGGGGAGAAGAATGGATAGTTTGATCGGAGAGCTTTCCCAGCAACACCTTGTCCTTTCTCGAGGTGATGTTCAGCACATGCATGAAGAAAATCCTGCATTTGTCTATCATTAACGTAGCAAGCCAACTTTTGGATGCAGAGGATAGGCCTCCTTGAAGTTGGCTTCATCATCCCTATGTCATCTTTCTCGAAATTGGCTTCGTATATTGCACCATCATCACACCAAATGGGTATCCATGTAAGTGCAAGCGGCAACATGTGTGCATGGCAAATAACTCTCGAAACATCATGTATCTCCGAAAATATAGATATCTGACTCTTTGTGAAACTCTGCAAAATGAAACTTTTTTCTTAAGCATCATTTAGAAGCTTCATTCCCACTTAATACAAAACATGGTCACTACTCCGTATTCATTAATACCTGTTGATGAGCCTGTGCTTTTATGCTCCTCAAGTTCACAGCCTGCAGAAGCAACAGAATAAAAACAGTAACATAAGGAAAAAAAATCTAAAACATCTGCTAAAATGTCCATTTTACCTACCCAACAAAGACAAGCATGTGCTCTCAAATGAGTTGTGGTAGCCAACAGATAGTGAGATAAATAGACTTATACAGCAAAAAAGTCATAGTTTGAGAATCTGTCTGCCTTTGAGCAAGGATCCAAACAAGTGATCCCTTTCTGTCCCTGTGACCTCCGAGAAACCAAGGGACAATATGCAAACAGAGGAAGCAGTATACTACACTAAATACCCTTGACATGACTTTCATCATTATATATTGGCAAAACAAATCAATTTGATTAATAGAGAAAAATAAGGTCCTATACAGCGGCACTAACCTGCAAAGCCTTGCAAACACTTTCCATCTCTGTATCAAAGTTTGGTTTTTCGATCGTTGTAACAAGCTCAAGCACCGCGTGACAGGAACATCCATCAGGATCAAAAATAGGCACCGCGAGCGATCCACGGACATCATGAATGACTGCATAGTCCACTCTCAAGTACTCAAATCTATTGTAATAGATGACATTTGAGGTCCACTCTGGTCTTCCACTGATAAATACTCGCCCAGGAAGCTCCAAAAACAAACCAGGTGCATCCTTGGTAGAAAACGTGAAATGCCTTGAAACTTCACGGTATCCAGCAAGATTTTGGTCGCAGAGAAAGGGCTGTTCGGAGGTGCTTAATACGTAATGGTTGCCCTGTTTAATGGGCATCCAGACCTGGGCGAGAATTGCACCACCACATGATGATTCCTTGAGCAAGGACAGTGCTCTAAGCATCCTGTCTGGAAGAGATACCCCTCCGAAAGGTCTAGGAATAGTCGAGTTCCCTTCATTCGATATGTCATCAAAATCAAAGCAACCAATCTTCCTACTTGCAATATCCATCCCAGGGCGATGCGACGGCAGCTCCAACAGCAAATTAGCTTTCTGTGAAGCCATCTTCTCCCCGCAGCTGTAGTAAGTACCAGCTGCAACGCTAGTGTCTCCAGCAACGGCATCAATATCTTGCGCGGGGGAAGCCCACACACCAGAAGTTTGTTGAACAATCGAAAAGCTCAGAGTAAAAATCTGGTCCACAATCGTAGCAGGACTGCAGGATTCAATATAACCATCAAAATTGACGAGCTCCGAGAAGGCGAAAGGATCACAAGGAATCGGGCTCCCACTCCATCCACAACCCGCAGTGGCGAAGCCATCCGTACCAGGACCCATATCCATTGAGGTTCCTGCACAAAAGCCGACCTTTAAGCACTCTGTCCCACCAAAGACACCACCACAATCTTTTCCCCCGGAGGGAGCTCGATTCTTCCATTTATAAGATTTCGGCTGGAATTTTCGCAATAGGTTCAAAGATCATAGACCGATTCCCACCCGGAAAAAGGTAAATCCGCAGTACCGAAACGCTGCAACCGCATCTCTCGCAGCGCGACCGATCCAAAACGCCGCCAGAACCCCAGTTCAGCTCTCAATCCATTTCTCCAGCTAAACAACAAGTCTTCCGATTCAAAAAATGTGAACTTTCCTCCAAATCGCCAGCAAATCAATTCTCCGACCGCCTCGCCTAATCCATCGCAACAGAACGAAGCGACAAACAAGGAGCACAATCATGGACAAAAGAGGATAGGTCGGCGGAAGGGGGTTCCACCGCAAGCGACACCCTAGCTCAGACACTTGGGGAGAGAGAGAGAGAGAGAGAAAGCAGGAGATTCCCAAGGAGATGGCCTCAGGTGGCAGCAGGATTCCACCTTTCGATCTGATCCCATCCGGAATCTTCGGCTCCGAAGACTTATCATAATCCACTGGAAACGCAGCGGCGAAAGAGGGCGCAGGCGCGACCGACACGAAGAGTTCTGCGAGGCGAAAAGCGGCTGGTATCAATTGAGAACTCCACCAAATTTACTAATTTGCCATTGGAAATTATCTTCTTTTTTTTCTTTCAAAAACTATATTCTTTTGGCTTCTTTACTCGTCATTAATCATCTAAAATGTCAAATAATAATGATAATTGTCAGAAAATGCTATGGCTTTCCAATAGAAAATGTTTGAAAGATAAATAAGATGATGATGACGATCACAACATTTATTTCTTCTTCTTCTTCTTGTTATTATTATTATTATTGATTGATTGATTGATTGATCCTATCAAATAGTGTTGAGCATTCTTAGGTGATATGAAGTAGGATCATATCATGATGTGGAATAGTTTTATTTTGTGGCATTCTTACATGTTTCTTATAACAACAGTCTTAACAATGTACTAATACAGGTATAATTAACTTTAATGATCACCACCCGTCCACAGTGACCGTTTTATGATCGTTGACTTTGTAGCCGAATCTGACATCGTTGACTAAATTAGCATCATTGACTTTGGAGAGCTGCATGGAATTAATAACACAGAAACACAGAACATGCCTCCCATTCCTCAAGAAATGGAAGTTTCAATGTCCAACAAGAAATAATATGAAAGCATTGACAAGTGAGACAGGTTGAGCGGATGACACGAAGATTTAGACCAAAAACTTGAGCTGTGAGATCAATTAAAATTATATGTATACACACACACACATACAGATGTATAGATATATGAAACTATTCAATGTTTTACATCACAGGAAGACTTCAACACATATTAGACTGAAAAAGACAGTAACAAATGCTAATATAACATAAGTTGATATGAGCATTAAAAAACAAAAAACCAAAAGTAGCTCAGCTGCTATTTTTTAAAAATATCACTTGCAATGAGAAAAATGTGTGTTTCGTATGATTCATTAGTGACGATGGATCAATGATTCTTAATTTTAGGACTCGAATAAGGAGCAACATTACCACTATACCAAAACTAGCTCTCAAAGAGACCAATGAGAATGTTGAAGTGTAATGGTATATAAATATTAATCAATGAACAAGAAATGACCTTTTGAAACAACAAACAGCAATGCATCCATGATGATTCCTATGCAAATCCATTTGATTTATGAAGGAGAAACTACTTTCATATTCCATATGAGCAACTGATAGCCGAGACTTCAGAAAGTCAAAACAACCACAAACATGTCCTTTGCCAACAGAATCTCGTCTCATTTTACATTCTTGCAATTGATTGATTGATTGATTGATTGATTGATTGATTGATTGATTGATTGATTGATTGATTGATTGATTGATTGATTGATTGATTGATTGATTGATTGATTGATTGATTGATTGATTGATTGATTGATTGATTGATTGATTGATTGATTGATTGATTGATTGATTGATTGATTGATTGATTGATTGATTGATTGATTGATTGATTGATTGATTGATTGATTGATTGATTGATTGATTGATTGATTGATTGATTGATTGATTGATTGATTGATTGATTGATTGATTGATTGATTGATTGATTGATTGATTGATTGATTGATTGATTGATTGATTGATTGATTGATTGATTGATTGATTGATTGATTGATTGATTGATTGATTGATTGATTGATTGATTGATTGATTGATTGATTGATTGATTGATTGATTGATTGATTGATTGATTGATTGATTGATTGATTGATTGATTGATTGATTGATTGATTGATTGATTGATTGATTGATTGATTGATTGATTGATTGATTGATTGATTGATTGATTGATTGATTGATTGATTGATTGATTGATTGATTGATTGATTGATTGATTGATTGATTGATTGATTGATTGATTGATTGATTGATTGATTGATTGATTGATTGATTGATTGATTGATTGATTGATTGATTGATTGATTGATTGATTGATTGATTGATTGATTGATTGATTGATTGATTGATTGATTGATTGATTGATTGATTGATTGATTGATTGATTGATTGATTGATTGATTGATTGATTGATTGATTGATTGATTGATTGATTGATTGATTGATTGATTGATTGATTGATTGATTGATTGATTGATTGATTGATTGATTGATTGATTGATTGATTGATTGATTGATTGATTGATTGATTGATTGATTGATTGATTGATTGATTGATTGATTGATTGATTGATTGATTGATTGATTGATTGATTGATTGATTGATTGATTGATTGATTGATTGATTGATTGATTGATTGATTGATTGATTGATTGATTGATTGATTGATTGATTGATTGATTGATTGATTGATTGATTGATTGATTGATTGATTGATTGATTGATTGATTGATTGATTGATTGATTGATTGATTGATTGATTGATTGATTGATTGATTGATTGATTGATTGATTGATTGATTGATTGATTGATTGATTGATTGATTGATTGATTGATTGATTGATTGATTGATTGATTGATTGATTGATTGATTGATTGATTGATTGATTGATTGATTGATTGATTGATTGATTGATTGATTGATTGATTGATTGATTGATTGATTGATTGATTGATTGATTGATTGATTGATTGATTGATTGATTGATTGATTGATTGATTGATTGATTGATTGATTGATTGATTGATTGATTGATTGATTGATTGATTGATTGATTGATTGATTGATTGATTGATTGATTGATTGATTGATTGATTGATTGATTGATTGATTGATTGATTGATTGATTGATTGATTGATTGATTGATTGATTGATTGATTGATTGATTGATTGATTGATTGATTGATTGATTGATTGATTGATTGATTGATTGATTGATTGATTGATTGATTGATTGATTGATTGATTGATTGATTGATTGATTGATTGATTGATTGATTGATTGATTGATTGATTGATTGATTGATTGATTGATTGATTGATTGATTGATTGATTGATTGATTGATTGATTGATTGATTGATTGATTGATTGATTGATTGATTGATTGATTGATTGATTGATTGATTGATTGATTGATTGATTGATTGATTGATTGATTGATTGATTGATTGATTGATTGATTGATTGATTGATTGATTGATTGATTGATTGATTGATTGATTGATTGATTGATTGATTGATTGATTGATTGATTGATTGATTGATTGATTGATTGATTGATTGATTGATTGATTGATTGATTGATTGATTGATTGATTGATTGATTGATTGATTGATTGATTGATTGTGCAAGCTTTTGATTATCTCTAATGTTACTGAGATCGCGTTCCAGTTTCTTCATTTTTGCTTCTTGCTCCTTGATCACCAGCGTAAGTGATCTCACATCCAAGGCTTCAGACAATTCGCTCAGAGTATGGGACTGCAAAATCATAACAATCAATCTTCAGCATTGTTTTTAATCATAAACAAAGATAAGTTCTTTCACCTCTTTTGTTTTGCAACTATATTCCAATTGGCTGATAAGACAGGAACCAAAATGAAGTAAAGAAGTCTAACACAAAAGATACTCATCAGCAAAGAAACAATTTAGGCATGCATTTATATTACTCATTTTGAGTCTTACATATATACATATACATATATATGTATACATAAGGTAACAAAATTCCTTATCGAGTAAGTTTCAACTGACATGAAAGAAGTAACGATCTAGGCATTGTCTCAGAGAGAGGCTCAATGAAATAGATATATTTGTGATGATGCAGACTACCCGCACCTGGACAGAAAGACCCTATGAAGTTTTACTATTCCCTAGGATTGACTTTAGATCTTTCTTGCATAGCTTAGGTGAAAGGCGAAAAAGGCCTCCTTCCGAGAGGGCCCAAGCCTTCAGTGAGATACCACTTTGAAAGAGTTATAATTCTAATATTGTGTTAGGACCTATGGGCCAAGGGATAATCTCGAGTAGACAGTTTCTATGGGGCATAGACCTCCTGAAAGGTAATGGAGGCATGCAAAGGTTTCCTTGAGCCGGACAAAGAATGACCCTCGAGTGCAAAGGCAGAAGGGAGCTTTGCTGCAAGACCCACCCGTTGGGTAGGGATGAAATTCGACCTTAGTGTGTGTGTGTGTGTGTGTGTGTGTGTGTGTGTGTGTGTGTGTGTATATATATTATATATATATATATATATATATACTTTAAAGGGTCCTGTTGGTATAGTTAGTTCCAAACGGTTCAAACCATACCGATCCTGTACTAGTCCAATCAGTCACCACTATAGCATTGGACCAAGATTTTAATCAAACGGTTCAAACCATACCGATCCTGTACTAGTCCAATCGGTCACCACTATAGCATTGGACCAAGATTTTAATCCTTGATCATCATTATACCCAATAGTTATTGAAATTTCCTATATGGACTTCCACATCAGGTCGGTTCTTTATGGATTTATATAGCAAATCATTATTCCAACGTGGTAAGCATATCAGATTATATCCACATGAGAAACATTTGCATAATACAAATTTGTGTGGTGTTGCAAGTTTATAGTAGTTTCTGTGTTTGAATTTTTCTAAATATCTGGACACTTGACATTAATGCATACAAGAATTGCCAAACCATCCACATGATAAACAAGATTTACAATTGAGCTAGATTATATTTGGATTGGTTTTAGAATATAGTACTAAAGAAAAAAAAAATGTAGATATGACTTCGAAGAGATGATATGCAAGAAAGAGTGCACGGATTTGTAGTCACTATCATGTTGGAAAAAGGCTCCACTTGTTCTAATGGTGTGCTGATGCTTGCCTTCTCTGTGAATCAGCACTTTAAGCTCACAAGAAGATCTTCCCTAACATCCACAAACTTAACATGCCTACATGAATTAACATCTTACCTGGTCTGTAGAAATAATGACTTTTGTCATACAGATTGTTTTCTTCTAATTTTGACTATTTTTCATGATTGCATTTGTAGTTTGTGTATAGCTGCAAACTTTCAAGATCTTAGGTAGGTCCTAGGAAACTTTTTCTTGTTAACACTATTTATTAAATCCTTGCAGTATGGATTACAGTAACAAAATGCACACAATAATGGCTACCATGGCACAAACACAAAAATAAAAAAGAGGAACATGCTGGGCTAATATATAAAACAAGAATCCAACACTCAGCAAAATGTCCTTATCTAAGAAATCCAATGGCACATCAATCCATTCAATATGTCCAATCAAATCCAAAAAAAGAACTGATATTTACAGCACTGCAGCTATCCAAACCAAGGCTTCAAATACCAGCCAAATCGGTACATATCGACCAGTGTTTACTAGATGACATATGTTGGCATTGGTGTGGATATTTAGTTTTTATTTATTTTTTCTGGTGTTACCAAGCGACACAGGTTGGCATATACCCAATATACAGCTGTTTAAATGGTCCAAACAGTTAACAAAACTGGTTTTGGACCCTGATTTAAGCCCTTGATACAGAAGATTTACTCATCTCTAGTTTGATTGTGAGAATCCTTCATCAGAAAAAAGGCAAATTCAATATGCTAACAAAAAATGGCTAACCAGACTAAAAAACCAGAAACTCAGAGGTAGTTCCAGAGGTCATCATAGTGTGCTTTATGCATGTTGATCTTTATGTGGCATTGATCTGAATGAGGATATGCATGCACCTATGCATATTACTGGACTTGTTTATTTGAGACAATATTTGGTGAATAACCCTATACCATATTGTCTCTTCCCAAGTTTGAAAACAGGAAAAGCAGAAACCATAAATTGCTCTCCAGCATTAAGTAATACAGAAAATGAAGCACCCATGAACAGGAAATTGTGAACAAGTAAGCTAATATCTTAGCATGGTGCCATGGTTGAATCAAAATGTCAAAAACTGAGATCTCACGCTAAAGTAATGTGAGGTAACTAGGAAGTAGGTTGGGACATAAGGACGTGGAGCGAGTGAAATGGGTAGCAATAGTTAAGGGCCTAGGAGCAGCAATGGTTTGGCTGTAACACAAGTGTGGAAAAGCACTTCAGTAAGAGAAATTGTAACATGTAAACAGTGTCAAGGAGAACAACAAAGAACCGCTGGTTGATTACGTACAAAATAGATGTAGCTAGGGTTGCAGAAATGGATCACAGAAGAGAGAGGCAATGGAATCACAAGCATAGTCATAAGATTCAGTAATTTTTTGAGAAAATCCACAAATAATTGATGAATTTTTGCACGAACAAGATCTCTTTGTATTATTCTCTTGAGCACTGTTGAAAAACATGTCACATAGTTGCAATTACTTAATGTTGATCGAGTATATGCGCACATCTAAACTGTGAACTAAATAGATCCTTGATTAGCCATAGAATCTGCAAATTCATAAGTCATCATATATCTATGTATAAGTGTTTTTGTCATATTGTAATTTTCACAAACATGTTTGACAATGCAACTACTAACTGTGTGTGACAAAGGAGACACGACAAATATTTGCTTGTGAATATAAAAATAAGCAAGAGAACAGCAATCTGAGAAACAAAATAAACCTTTTCCAAGAGTTGCACACGCCGTCTTAGCTCTTCCACCGAAGCCTCCTGCTTGTGAAACACTTGAAGAACATACAGTAGGTGTGACCGTAGACATTCTGAACAGTGCTTCTCAAGATTACACTGTGGAAAAGCAGAATGACAACCAACTTGGTAGAAAGGGCAGTTGACAAGCTTCATGGGGCATATGGTTATGCAATGTCTGTCCATGTCCTGCCTCACTATTCTCTCTGAGCACTTTTGCTCGCATGGAATGACCTTAAAAGGGCATTCTGAGTCATGCTTTTCTGCATGAATAGCAGAAAATTTAGCCTTGCATCCCTCGTTTGTGCAACCTAATATCCTGAAGCTACATTGGGTTTCATGCTCAGCAAGCTGTTGAGCAGAGTCAAACTTTTTTGAACAGTGGAATGCTCTCTTCAAGTCCACATTCCTGATAAGGATTTCTGCAATGGCTTCCCTCCGATCAATTGACCAGAACAAATTTGTCTCCATTTCCTGCACAAAATCATCAATCTTGTCTTCTCGGCTTTCGCTGGACAACCAACCCGAAACACGACTGAACAAATTCCGTTTTGAACTTGCAAAATCATCAACAAAACCGGATATGATTTCAGTTGGTTCATCAGAAAATTCTTCCACCATATTCGCAATATCATCTCCTTGGCCTACAGCTTCCGTGACATACATTTGACTTCTTTGCTTGAGATAGTCCACCATCTCCTTCCTCGTAACAACAGCAACAGAAGCTGGACTCTTGAACAGACCAGTGGTATTGTCAACACAAGCTGTGGCCAATCCAGGAATCAGCAATTGTGCTATCTTCCGCACCAACTCCTTGTCGCATTGATTGCAATGAAACAACAGCTCACTCTCGGTTACAAATCCACAATCTGATTCCGGGACATCCATCGCACCTTCTAACCAAAGTCTTTGAACCAGTACCAATCAGAATCAGTGCAATGACTCCTAAATAGACAAGCTGGCACAAGGAACAACTAGAAAAGCATCAATACCTTCAGATGGTTTTCCATATAATAGCACCGCAAGCAATTCATGTTGCAAGAAGAAAAAAAGGGTAAACCATAGCACAAGCCGGCGACAGACAAGAGCATGCATAATCTGTGGAATCATCATCAATCGATCGCATTCACTCAAACGGAACAAAACAGGGCTTATAATGAGAAGAAAAAAAAAGTGATTTTTTTTAGCCTAATCATTCTACAAAACAAATGAAGAAGAAAAGGAAAACTTCAAATGATACGCAAATCCATGCATCGACAGAACCAAATTACTCAAATCATCAAAACTCTACAACCAATGAGCACATAAACGACAACACGAACAAGACTTCCTTTCTGATTCTGTAATGGAGGCGAGCAGAGTCTTGATTCTTCCAGAATTCGATCACAGAGAGGGAAGGAGGCAAAATCACCTGATTTCTCGCAACCTTTCCTTGACGGATCAATAATCAACGAGTTTGTTTGGCGGATCCAACTGCTTCACCGCTTCGATGCCGAACGGGGAAGAAGGAAATGGGGTGGCGAAAGCGTGCTAAACGCATCCTTTTTCTGCTGGCCGTTGGATACGAGATCTGATCGGGGACGCGGTGGGAATTCAACGGTGATGCAGCCTCCCACTGCAGCAAACCTCTTTGCGGCAGAGCCTATTGTATTATTTTTATTTTAATTTCTTTTGGTATATATGAGAATAATTATTATCCTTAAAACTTTTGATAAAGCATATATTAATAATTATTAAATATGATTTATATTGATTAGTTTAACTCAAAATATATGAGAATATGAAACAAATAAAATAGTATTGATATTATTATTATTATTATTATTATTATTATTATTATTATTATTATTATTATCATAATGAGGTTTTAAAAGTAGCCATATTAATCAAAATTTCAACCACCAAAAACAAAGGAAAAAAATTACAAGGGTATATGATGTTATTATTTATTTGGATCAAACTACTCCTGAAAATTATTAATGATGATGAGACCTTGTAAAGTTTGAAAAATAATGTATATATCCTTAAAATTTAAGAAAATCATAGTTTCTCCAAATATTAAGATCATTTATGAATATAAAAGAAAATAAAAGACTCCCAATGCTCTTATCATCTTGGTGAGGCTCTAAAAGCATTAATATTGATCAAAATTTCAATATTTATTGTATATATATATATATATATATATATAATTCAAACTCAAAACTTATTATTATTATGATTATTATGATTATTATTATGATTATTATTATTATTATTATTATTATTATTATTATTATTATTTAGATCAATACATTAATTATTATACAAGTGGTAAATCTCAAGTTCGAATCCATATTTATTTTAAAAAAATATTTAGGAAAAAAATAATGATATGTACAATAAAAAAATTATATAATATTAATTAAAAAATGGAATGAAATAGAGACATGCTGATACAGAAACAGTGCGATCTATAGAGCAACCTATAGTGGTGTGGCGGTGACCGGATGCTATGTTACGTGGGTTGAACTCATCTGCTTGCATGCTACCTTGGTCCAATCCAACTCCGTCGTCGTCATCGCTATCTACATCCTGCTTCTTCCGAGGAGGCAGCCATTAGCTGGGAGCTGCGAACCCGCCACCCTTCATCATCTGCTTGAACTCCTTAAAGTTGACGACGCCGTCACCGTCCACGTCCACCTCGTTGATCATCTTCCGGCAGTCCTCGGCGGTGCGGCCTTGCTTGAGGCCGAGGGAGGCGAGCACGGAGCGCAGCTCCTCCACGGTGATGAACCCGTCGCCGTTGCGGTCGAACACGTTGAAGGCCTCGCGCATGTCCTCCTCCTCGTCCCGCTCGTCCATGATGGTGCGGTAGAGCGTGCCGAACTCCTCCACGTCCACGCAACCGTCGCCGTTGGCGTCGATCCTCTCGATCATGGACGCCAGCTCCGCCTCGGGGACGAGGATCCCCAGGTTCTCCAACGAGTCGGTGAGCTCCGCCTTGGTGATGCGGCCGTCGCCGTTGCGGTCGAACATCTGGAAGACCCGTTTCAGCTCCGACGGGTCCATCGCGGACGCAATGGAGATCCAGATGCAGAGAAGCTGAAGTAGAGAAAGAGAGAGAATGGCGAGAAGAACGCAAGAGGAGGAGGAGGAGGAGGAGGAGGCTGCCGCTGAGGTAAAGGCCAAGAAGGGAACGCCTCACGAGTATACTTGGCAGGAGTTGGTTTCATTGCCCAATGGATTGTGTGGTGCGGAGGAATTGGAGGTGGCGATAAGCTTTGAGGCCACCATCTCATCTTCTCTTCTCTTCTCTTCCTATTTCTCCTCGTAATACTAAAATTAGATCATCATCAAAATAAATAAATAAATTTATAAATATAAAAATTATTATATTAATTATAAGTATCGATATACAGATAATTCGGCTATCAAAGAAATTACTTAACCTCGATTGGATCGAAGAAAATTAAATTATTTTTATTTTTATTGAAACTCACTTTGATTCAAACCTGAAAATTTTCTTTTTGCAAGCATCAATCACTTGATGATAACAACTCATCATCGAAATCATAGATGAAAGGATAATGAATACACAAGATGAATATATATATATATATATATATATATATATATATATATATATATATATATATATATCATCAAGAAACCTACAGTTGCATCCATTGTTCTCTAACCATTGGATAGGGTCAACACACCTTCCTCATAAATGAAAGCAAGCTTAGGAGCCATGCACACTCCTCCTCTGCACAAGAAGCTTGTGAGAGCCATGGTGGTGGTCAGTGAAGAAGAAGGTTTGGTGTTTTGTGATGCAAAAGATTGGGAATCTACAGGCAAGGGTTTTCTTTTCTAGGTGCTAATTTGAGGACAACAAGAACTTGTTGTAGACCTGTATAAGGTGAAAGAATCTTTTTGGAACTTGGATTTCACAAATTGTTGAAGAAAAATGAAATAGGATATTACAAATAAGTTGAAAGTGGAATAAAGGGAAGAAGAAAATGAATGGGGGGTCATAACAGTTTGCAGATTGAGAGGAAGAGAGGAAACAAAAGGTTAGCATAAATCAAGAGAATTCATTTTGGTGGATTTCTGAAACATAGAAGCACTACATGGAAACACTACAAGTGTAAATGATCAGTACTTATTTCATCTAAGAATCTAATTGCATTTCTCAACCACTACAAGTTAGAAATAGTAAGATTCTCACCTAAAGTTGCCAACCCAGGTTAGCAGTAACACTGATTGGCATCTTTGAAAGTGAGATTTGGTGATCAAGAGGAAGGAAGGAGAAGACAAGTATTTTTTGGCTTTTTTTTTCCCTTCATATAAGAATAGGTAAAAGGACTTGCTATTGGACTAGAAAATGAATAGACTTCAAAAATATTCATCTGCATTCAACCTACAACCTACTTTGCTTTTGTTTCTCAAGCTCATTCTAAGGTATCCATGTCCACCTGAGGACAAGCTTCTAAGGTAGAATCTACTTTTAGTGTCTCCCAAAAAAATAATACAAACATGTGGGTGATGTCCTTTGAGAATCATATTGAAGGCTGCACAGTGAGTAAACAAAACTAATTTCTTGCTTCATTACAACTCTGTCTTTTGGTCATATCATACTCATGGAGAAAATTTGAATAGTTGAAGTGGAGGACATCAAGAATTTTATATTTATTAAAAATATTTTATAGGATAGTCATGTTTTATGGATCTATGTGTTGAATGGTTTGGAAATAATATGCAATACTTTGTTGTCAGGATCTATCTGCAACACTTGCTGACCAACCATAGACCAAGGCTTTATTCTGCAACTCTTAGGCTTCATGTGATAGATAGTTCAACCATTGACCAAAGAATTGTTTTGCAATATGTTAATCTCAAGTTCCTCCAAATCAGTGTCTCATTACTTTAGAATATCACAGCTATTACACTTGAAAAAAGTATGAGGCACACTAAACACTAACACATTCTTTTTTAGGGAGTACAATAAAAAAATTTCATCCAACTGTAGTGGCAATTTGAAAGGCAATCAATGACCAGTGGCAATCAACTGGGCATTAATGTCAACTGTCAAATCTTGTGACCACTCAGCTAATCTACTGGTTTTGCACAAAACATGAACAATGTTCATAGTCTACACAGATGCATTCAAGAAGGAAAAAGCATTCAGAAAATTTGGAGTGGAGCAAAGGACAGATTCTTCTTCTGCAGCAAGTAAATCATGTTTACAGACTGAAACTCTACTAGTGGTGACACCATATGATCCTATTTTCTTATCGTTTTCAGAAATCAGTTTAATATTTACAATCTTCCACATGCATTGATTCCAGATAGTGTGTTGACTTCATCAACCCACAGCAAAAGTGTTTGATGTCAAGTAGGCTCATGTTTCTGATGGCCACAATAGTTTATGTCAAAGATCTGCAGCACATCTTCTTTTCAATTATCTGAGAATGTCATGCAGGCCAATGCTCACATGCATGATCAGATAAACTGTTTCTTTTGAAAGCTTTCATCCCACTCTCATGGGAAACAGGGAAATGGTTCATGTGGAGTCTATTCATGAAGAGCTCATCATACTAAATGATCAAATTCTGCTGCAGTAACTGTTGTTTAAACTATGTAAGAAAGTTTGTATCGAAAAAGTCAAAGACAAGTACAGGAATAGAGTAGCTGCTGTCTTTCTTTTCTTTGAAGTTGCAACAATCTTCCTGAGTTACCACTGGCAGTCAAAGTTCACAAGACAGCCAGTGGAAGGAAGAAGAAACAAGACTATAATTGAAGCTGATGCCTTTAGTCTTTAGAGAGTCAGACCCTCTCTTTCAACTTACACAGAACTGGAAAGACAATAAGCAGTGAGTGAGAGGAGGCAAAGGAGAAGAGAAAGATGAAGAAAGGAAAAGAAACATAAAATAAATAGATCAATTGCATTACAAAGTCTTAATATTTGAACATATAGAGTTGGAGTCATGTAACAGATCATGGAGCAGAATATTACTAGGATGAATGATATCCTAAAAGGGCCCTCTTCCTTCAGAGAACTTATTCTGCTAAAACAGATCTGTTTGTTTGTCTTCTTGGCAGATTTGAGACAAAGCAACTCCTACATTAGCAGTTTATACTTCAAAATGAATTGTGTATTTGGTGATCATAATTTAGGCCTTCTCTTTGCCTGTTGCTCCTCACAAAACTTGTAAGATTCAGCAAAGGTGTCATGTATGCCAAAAACAAAAATATTGGCAAGTCCTTCAGCTTGTCATTGGGATGAGAGAGTGCAACAAATTAGTTTCTTGGGACAAGCAATGTGTTGGGAAACTTGAATCTGAAGATTATGATGTCTTCTCAATGATACTGATAATATGGCTTTTCACATTCTAAACTTATGTGTCTTCTCAACTTCTGATTTGGTTGTCTAGAATCCTGAGTATGTGTTGTGCTTCTTGTCCTATTTATGGTCCCTATTGTATGACAATCCACAACATTTCTTATCTAATTGTTCATTTTCTTCCCTTCTTTTTTTTTTGCTGTGTGGTAAGCTCATGATCAAATATATGAAATAAAAGGAATTAAGACCATTATTTGATGTGGCACAGTTCATTGATCCTCCAGAACAGAGGATTCTTTTCATGCAAACACAACAAGTGGTGCAGAGAGTGCAAAGGAAAGTTGGCACTCACCTTACTGAAGAATTCGAATTGAAGAACATGTGCGCGCAGATCCAGGCACAGAAACATAGTGCATTTATGTCTCATTAAAATTCCCACCTACGCCTGCCTCCAACCAGGAACTAGTATTTATTGCATTCAATGCTCTCATCGCATCTCGCCCTCTCTCTCTCTCTCTCCTGCTGCTGTAGCCCCTTTCATTCGGTGTGTTGCCCAAAGCTCCTCACCATTTCCCGACCTCGAGACCGGGAGCAGGGAACCACTGAGCCGACCGCTCATGGCATGGGCGACCCGTCTTCTCAAGAGCTTCTTCTTTCCTGTGCCTTGGAGTTGGTCGTCTGATGGTCTTTGCTTGGAGTCGGATGAATAAAAGGAAAGTTAGGTTTTTTGCTTTCCTTTTTGTCCATGGGGCGGATGTATTTGATGGACTGCTTTCGTCTTTGACCTCGGCGTTCAGATTCTTGCAGGATTTCTAACGAAAAGGCGGCGCCTTTGGAGTTATCGCTTGATGAGTAGTTCCGGATTCCATGTTCGGGTTCTGTTCCCATGTCATCCCTGAAATCGCTGGGATTTTTCGACCAAGTCCTCTCTTTTTTGTCTTGGATGATGTAAGAGATCCGGTTTCTGTTCCACCGGCGATTTTTTTTCCCTCTGATGTGGCTCTCAATCTGCGAAGGATTCGAAGTTGTTGTGGTTTTCCGTTTGGGTGCTAAAAAGGCGCGCTTTTTATGACGTGAAGTTGGTGTTCTACAGTGGTGTGACTGTTCTTGAGGTTGTGTCTCGGTTGCACATTGCCGCCTCCATCTGAGTGCAAGAAAAATGAACTCTGTTAGGTCTGGGTTTCTGATTCAAGCAGCGTTCTTGGTGATGATTTCTGGGTCATCTAATATGGGGGTCTCGGGCCTTGGATCGATGTCCTCCATTGCCGTTTCCTACGGTGAGAATGGCCCGGTCTTCTGTGGTCTAAGCTCGGATGGTTCTCACTTGGTTGCTTGCTTTGGTGCCGATGCTTCCATAGTCTATGGCGCTCCTCTTCGACTCCCCCTCCTGGGTCTCACGGCTGGCGATGGATTCGTCTGCGGCCTTCTCTTGGACACAGGCCAGCCCTATTGCTGGGGCAGCAACATCTTTGTGAAGATGGGCGTGCCTCAGCCCATGGCGGAAGGCGCATCCTACTCGGAGATCAGCGCCGGCGACGACCACCTCTGCGCCCTTCGCAAACCGGCCAAAGACTCTCGAAAAGGCGCCTCCTTGATCGACTGCTGGGGCTACAACATGACCGCCTCCCACGAATTTGACGGCGCCTTTGCGGCGATCACTGCCGGCTCGGTGTTCAGCTGCGGGATGTTCATCCACAACCGGACGGCATTCTGCTGGGGCGATGAGACCAGCAGCGGTGTGATAAGCTTGACGCCGAGGAACTTGAGGTTCCAATCGATTTCGGCCGGTGGATTTCATGTCTGTGGGATCCTGGAGAACTCCCAGGTCTTTTGCTGGGGAAGGAGCCTGGAGACGCAGCAGTTATCTTTAGGCCATGGAGATGTTAAGATGGTGCCCATGGATCCTATGGTTTCGGTAGCCGGAGGGAGGTTCCATGCTTGTGGAATTAAGAGCTTAGATCACAAGGTTGTTTGCTGGGGCTTTATGCTTCAGAACAGCATGCCGCCACCTAAGGATTCAAGGTTGTACGAGATTGCGGCCGGGGACTACTTCGCATGTGGTGTTCTTGCGGCGACTTCGCTTAGGGCTGTTTGCTGGGGCACCGGCGTCCCCTGGTCAATTCCGATGGCTGTCTCTCCTGGAATCTGTGCTTCTAATCCTTGCGGCCAGGGGTACTATGAATTCAGTCATACAAGCAGGGGGAATAAAGTCTGCAAGCCAGCAGATTCAAGAGTTTGCTTACCGTGCAGTGTTGGGTGCCCTGAAGGGACATACGAATCCACGCCTTGCAATTTGACCTCAGATCACGGTTGTGAGTTCAATTGTTCCAGTTGTGCTTCAGTCGAATGCTCCTCCTTCTGCTCGTCACAGAAAGAATCCAAGAGCAAAAGGTTGCTCTCTCTTCAAATGCCAATCTTCATTGCAGAAATTGTCTTTGCCATCATCTTTGTTAGCTCGGTCTTCTTAGTCGCATGTCTTTACGCTCGCCATAGGCTGCAGAGTTGTAGGTGTTTGGAGTCTGCAGTGACTACATCGAGAAAACGGACGTATTCTTTTCACAAGGAAATGGTGAAAGTCCGACCAGACTTGGAGGAGCTCAAGATCAGGAGGGCTCAGATGTTCACCTATGGAGAACTGGAGAAGGCGACTAGTGGATTCAGTGAGGCATCACTCGTCGGGAAGGGTAGCTTCTCGTGTGTTTTCAAAGGGGTCTTGAAAGATGGGACTGTGGTTGCAGTGAAGAGAGCCATAAGAGTGTCTGATGTGAAGAAGAACTCCAAGGAGTTCCATACGGAACTCGACCTGCTGTCAAGACTAAATCATGCTCATTTGCTCAACTTGCTTGGATACTGTGAGGAAGGTGGTGAGCGGCTTTTGGTTTATGAGTTCATGGCTCATGGATCTTTGTACCGACACCTTCATGGCAAGGATCTATGCCTAAGAAAGCGGTTGGATTGGGTTCGTAGGGTGACGATTGCCGTCCAGGCTGCTAGGGGGATAGAATACCTGCATGGATATGCTTGTCCACCGGTAATTCACAGGGACATCAAGTCTTCGAACATTCTCATCGACGAGGAACACAATGCTCGAGTTGCAGATTTTGGTCTTTCTTTGTTGGGTCCAGCAGATAGCAGCTCACCATTATCTGAACCCCCTGCTGGTACTCTCGGCTACCTCGATCCTGAATACTATAGACTTCATTACTTGACTACGAAATCAGATGTATACAGTTTTGGGGTTCTGCTGCTGGAGATTTTAAGTGGTAGAAAAGCAATCGATATGCAATTTGAAGAAGGAAACATTGTAGAATGGGCAGTTCCACTGATCAAAGCTGAGGACATTTCGGCGATTCTGGATCCAGTGCTGAAGCCTCCAGCTGACCTGGAGGCTCTCAAGAAAATTGCTGCGATGGCATCCAAGTGCGTTAGGATGCGGGGAAAGGATCGGCCGTCGATGGATAAGGTGACGACCGCTTTGGAGAGAGCTCTTGCACTGTTGATGGGCAGCCCGTGCAACGAGCAGCCAATCCTGCCTACAGAGGTAGTTCTAGGGAGCAGTAGGTTGCACAATAAAGCTTCACAAAGGTCTTCAAACAGGTCATGTTCGGAGAATGACACCGATGACCAGATTTACGAGTATAGAGCTCCTTCGTGGATCACATTTCCCAGCGTAACCTCATCTCAGAGGAGGAAGTCATCGGCATCAGAAGGCGATGTGGAAGGGAAGAATTCAGAGGGGAGGAGTTTAGGACATGGGGGGGCAGGGGATGGGTTGAGGTGCTTGGAGGAAGAGATTGGACCAGCATCCCCACAGGAGAATCTGTTCTTGCAACACAACTTCTGAATGGTTCGAATGCTAGAACATTGAATGAATGGAACAGAAACTGTAATTAGAAATGCTCCAAAGTCGCAGGATCATTTGATTTTTTTTTTTCTTTCTGGAATTAAATGCATTACTTTCTTTTTCATGTTTCGTCTTCAAATGGCGAGTTGGATCGCTTTCATGGATGTTCATCAAGAGAATGCTTGGTGTTCTTTTCTTGCATACTTGCATTCTTGTGTTGTGGTTTCTTAAGGAATTTTTGGACTGAGCACATTGACATCAGATTACTAGCTGATCATCAATGAAGCAAATAATGTTTTCCATGATTAAAGCTTTATTGCACTGGTTACTACAATCTAGTCTTAGAAACATATTTGTGGACTCTGTAATGCACAGAGTTTTTTTGATACAGGAACTACTTGGCCACCATTTTATGTTCTATATTTGGAATATCAGATGATGTATGGATATTGGTGAAGGAATTTTTTTTTCCTTATAGGAAGTGTACTATATAACATGAACTTGATGATTGGAAGCTGCTCACTCTTTGTGCAACAGGTTCTCCACATAATAGCATCAAATTGGCAAAGATCAAAGTAATACAAATGCAAGAAAGGAAAATAATTGGAAATGCAAAGAAGAATGATTTTGTTAACCTTTATCAAATTTTGTTTTAAGCACTGTTTTCCACAAGATTAACCCCACCATTCCCATATTCCTAAAATTTTCTCACTGATCATATATCCATGTCAAGCCCTTGATGCAAGACAGTTCACCTTTTCAAGCTGTTTGATTGAAATGTATGGACTAAATTTGATATTGTAACAAGATGATGATGATGATATGATGTGATGGGCCATTAAAGGACAAACATCAGATCATACTCAATTGTCACCATTTAAATGCTACGTCTCCATAAAGAGAAATCCATATGAGTAAGAACTGTCAGCTGCACAGAGAAACCTTCCAGGTTTTGCAGATTGAAGATTGAACGACTTTGAAAACGGATATATATATATATATATATATATGGGATTAGTGTTTCAATCTACGCAACTGTCATAGTAATCCAATGCCTAACATGGGAGCAAAATTCTAGTTAGTTCATCTTTAAATGCCATGTCTCCAACAAATGGACAAACATCATTTAAATGATGATGATGATGATGAGGACGGCGACGTGATGGGCCAACAATGGACAGACATCATATCCAACTCAATTGTGACCATTTAAATGAGTCAGATCATATCCACAACAATGGGTCAACAATGGACAGATATCATATCCAACAGTTTAAATCCATGAGTCCGATGTGTCAAGTAGACAGAGAAACGTTACGATTGAACAACTTTGAAATCAGAAATTTATATATAGAATTAGCGATTCGATCTACACAACTGTCATAGTGACCCGCACTCATTCGAATGCCTAACATGGGATAAAATTCTGGTTCACCTTTTAAGCTGTTTGATTGAAATAGATGACTTTCGACTAAATTTGACATTGTAACAAAGATGATGCGAGACAATACATGTAGAGGATTGGCTGGATCTGCAATCATTCCAATCTACACTTATCTTTGAAATGTTTAAAGGTTGTACAATTGATATCCAATATTGAAGCTGCAATAGAACAGTCATGTACACACTAAAAATGCTGTTGGCATCATTATAAGAAATATCAGAAAGAGGAATGGATCTTTTCTTGGATTAAGGTCAGGAAGGTGCAACAAGCATCAGCTGATCCTGAACATGATCAAATATTTTGCTCAGTAACACACACAGGTTGACAATAAAATGAGGAACCAACAGAGTGTTATTCTCGATAATGGAACAATCACGCTTGCAAAGCAGCGATCAATCCCACAGGTAAAGCTGCGCTGCCACAGAGCAAATGGTCGCTACAACAATCATGAATACATTGGCATGCTGAACTTTGCTCAACTGAGCAGCTTAAGGAGGTATAAATATATACAAAACGATAAGTGTCAAGGTACAACAAACAAGCATAACACTACATAAAGAGGCAGCAGATCATGGGATTTTTTCTTTTTTAAATCTTAGGATCTAGGTCTATTTTCCCACCGGGTTATTCTCCTACTTCAGTGGCAAGATATTTTAACCTAAGGTAATATAAATAGCTTCTTGCCAACATCGCAGATATGTATTGTTTCAACATAGGCCAAAGGAACAGGCTCAAGGGCAAACTTTACAGAAAAATTGCAGCGGATGGTCTATAAACTGGGCTGGACTACCTGTGATGCTCACACATATGGCATGTGTTAGTGGCCTTTGGGTTGGCAAAGGTGCAGTGGTCGCAGGACCAGAGATTGCCATCGTCCATGCTGCGGCTGGGAGCACCGGCTGCAGAGCTTGCCCCAGCTGGTTTGATCTTGCCACTTTTACTTTTGTTGCCCAAAATTTTCGAGCTTGAACTCTTGCTGCATGTGGCTTGGCTGTTGGAAGAACCAACGTCCTCCAACCCAGTCTCCAGGGCTTGAACAAGATGCTCGAAGTAGTTCCTAGTTACGCTGGGTGGCACAAATACTAATATCAATGAAAATTATGCCAAAATGCAGATGATAAAACCATGCCGAGTAAAGGCATAATGTGTAGCTATATACAAGGGAAAGGGCTAGCAAAAAACAAAAACGAAATGCTTAAGGAATGAAATCAACAAAACACTTGATTGGACAAGAGATCTAACACTTTGCTGATTGTTAGTGTACACGTCAAGGTTTGGTTTGTATAGTAGTAAGACTTCTTTGCCAGTGATAGAAAGAGGAATTCAGCATGTCCATAAAAAATTAGAATTATAGATCAGCTAAGAACCACCTTTTATATTTTCTTGATTAAATGAAAGAGGAACTTCCTCACACACAGAGGTATTGCAAATTATTTAATTCAACAATACTCATCCTTTTGTATGTGTCTTAAAGATGGCAAATGTGTCTGTCTCGGCCAGACACATCAAGTGTGCATATATTATCCATCAAACCCAACTAAATGGAATCCAACCCACCTAACCTGAACCTGAACATGGGCCACCACTGAGTCAAGGTCTTCCCACCAAACCAGTGTAATAAATTGTCAAAGCAAAATTGATAAGACAGCAGGTAGGTATTGGTTACACATCAATGTCTCCCCTTCAACAATAGCTAAGGTCGCCAACTCAAGATATTGATCAGGCAAATTTGGTAATAAAGTTACCCCTCTAGACAATAACTTAAGGTCAACAACTCAACAAATATTCACCAAATCTCAATATATCAGATAGGAGGTCAATTTTCAAATCTATAAAACATGATTCAGTAAGTGTTATGTTATATTTTTCAGTCCCAGGAACCTAAATTTGCATTGTGAATGAATACCAAGTGCAGCAAATATGGCAACAAAAAATATTCATAACCTTTCTCAGACTTTATGCTTCCCGAACTGGTCTACCACTTCACATAGTTAATCTCATGAAGAATTCTTAAGAACTTCCAGTGAGGTACTAATGAAAATGCAACCAGGTTAATTGTTTACTATTTGTATAATTTATGACATCAAATGTTAATCTACCAAGTTGTACGCCGACACTTAACAAACAACTAATTATCAATAAGAAACCTTCAGAAATTCTAGTTAATCTCATGAAGAATTCTTAAGAACTTCTAGTTTGGTACTAATGAAAATGCAACCAGGTTAATTGTTTACTATTTGTATAATTTATGACATCAAATGTTAATCTACCAAGTTGTATGCCGACACTTGACAAACAACTAATTATCAATAAGAAACCTTCAGAAATTCTAGTTGTATTACTTCAAATTGAGGCATAAGTGAACGAGCATAGAACTAATTGCACTATAATTATGGAATGATGCTGCAATCTACATTAAAGGGTTAATTGCAAAACCTAGAAATCATCAGTTCATACAATCACAATATCAGGAAACATTGCAGAGAAAGAATTTTAAAGAAAGCCCAGTAACCCAAAAAAACAAAAGACAACTAAAAATTTTCAACAAACCCCTTCCTAATCAACTAGAACTTTCTACTGCAACTTCAACAGATATTCACATCAGTGGATGTATTATCCAATTTAACAGTTATAATTTGTGATTTTCTAGATCTTCCCTCCTTACCCATATGAAGCAGGGATTACTCCATACCAGCGGCACCTCTACAGATTGTTATTTCATGGATCGTAAAGACTATTATCACAATCAATATAAACACCTCACTAGTCCCCAACAGTCAGTATTTGAGTTTCTGTTATTCACGTCCAGCATGATGCCAAACTGATTGGACTTCAATTCCAGCATGATGCTTAACTGATCGGACTTCAACTCCAATGCCTACATTTTAAGCCATAAAAAGTTGAAACTAATCCAATGTTGTCAAAAGGTGCTTGGGCAAGGCCAAGCATGGTCCAAGTGCCTCAATGGGGGTCCAACAAGGCACCTTGAATTGTGCACCACCTAGGCAAGCCCCTTAGTTGGGCCAATTGGCATCCAAAGAACTCACCTAAACTAGCTTCAGTTGACCAGCCTGACCTAACCTCACCGTGCTTGGTTCACAAGACAAGCCAGAATCACATAAGCTCAATGGTGCCCCATGTGACTTGGTTTAGTGCCCAACCCATATGCATGGACCCGTGCAACTCCACCCAAATGTCACGGACAAAACTGTAAACGGGGTGTTTGATGTAATGCTCATGTATGTCTATGTCTTTCAGTTTTGTTCATGCTTTGCACAACATGTAAAGGGCTAGCAATAGGCTTAGCAACCCCATTTTGATTGGTTTTGGTGACCGTCTTAAGCGTGCAAACAAAGATTGTATCATGCGGGCACTTGTGGAGATTTCGATCTATAGTGGATCATTTGGACTCTTTGTTGTGAAATCGTTCAGAGCTTGTGAAGTCTGTTTGTAATTTGCATTGGATATGAAGTGTTTGCTGAAATGATTGCTTGTGGATCCCGAGTGAAACGCTTTCTCTAACTCGTTTTCTCTTTTCTAGATCTTAAGGGACCATAGGAGATTTCGGAAAGGCTGACCTTTGCGGACAGACATGCAAGGGTGCCGCACGACTTAAGCAAAATCAGCTAAGTGTGTGACACAACGGAATAAGATGTGCTCCCCAAGTTCACATGCAATCCCAATTTTACCTCTTCCAGTGGGAGCCCAACTCATGTGAACCCAACCTTGCACCTCATGCAACCTGGTTCGGTGCCAAGCGTATGCTCAAGGACCCATGTGCATATTTGATATCGCTTCGACATGGTCTAGTTGAATGTCATATAAGCTCCCCCTTCCCTTATACTATCAGGCCTTAAATGTTCTGCCATAGACATCTTTGTTGACCCATCCATCGATCTTCAACCATACTGACCTTTCATCGTGTCAATCTTCCATTGTCGTCTATACATGTCTTCTTCACTTCCCTCCTCTTTCCTCCTATCACACAAGGGCTCAACCGCTACCGTCACCCTATTCCCTCATCTTCTCTCCCATCCAACCTCTCTTCTAAGAGATCAAACCCCTCCATCTTTGAATGTATCAACATATATGTAAAAGAGACAATATTCACATAACTTTTGATACAAAGAATAGTAGATAATTACTCATAATAATAGGTGAAAACCCACTAAGGTATTATGCCCATTTTATTGTGGACTAAGAATTGGTTTGGGCTAGACGACATGGGCAGGGTCCCTAAAGCTTGTTGCGAATCACAATTTATGATGGACTAAGAATATGTTTCCAATACCCCATTGGCACTGTGGGGTAAGCTCTTACAGGCACTACTGGTATTCTTAACAGAAATCTCATTGTAGAAAAACATAATTGGAGGTGGTAAGGAAGGGAGAATACTAAAATCTATATTGACTTATCAAGGAAAATGTGAGATAAAGCTACCTAGTGAGTCCAGCTAACTTGGTCCGGAAGTCATTGAAGTCCTTCATAGGAGATTCTGCATCAAGGTAAACTTGGAGCTCCTTCTCTGCACATTGATGAAGGCGTTCCAAACCAGACTCAGCCTCACCTGAAAATAGACAGATAAAATTCTGTGAGAAAAACATATGCTTTGCAGCTACACTGAGAAATAAACAAGTCCATACCTTGTAGATATTCAAAGAACTGTCTCTTGGCATGTTCATGCTCTGGAAGGTAATACCCATAGGCATATGTCCACTTCAGGACTCGTCGACACTCCACTATCTGCATATTGATTGTTGAAACAAATGAGAAAAAAGATGAACACCATAGCAGAACTATTAAAAAAGTAAAAACATGTCGATTAGAATAATGATAGTGTTTCTAGCATGAAGCTAACCTGTAACCAGGCTTCTATTATGAACTTGAGCTGGGATTCAGGTTGACTTTGCCTATCACTTAGCTTCTCAAGCTGCAAAATTGAAAGAAGCAACCAACAAGTGCACTTTGATTAGTGTTAACAGAACTAATTGTCTTATATTCAATTGGAGGCATTATAACACCACTGGCTTTGGCATCCTTCACCATTGATAATCCAAAGTCTCTATTAGATATCTAATAAAAACTAAATATGATACGTGAGGTCAACTTCATAAAAGAGGTTATTTTATGACTTATTAAGAGAACTCAAAAGTCTACCGATACTGTAGTTGACAAACTACCAAAAGAAATCTTAGATGGCTCTATACCTTTTCATTTTGCATACTGTGAAGATCTGCCAGTGCCTTCTGCCTTGACTGCAAGTTTTGGAACACATTGTTATGGTTAGTTGAAATTAGTTGAAATTTTCTCAAAGGAACAACTTATGTAACTTGCAGAGTGGGCAGGAGATTATGTACAAACTAATCTTCATAATGCATGTAGTTAGCAAGCTTTCTGATAACCAGGTACTATACCAAATTAAACACAATTATATTTTGAATATTGAAAAAACATAGTTAATGTAGTCATAAGCTGAGAAAACAAGGGGTGTAATAGTTAATGTAGTCATTAACTGAGAAAACAAGAGGTGTAAATACACAAAATTCATCAAGTTGATAATACATAAAATCTAACTGAAGAGAGATCTATAGATTGATGAATGATCAGTTTCTATTACAAAAACCACATCAAGGTGGATCAGATGGATTTCTTAAGCCATGTAATCTTCTAGAACATTAGCTTTGATTCTCGTAGGTTACATATTTATTGTATGATCAGTTTAAAAGTTGATCCATTTTGGTCACAAACAAGCAACTAATTAGTTACTGACCCAGGCCAATCGACCAAATGAACAGCCCAACAACTGGGCAGTGATAAGCAAAGTATTGACTAGCCAACAATCATCTGCCAAGAAGTGATCTGTTGGTCACCCAAACAACTAAAAGCACAGAAACAACTGAGATGATTAATCATATATATTTTTTATTAGTCTCATGATAAGTTACTGTCTTTTTTTAAAGTCTTTCAAAAAGTTGCTTTCCAGATTCAGCTACTTAAAGGTAACCATATGTGTCCTACAACAAAAAATAGATCACAGTATCCGTGATTATAGATGCTATAAAGGAAAAAACCAATTTCAAAATTACATCCTAATGAAAAGGATGGAAGAGTTGAAAACACATACTGATTGATTGGTAGCCCAGCGCTCATAATAATGTGTGTATCTCTCAAGAGAATTTTTAGCCATTTCTCTCCTCCTTTCAGATTCATCATACTGCAGGTATTTATATATTTGATAAGGATGTGACTGATCACTATGATTGTTGAATTCTAAACACTCTACTGTCTATAGCATTAGAAAATCACTAATCATACCGCTCCTTCCTGTTTTGCCGCTTCGTAGCGATTACAAGCATAGAAACCACCAGTCCTCTCACCGTGATCTGACCATGGTCCAAGACATAACCTGCAAGAACAATTAAGGCACATAAAAATTCCAGATAAAAAAAACAGCCGCCATGGAATACTTATGAAGTAGAGATATATTACCAGCAAAACTCAAATTTACAAGGAGGTGTGCATGTTATATGCATGCATCCCTGGTTTTTCTCAATTGGACGTTTGCACTTTGGACAAGGCTTTGAGTTTGCTAGTATCCTGGACACGAAGTAATGGAAATATGATTAACACATGATAATGATCATAGTCAAAAGAGACTTCACTATCTTCATATTTTTCAACTACAATGGTCTCTGAACATGAGAGCGAAAGAGAAAATATATAACAATGGACAAAAAGGGATTTTTGGCATGGTTTCAACATGAGTTTTTCTAAGCCAAGTTGTTTTGCCTATTTCTAAACCCTCTCTTTGGGATAGCAATCTGTAATGTGAAGTCATTTGACTGAAGATAGTATATTTATAAGTAGCACTTACAAAGCAGATTGAGAATAAATAGGACAATAAAGGCTTCTATTTAGGGCTTCATTAACAAAAACTATCCTATCAGCTCTCTTGATGTAATGCCATTCCTTTGAGAGCTTTCAATCTGGTTATATTTGTACGTGTTATAGAACTATTGAGCAGTATGGAGACTCATAAACACTGAACCAAATCAGCTCATGCTCCAAAAGTATCCATGTTCTGAACAAGCATGCCTGTCTTCTGCCATTAAACACTTGCCACGTGGTTGGTACATGATGGTGCAGCATGAAATCCCACATGATATGCTGGCTCGGTGCAACATTTGCTTTTTAATGGCAACGCGATTGTACAGCAGCCATATAGTATAACACAAAAAGTATATATTAACTACAGAAATTTAAACATAATAAGCACAATTGGAATCATACTGCATAACATATTATCAAATTAAACTGAACCTGAAGTACGAAATAGAAAAATACCACATCCTTAAGTAGACTACAAAAATTCACAGCTGACATTTTAATACTAATAGTAAGAGCTAAGAACGAAAGATAACAATTATCAATATTACAATACCAATTCATATTTTCAGATTCAGCACTGTTCTTCAAGATCCACTTTGCTACTGTGACACAATCAACCGGTCGATGAGCTTCCTCAGTACACTGAACATTTTAATTTATATCTCAGAATGTTAAAAAAAAAAAGTAAACGTACTCTTATTAAGATACATAACTTGTTCCTCAAGGTATACTCACATTCCAACAGAAGTTATATGAGCAGCTGCAGCAAATATCGTAGTTACCACTGCCTATAACATACTCCACAGCAAACTCACAACCAGGAGCTGGACACCATTTTATCTATAAAACAAATTAAAGAAATAAAAGATAAATTGTGAATAATATGACAGAGTGGATACTGTTTCCTGAAAACCTCATGTAACAAATAGTCTGCAAAAACAAATAATTATTTGCAACAAATTATCAATGAAAAATATATATAATTTCAAAAGACCTAAACAAGCCAAGTTAAAATAAATATTTAACATTAAAAATAGAGAAAGGAATTAACAATAGAACAAACGAAAATCTAGCAAACTATAACTCACAATCACTTAAGGGCATAAGTTACCTCATTGATCACTTGGCTTGATTATAAGAAAAACTTGACATTAAATGCAACAAGATTGTGCACTAGTCCATTTTGTTTTGAATATCTAAGAGAAGTGCAATATGCATTAGGAAAAAATTTGCTGTTCCACTACAAGGTCAGCTACAGTGCTGTTTCCCCACCAACAGCATCCACCCACCTCTAACAAACAAATAAACAAAAAATGTATAAAGGAAACCTTAAAATTATATATCTCCATAGAAAAATATATTTATACTAAAGTGTTAACAATGTAGGGAAAAAAATTAGGAGCTCAGAAAACAAGGCTAACAGCACAAAAAATCCCATCAGTCGATGGTTAATAAAAAATTTGACCTTGGATAGAAGTTAAAAGTTTTCCAACAAAATGAATGCCCCTTCCAAAATATTTATACTATTGCTGTTACACCTATAATCTACCAAGAATTTAGAGGCAAAAAACATCATAATAGATGGTTTAATCAGCATGTTGCAAAACAAAATAACAAATTTTAATTATTTTTTTTATCAAACTTCTGCCGGAACAGATTATCCTTAAGGGATTTGCCTGAAAGCATATATTATTACCCAAGGTTTAAAATACCCCATCCATACTGATTTGTGCAGGTCAGTATTTACTTGTCCGATAGCCAATAGCAATAAGGACACAGACATGGCGATCACATCCGATGTGGTATGGTACCATGACTACCATCTATTATTCTATATTGACTGGTAAGCTCATCATACTACACTCTTCAGGCAGTAGACAGGCCAGTGCCAGTACTCGTATCTTTTTCTTTTAAATGACAGCTCAATTATCTCTAATCAGTTTTTAAATAATGATGGCTCCCAATTCTCTGTCCATATGTCTATTTTTCTCACTCTTTCTCTTCTTCCCTTTCTCTTTCTCTCCTGTGCGACCTCCTCCTCCCTGCATCAACACCTTCCACTCTTTCCACTGTGTCCCTGCCGTCACCACCTCTTCCCTACCATGTTGTCACCACCTCCTTCTCCTCCTACCATTACACATCACCACTTCCTCTCTGCCTCTTTCCCTGCCTCCTCCTTCACCTATGGCCTTCTCTTCATCCTCTTTCTCCTCCTCCACCTCCTCCAGCTGAACCCAAACAGTCAACTAGGGGGTGTACTGACACACAGTATGCCCAACCGTACAAGTACCATATTGGTCGAATCAAATATTGGTATTGATATCAAAATTGGGTGGTCTATATGCCACTTCACACCCGAACTAGTAAATATCAGCTGGTACATACCGAATGAAGCAAAATTGATTCCCTGATTCACTCTTTCTAATTCAGTTATCGGCATGAGTATAATACAAGAAAGATACCAAAATGAATATGAACCAGTACATCCTCAAATAATTAGTGCTGCATGCTGCATGCTGCATGTACCTTTCTATTATCTTCAACATAAGATCTAAGAAGATAATGTGAGTACTTCTCTTTATCTTCATCAGTAGCCAATAGCTCAACTATGTTTTGACCAACAGCAGCACTACAAGAAGGATCAGGGCATCTCAACATTAAGCACCCAGGGCCATCACTTATTGATGTACTAATGTAACCTGCAAGTTGAAAGAGTAAGATCAACCATCAAAAGATTAGAATAAAAATGCAAATGAAAACCCAGCATTCAAAAGCCTCTAAAGGAATGTTCAGTCATGAAGTTAACATTTATAAATGCTTCATGAACAAAAAAAGGGTGCAAAATCCAATTTGTCCATCAGCATATTTGTAATAACATTAATTCACTTATAGTGCAGAAAGGGTCTGAAGAAATTAAGCTTATCATTTTACTACAGACATTATATAAGATGCAGGATATATAAAGTGAAACTTAAATAGCTATCAACCTAGCACTAGAATCTTTGATGAAAAATTGTAATACTTGATCATTTGTTAGATGTGACTTTATACTTAAGTCACATGGAATATGCATATGACAAACAGCCAATTGGCATTGCTCTGAGGTTCATATGACTGTTCAAATTTAAGAAAAATGCCTAATCTTAAAATCTTGCACAGAATATATCATCTAATTGCAAAAGTGAAGCAAATGCAAACCTTGTTTACAAAGCTACTAATAACTGATCACAATTAATATACCTCTCCAACAAGCCCAACAAAAGGGATGACCACAAGAAGCAGAGTTCATACAGTCACGGGGATAATTTTCAAAACAAATCCCACAAGTGAGCTGCCACCAACAAAGTTAATTCATAATTAGGGAAAATTAATCAAAAGTAAAAAGTAAATAGTTCATATGAAGGCCTAAAATCTCCCAAGAAAGATTACTAGTATGAGAATGAAATTACTTCTCTAGCGTTCGGCATTTCCACTGGCTTCTCCAACAACCCAACAACCTTTCGAACATGTTCTTCATCTGCAAACCATTCATCATGCACCCTGCTAATGCTCCTGCATGCACAAAATAGACAAACAAAATCAGATGATCAACACAAGGATAAATTGAATGAAGTAGGCAATAAAGGAAATAGATGTTATATGACATAATCCTGAATTACTACTTCAGGATAATACTGCAACTACCATAAGAAAAATCCTCTTTCTCATTGATACAGAATGGAAATGATAATGATAAAAACATTTCATATGATGCAGAAATGTCAATCAATATACCCAATAAAGAATTTTCACAATAATTTCACATGGGTTGCATACATATTTGCTACTCCAGTTGGAAGAATTTTTTTGAAAACTTCGACATTCATATCACATACATCAAACTACAAGGAGTTCAACATCCTCAAAGTACTAATTATACAAATGATCATAATGTATGATCTCTATAATAATTGAGATAGGACATTTATGCCTGTAATTTGTCCCTGAAGACAAACCAAACAACTGTAAGTGAAACTATAGAATAAGATCAAATCACAAGATGATCATAGAAAGTCAATCAGCTTTTAGTGAAACTGGGTTAAATCTCTGATTTTGCATAAAACTCAGAGTTTGTTGTCGCTGTGTCAAAAGAGATGGAAATAAGAGGTCTAGATATATGACATGTACTAATAATGTTGCTTCCACGTTTTGTCATAAGGCCATCCAAACAAGTAACCAACCTACACAGACAAGTGAGTCAAAATTAGCATCTTTAAAGCCTTGAATAAGCATCCCAAGTGAGATGTTCCCAATGAAATGTAAATATGACATGAAACTGTAACTTGAATGATTACTGATATACTTCTCCTTAATCATATGACAAACAACCAATTGTAATCGGTAATGTAATGGGCAAAAAGGGCAAACCTAATGCACCAGACTTCAGCCAATGAAGGGTTCGAGAAGGGTAATGTATACAATCTTACCTCTACAAGTAGAGAAGCTATCTATCTGCACGAACCATGAACCCTCAAGATGCAATAGAGCGACTCAGTTGTACCAAGGCTCGCCCTCATAACTAATAAACTAATATTCATGCAACATAACCATCTAATTTACTTTTCCCTTCTCAATTTTTAGTTCATGTGTTTCATTTTAAACAGATTCACTTACACAAAGTTTATAATCTTGGAATCTTTTTCTTATTTTTAATTTTGTAATAGCATTATGAAATAGATAATTAGTGGGTATAGGAATCTCAATACAGGTTACCAGCATGAAGACAGGTTGTTTATGGCCTTGTACAATTGACCAAAAATAGCTCAGGTGGGTGCTGTGTTGATGTAGTGAAGCCTGAAGATGTCCACCAAATGTAGATTGCACTTGCCTGACTAGCACTTGGGCAACTTGACCTTGCCATTCTATCTTGGTAGGGTAACCTGAAAAATATTGAACTCAACCAACCTAAAACCATCCTATCATACCAATTTCCAATTATATACTAAGGATGGCAGAGGAAACCAGACAAAAGGAAAAAATCCAGGGCATAAGCATATGGAATTAACTTTACATACTGCCCCTAAGATTTGCATAGAACAGGTCATAGACATGATGTTTTCGTGAAGACTAACCCGTTGGCCTGGACAGTCTGCATGGTTACAGTGTAATAATGTATCAACGGAAAATGATCCACATTGAATATTCAAAAAAGCTCCTTCTTAGGGTATTCAAGATGAAACTATCATGCAGAAAGACAAGTATTAGGTCACGAGAGGTTGGACAACATTACTTTTTCCCAAAGGTGGAATATTATTAACCTAAATAAACTCAAAGTAAAGACCAAAAAAAATTGAAAAGCCATCATAGAGAATCATATCACAAGCTACAATTTTTTCCACTATTCCAGTGTTGCCGAAGATGGAGAAACATATTCATATCACAAGCTACAATTTTTTCCACTATTCCATTGTTGCCTTTAAACTTCATAGATCAGACACTTGCATAATCGCCCACATCTGACTCCTATTTTTGTACTTTATATAATTATCTCGTTAAAATTTATGATTCACAAGATTGATTACTTCGTCCTGAGAATTCTGTCATGATGAATGTGGCACAAACATAAAGCAAATAATCAAGTACAGAAAGAAAACAACTATTGAATCCTTGGACAAACCAACAAACTACAGAATCTCTGAAAGTACAATAATTCTTATGAAATTTAAATCTTTAATTCTCATAGAGCTTTATTGTAATCTAGATTCAAGGCAAAATCTACTCGATTAGCCTCATAGAGCTATAAAGAGACGTGATCACTATAAAGCGATGTCATTTGAATTAGAATTAAAAAATAGTAATATATAAAAAGACATTATAATTTTTTTAAAAAAATCAAAGATTGAATTTGGATGTCGCATAAATCTAAATCTTCTAACGAACAAATATATTTAACAGAATATAAAAGGTTACCAAATCATGACTAGCTTGGCGTAAATACTAATACAGAATAACAAAATATTGACTTGAATATTACAGTTTCCAGATTCTGAAAACATCTCAGAATAATGCATTTTGGTTAACACTATATGTGTCTGTTGTAGATATGCAAACAATCAAACTGAACTTCTTACAGCTGATTTAGGACTGCAAAAATTGCCCTTGTTAATCCCTCCCAAGGCATCTAGATGTCTATGCATGAATCTTTGATTATTGACACATCAACAATATTAAGTCATAGTTCCCATAATAAAGTATAGGAAAACATCATCAAAGAACATTAGCTATTTCTATTAAATCCAATTTGATAAACAATCTCCAAATCAAACTACTTATTTAGCAAGATGACATCTACAACTCTACAAAGAATGATTGTCATGCCAGCCTGCACATGGACTATGTCGACACATCATGGGTGTATGAATATATAGTCTCGAGTGTAAAGTCAAGAACTTGTCACAGCATCAAAACACAAGGGAGAGTTGCAGAGATGGCCTAACACAGTGTGGCACAGCATAATGGCACACAACACACAGTGCAAACCTTGGGCTGGGCAGCTCAGCAACCCTAAATAATTTTTTCAATGAGAAACAGAGAAATTGGTAGAAGACACAAATCAATTCAAGCAATTCAATAATTTTTCATGCTCTCAAATGGTGGCAGTGAAGAATAGGTAAGCCAGAAATGTATGAACTGAACAGAATGCACAAAGAAATTTTCATTCTACAAGTAAACTATCATACCAGTTATAATGACGAAGAAGGATGCATGCTGCATATCTTGGTATTGAAAGTACAGTAGATACTCTACTAATATCTTCCCCCTGATGTTGCCGAATATCAGCCTCACTCAGAATAGCATAGTTTTGCTGAAAACAGAAAAGTTCTGGTAACATTAGATGACAGTGATATGTTCCTACCTAATAAAATTTCTTAAAATACAAGTTGACTCATTCCAAAAAGAACTACATTATCACTTAGAAGAATTTCTCAAACATCACCGAAAAACAAACGCTAGTATTCCAAAAAGCCATTTTCTCAGGCGCAAGTACTCCAGAAAGCCATTATAACAGCATGCATGTTCGGTCATGTTACCTGTCTTGCATAAGGCCTGGGTGAGCTTAATATGCTGTAAAACAATGAATATAAAGTATGACACTGCATGTTCAACCGCATATACCGGGGGCCACATACAAGATCTATACATGAAGTTGTTATATCTAGGATTATGATTCACCTATTACTATTACACCTAAGGTTTAAACTCTCAGCCCAGTTCTTATTTCAACACCTTGTTGGACCGGAACGCTACCCGTACGCAATCCTCGGATACCACATAACAGCAGCTAATTTAATTCGTACACGCATCAAATCCAGCCCAAAGGTGACCACGCCACCAAAATCACCAAAACGACTGCAATAGAAAAGGAAGGAAAAAGAGAAGTATATAATACTCTTTCACCTGCTGGCGAGAGGTGATGTCATCGGAATCATCCGACTCGTTGTCGCCGAAATCATAGTGGGCGTCCCCATCGTCGCTGCCCATCCCCGTGTCCCCGCTGTAGAAATCGTCGTCCACCGACTCCAGATCGTTCGCGTCATGCATATCGTCCTCCGAATCCATCCCCTCAACCCACCGCCAAACCCCGCGCCCCAGGCGCCCCAGGCGCCCCAGAAACCCTAGAATTCCGCCGGAGCTGGCGATTGCGCGTCGAATCGGGAGGATCGGAGACCAAATCGGGGAGGCGGAGGAGGGGAAGGGTCGGGCCGCGAACGCAAGAGGGGAAAGGGCGATTGGATTTGGAGTCGTGTGTGGGGGTTTCGTAGTGATGGATTCTCACTTTCCTAGGGAGGCATCTCCTCGCCCTTTTATACGGGTGGACAAAGCGGAATGACGAGTTGAAACCGTGAAAGATAATTTGGTAATTACATTAATGCAAATATATATTAAATCGGAAAAATATTAATCTCACTTGCTATTTTTTCTTATTCCTCTCATGAGTATGGGATATTATTACAAATCAATAAATAATAACTTTATATTTAATTATCTTATAATTACAACCATTGTATATGTCAGTATTAGTATCATTTTTATTGATACAGTACAGATATATAGAGCTCAATTTATGCCGTCTGATATTATCATATTAAATAATAATATAATACAAAATTAATAATATTATATTATTTTTTATTGTGATACCGTCTTAATAATTTTTCTTTCTATTAGTTTGTGCTATTTTGATCTTTTATGATTTGGCAAAACGCTCTCATGTTTATTTATCGTTAATTCTTTCTTGGTTATTGTACAGCAATAAATTGTGCAATAATAAAATGCAATTCATGTGATGCAGAGGAAAATAAATAAGAAGGCATAATTTAGTTCAAATTTAATGTAAAATTTGTCATTATTATTATTATTTTAATTGAAAAAACATGATCAAGAGGGATATTAAATATATTATTTATCAGTACGTTCTGAATAGTTTTCTTTATTTATTTTGTTCATCTCCCTATAAATTTACAATAGATCCTAACTTGGGTATTTCCTGACCACTAACTCGTGCATCTCTACATAATGCGACTAATAAAGGTGGATAAGTACAATAACCAATAATTTGAAGTTATTTTAAATTAACAATAAAAGGTAGTCATGGAATTGGGCCTTCCAAATAAATCATGCACATGAGGATTCAAATTAGTATTAGTGTATAAATGTAACTAAGTGGATACTATTTTTCATATTAGTCCCCATTAATATAAATATATTTTTTTATTTATGAGTATAGTTTCTAATTATTCGAGTTGGAATGATGATTCGGATCCAATGGAGATCTATTCCCCAGTGGGTCGAATATGTAAAAATAAAATTGATAAATAATCTTTAAATAGTTGCACAATACTAAAATGAATTATGTGTAAGGATATACTTAAGGTCTCTTTCATATGTGATCGTAGAGACTGTTACATGGTTTGAGAGGGACATGCAGTGTCTTGCGTTATTAGATCATGGCATGGTATTTGTTGCATTTGACGCTTTCATTAATTGGTTCACTCTCTGGGTCGCATCAATCATAGGGTTTCAATAATTGACAAATCGATCACATTCCTTCATTGGTGCTCACATGTCTCTCGGTCTAAGTGTCATTTGTTATCCATGTGTAATCGAGGTGGCTTTGGATGGTCGACCACGTGTGATCAATATGACCTTGGGCGATCGAGTCACATGTAGCCATGTGAATGTCGGATATATCATGTCATCCTTTACATATCAATATTTATTTGTTTTGATTGAATTGTTCACTCAAGATTAAATTTAGATTTTTTATAGAACATTAAAACATTTTTTAATTAAAATAAAAACCACAAATCTTATGGATTTTTTTTTGCCTTTTAGGTGAATCTTTAAAACCTTTTTAATATATTTAATAAAGAACCATGTGTTAATTTTTAAACATATATAAATATATATTTAAAGATATGAAGTTTTATTTTCACCCGCTGTATTGATGCATTGATCCCACTCGTGTTATCGATCATGATTGAGGAAGGAGAGAGGGTAACTGTATGTCTTTATCGTCATCACCTTATGCAAGGATTACGAGTGAGTTATGCAGCGAGGGAGGAGTGAGGCGTGTAAAATAATTTTTTATATATAAAAGAATGTTATTTTGAAAATGTTAAAAGTAGGGATTCTCTATAAATTTTTTTTGAAATATATGATTTTTTTGAATTTTAATGCCTTGTGAGATCAAAGACGGTAAGAGAGGATATACAAATACTTGTAAGGGTAAATATGGTAATTAAATTGAGGGACACAAATGGAATCACAAGAATTATTCTGCCTTCTGATAAGATCACAGCCGTTCATGGTCGGTTCCCTGTCTCCACTTCCAATTTCGGTCTCTTGCTCGGCGGAACCACCTCCACCGCTGCGGCTACGCCAGACGCCGCCGGCAATCGGCGCCGCCGCGACTCCGGCACATCCTCCTTAGCTGAGTCCCTCTGGATCTCTTCCCCCTCCGCCGCAAAGTCAAGGTTCGGCTCTTAAATCTCCATGCACACAGTGGCTTCTTCCCTTGTTTGGGGTTTACAGAATATGGAGTTTTGCTCCCTCTTTAGTTGCATGATTGGCTGTGTGTTCGCATTCTACTTAAATTTAGTCTCTTAGCTATTTCAACTGGATGCTGGATGAAATTTGGTTATCTTGTTTTAGATACTGATCTAGATGTCGATTTTACTAGGGATTTGTGTTCGTAGTTAGGTCTGCTATGTCTGATACTCAATCGTCTTTCTTCCGTCCGTTTGGGTCAGCAAGCTTCTTTATCTGTCGAGTTCTTTAGTAGTTTCTTTTAGTGTCTATTTTGTGATCCCTTTCTATAGCTGATATGTAGTGTGGAAGTTGTAGTGAATAATTCCTATTGTAAAAGTTATTCGCTGAAGAACTTGATGTTATTCGCTGAAGAACTTGATGTTAATCATCCACCTTGGATTTCCCCTGTGATGGTAATTTTTAGAAATGCTGCACTTTTCTATAGCCTGCTAGGGTTTTGCTTGCAGTAGCTATACTTAGAAATCCATAACAGATTCAGAAGTAACTAGTCTATGGGCAGATACAAAAGGTGATATTTGAGAACATACGTACGTACATACATATATACAAAAAAAAAAAAGGTGCCTTCTTCGGATGATGTTTCATTTAGGTTGGAAAATAGATCATCTAGTCTTCTCCAGGACTTGTTAGACTGTACTAACTAATCACAGTTCATTTTGTTTTAGAATGCAGAATTTTCATCTTCTTATCCTGCAACACATTGTTTTTTTTTTCCTAGTGAAAATACTTGGGTTAGACATGAGTCATTGAGGAAGTTACTTTTTTCTCTACATGGAAACACTCAAAAACTAGTTGAGCTTCTTGTCATTTAGCAAGTGATGCTCAAGTGTCTGGTCAAGTATCTCCAAAATGGGTTTTTGTTGTACATAATTCTTGACATTTAGCTACTCTGTGTGTTACTTGCCTGGCCATTATATATTGTTTTTATAGCACTTAACACATTATTAGTTCTGTGTCACTATGTTAATGAGTGTCATTTAGATCTATTTATACTACCTAGGCATAATATCTTTCTGATGATGTGATTGATGGCTTGATGTCATGTTAAAATATCAGTTTTCAAAATGTTTCAGGTTGTTGAAGCATTTTTTTTATATGTAGTCACCTTATTAAAGAAAAGTAATTCAGTGGGATAAGTGCTGGACTTTCTTTGCATTGATGAGATAATTGTGGATGATATGTGGGTGTAAAAGGGTGTTTGTTGGCATGTTTATCATATAACCCTTTTTATCTTCATTCGAGATGACTAAACTTCACTTCAAACAAGAAGCCTAAGGAAAGAATTCAGCAGGAACTAAGAACCACTTGCAATTCCTGGCTGTTGGTATCTTGTTGCCAGAAAAGATGCATGCCAAGGAACCCAGATAGAATTAGCTGGTCTATGGACATACTATTTACTTGTTGTTTAAGTTTATATATCAAAGAGTAATGTGAAGTTTCACCAGAATAAGAATAGTCTGAGGATTGCAGATTTTCATATAATACAGAATGCAAATCACTTGATTTTATTATATTATGGAATATAAAAGAAGTATTTAGTTTATCATATTTTGCCCAAATTTAAACTTTTTCACTATCTGTTTTACATCAAATTTATTGGGCGGATTTGCAGCATAATGGTGAGAGGTAGGGATGCTTGTTGGGAACACTGTGTCTTGGTTGATGCAACAAGACAGAAAGTTCGGTGTAATTACTGTCATCGTGAGTTTAGCGGAGGGGTTTACAGAATGAAGTTTCACTTGGCTCAGATTAAGAACAAGGACATAGTCCCATGTTCAGAAGTCCCGGATGATGTAAGAAACTTGATTCATAGCATTTTAACTACTCCTAGAAAGCAGAAAGCTCCTAAGAAGTTGAAGATTGATCATACAGCAAATGGTCCCCAACATAGTTCCTCCTCAGCTAGTGGATATAATGCTAAAAATGCTGGCTCTAGTGGGCAACATGGCAGTACTTGCCCATCCTTGTTACTTCCTCTCCCCTCACCTGGCGCACAACCAACAGCAAATGATGCTCAAAAGCAAAAGTATGATAATGCTGATAACAAGATTGCTCTTTTTTTCTTTCATAATTCTATTCCTTTTAGTGCTTCTAAGTCTATTTATTATCAAGCCATGATAGATGCAATAGCAGATT